>CM065589.1:534388561-534858561 GCA_033119425.1 Bufotes viridis | reverse complement strand
AGGCCACATACATGTCACCAGCCCCTGCCTTCTGCTCAGGAATTCACACGGTAGGAATGCGCTGCACATAACGCAGAGATAACGCGCCCGTGTACTCACAGCTGCTGCTCCAGGACTTCAGCAGAGACTTGATGCTGATCTCGAAGAACACCGAGTCCTGTAGGCTCAACATCATGCCTCCGGTAGCGGCTGCTGGGGGTAGTAGTAGTGCGCGCGCTCCTGCCGTCTGTCAGAGTGCCGGCCTCCAGCGCCGCCGCTTCATCACCATGCAGTGTCTCAGTGACGCACGGACACGGTAAAACTGCTGCTCAGTGCAGGATGGGGGGAGGCTGGAGGACCGAGGAGGAAGCCTCAAGTTTTCTGCCGGGATGATCTCAAGGACATGGTCACCTCTTCTCCGTCACCTGCCACTACTCGTTAGTAAACAGACGCTGCGTTGTCCTCGGAAAGCCGCACGGGTGATGCAGAAGGACCGTGTGAGAGGGTGTCATGTGTGGCCCGGCAGGCGGCCATTCCCCGTCACACACCCGCTGCTGGCGGAGCGCAGGCCCGTGTCACTCACTGCTGCCGGCTAATGGACTGCGAGGTGATGTCATGGACGCCGCTGCTGGGGGAGAGCTCTGATGGCAGCCACTCAGGAGCACCGAGCACTTACTGCACAGCCACTTACCGGCAGGACATGCTGCACACCACATGTACTTACCAATAGCCTGCAGAGCACAGGGTAGGCAGGTACTTGTAGTGCCACCAGATCTGCACAGCCACTTACCGGCAGGACATGATGCACACCACATGTACTTACCAATAGCCTGCAGAGCACAGGGTATGCAGGTACTTGTAGTGCCCCCAGATCTGCACAGCCACTTACCGGCAGGACATGCTGCACACCACATGTACTTACCAATAGCCTGCAGAGCACAGGGTATGCAGGTACTTGTAGTGCCCCCAGATCTGCACAGCCACTTACCGGCAGGACATGCTGCACACCACATGTACTTGCCAACAGCCTGCAGAGCACAGGGTATGCAGGTACTTGTAGTGCCCCCAGATCTGCAAAGCAGAATGTGAGACTGGTACCTACCATCTTATATGTAGGTGACTGTCCCCTGATGATCCCTGGAGCAGACATTGCTCTGGACTAATAATGGGGGGACAATAGGTTGCATTTAACTCTTTATCCCCCACACACATTAGCCAGTGTGCCTTACCCTCCAGTGTGTGCGTCTCCCAAATCTCAAAGGATGGACAAGGCTGGATCAGGCCAACGGATTTTAACATGCCCGATCCTTAAAGGGGTTGTCACACATTCACTTTTTTACTTTATAATACCTTCACCCTACTGGACACGTCTACATAGCACTTCCAGTCCCCGCATGGATGGAGTCACGTCAACCACTGCAGCCAATGACTGGCCTCAGCGGTGACATGTCCCCAAGCATCGCTGCTGAGGTCAGTGACTGGCTGCAGCGGTGCACATGCCCCAGTCCACGCAGGGACTGGAAGTGCTATGACCTACAAAGCTGGGACCTGGAGCAGGTAAGTACACTTCCCTTCACAGCTCTGCTAGGGTGGAGGTGTGCGCGTTGGACAACCCCTTTAAGTTGCGGCCAGGGGTGCCTTGCTGCAGGTCTCTCCCCATTCAGAACACTGGTGATTTAGTAATGCAGTATTGGAAACCAGCTCTGTGATAGGCTTGTGTGTATACACAACAGCCAATCAGAAGAGGCAGGGCGGCAGCAAGGACCAATGAGGAGACAGGAGGCGTGTCTCAGACTACCTTGGACTCCCTGTAGGCACTGTTACTAAAGTGTAGTCACAGATCACAGCTCTGTCCTAATGGACCTGAGCTGAAGAAAATAGGTAAGCGGCTTCATCGTGGGTAGAAACCCGAGCAACAAAAACATTTTTACCTCCTGTCTGGACGGTGACTTTAAGAAGAGGGCACCACCGACGGTATGTACGGGGTATAATAAATGTAAGCGCTCCAGGAACATGCAGACAAGTCCCAAACTGCTGTGTTCTATGTCCAAACATCTAACCGGTTTATTTGTGGGGGAGGCAGCGCTTTGGTGTCCGTCTGATGAAACTGAGCCAAATCCGTCCTGACACAATCGAAAACGGATCCGTCCCCCATTGTACTTTCAATGGAGTTCATGACGGATCCGTCTTGGCCATGTTAAAGATAATACAAATGGATCCGTTCTGAACGGATGCAGACGGTTGTATTATCTGAACGGATCCGTCCATGACGGATCTGCACAAAACGCGAGTGTGAAAGTAGCCTAATGTGACTGATATATGGCTGTGTTCACACTACAGTTTCTACTTTCCATCAGAGGTTCCACCATGTCTCGTGACAAGAATAGGACAGTCTGCAGTGATACTGTAGCCTTCAAAAATCCCAGAATCCCCGACGGACCCCATTACAAGTCATTGGGATCCATCAGGACCTGTTCAAACGAGGATGTGATAGCAGTCACAGCTCTATTGTGAACAGAAGACATGAGGCTGGTGTGAACAGAGCCTAGGAACTATCTGAAGGGCAGAAATGGAAGTAACAGCTGCAGAAGACGCCCCAGTGACCCGTAACGCCCCTGAACACAACTACGAGCCCCCTCCAGACCCGAAAGGATCAGGACTGACATTCTCCAGGACATAGGCCTCAGCTATTGGAGGTCTTAGTGGCCCTTAGGTGCGGTCCTTAAATCTGTCATGCTGCACAGTACACAGTGACAATGCCTGGAACCAGACAATAGACAGCGGCGCTGTGCCCATGTGACAGGAAGCAATTGACCGGTCATGTCACCACCCCTGACTAGGGAAAATGACATCCATGCCAAAGTCAGCAAATGGAGCCGTGCGATAACAGTCCCTCTCGGCAGCCCCTGGAAACACATCGCATTAAGAGAAAATATCCACTTCCTTCTATAACATGGGCTTGTCTTCATGAACAGCGCTGTGCAGCCAGGGAGTATGTAGGTGCACACGGAAGGGGCGCTGCAGTTCTCTTATACAGTCCGGTAAACCACATCTCGCCCCGGGGTCATATCGAGCGTCTCATAAAAAAGGAGCAAATCAGTAAATCAATGGGTGGAAAATAGGAGAAGTTGAGCAATAATCAGCTTTAAAGGGGTTTTCCCAGACGTTATAGCCTCAGGATAGGTCATCAGTATCTGATGGGTGGAGGTCCGACACCCGGGACCCTCACCGATCAACTGTTTGTTCCATTCAAGTGAATGGTAGAGGAAACGGCAATGTCAATGGCGTGCAGGTAAGCGGCGAAGAGAACGCAGACTCGCGCGAGCACCACGGTCCAACACCTGATTCCGCCAGTCAGGCCCCCGCCGATCTCACGCTGATAACATAGGACATCAATCGAGCATAGGACATCAATATAGGTAAACGGGACAATCCCTTTAAGTCAACAGTAAGCAAGGCCCCGAATAACCATACAGACAGGTCCATCAGTGTACCATTACGCTATAGGTGGTCATACTCTTGAGATTGTAGATGGCCAAAAAGGCCGGTTCAGACCTTCATCCCTGCCTATACTCAACGAGAACAAGCCTGACAGATGGCAGAAATCTGGCAAAAATTTGATCTGGGATGTTGGATTTTTTTTTTAGTTGTAGTCAGGTGCTGTATTCAAAGAAACAGATCTGCACTGCATCGCCGGAAGCTCAGACCAGGCCATAGATCATTTTGTCCAAATTGTCGGCAGAAGAAGGGTGTGTGAAATCTATAATATATGGCAGCGTCTCAATATATAGGTGATAGGATCCTTTAAACTGGAAGAAAGCTGTGGACGGTACATGGTGATCGCTCATTGTATTACAGGACAGTCCTATACTTAACGGGCGCGCAGCACAAATCACACTTTCCTAATCATTACAGCAGCAACTGGCTGCCTGCTCAGACCTATATCACAGTGATTTCAGGAGCTCCAGCTGAACGCCGCCGCCGCGAGGCTGCCGCTTCATTAGCAGCTGCTGTCAGCCAACTGTCCTGTACCACAAGGAGCCTTGTTCTCCTGCAGCTCTGACCAGACACCATCTTCAAGGGCAGAAAGAAACAACTTCCCAACTTCATTACTCAGAGAAGCTACAGCCACATATTATCTGTAGAAACTGGAACTACAAGACCCTCCTCTAATGCTATATTTTAGGGAATAAAATAGTGAAACAGCTGAGACATGCACCCAGAAATATATATATAAAAAAAAAGCCTAAAACATATATGGAAATATCCCATAAATAGTAAAAATGGGGAAACGCCAGACCAACAACAACTACTTCTGCTCCTACTACTTTTCCTGCTGCTCTTACTACTACTGCTACTCCTCCTACTACTCCTCCTGCTGCTCTTCCCCCTACTACTCCTCCTGCTGCTCTTCCCCCTACTACTACTCCTGATGCTCCTCCTCTTCCCACTACTACTCCTGCTGCTTCTCCTCCTCCCACCACTACTACTTCTGCTGCTCCCACTACTACTACTCCTGCTGCTCCTCCTCCCACTACTACTCCTCCTGCCGCTTCTCCTACTCCTGCCGCTCCTCCTCCTCCCACTACTACTCCTCCTGCTGCTCCTCCCCCTACTACTCCTCCTGCTGCTCCTACTCCTCCTCCTGCTGCTGCTCTTCCCCCTACTGCTCCTCCTGCTGCTCCTCCTCCCTACTGCTGCTGCTCTTCCTCCTACTACTCCTCCTGCTGCTCCTCCCCTACTGCTGCTCCTCCCACCTACTACTCCTTGCTGCTCTTCCCCCTACTACTACTGCTGCTCCCCCTCCTCCCACTACTACTACTCCTGCTGCTGCTCCTCCTCCCACTACTACTACTCCTGCTGCTCCTCCTCCCACTACTACTACTCCTGTCGCTGCTCCTACTCCTGCCGCTCCTCCTACTCCTGCCGCTCCTCCTACTCCTGCCGCTCCTCCTACTCCTGCCGCTCCTCCTACTCCTGCCGCTCCTCCTACTCCTGCCGCTGATCCTCCTCCTGCCGCTGATCCTACTACTCCTGCTGCTGCTCCTCTTCCCACTACTACACTACTACTGTTTTATCTTTATCAGGGCACGCCTGCTGAGAATGGACATGCCCCCTGCGCTGCAAACTTTAAATAAGTCTAGCAGGACAATGGGAGCAATGAAAGGGTCGATCTCTGAATCCATGGGAGGACCAGAACTTTGTTAAAGTGAGGTCGTCATGTACTACATGATTTTGCTGATTTTTCTAACATTAATCATGGGATAAACCCTTTAAAGATTTTTTACTGCTCTTCAAAAGGCAGGGACAGTCTGACGTCAAGAACTGCTGGAATGATAATTCATTTACAAAATGGGTGGGGTGGTAAAAAAAAACTTTACAGACATCAAATCAACTCCAAAGGGCAAATGTGAAAAATAATGATAGTGCTAATAAAACCTGAAACCCTACGAGATGCTGAGGCCAGTGACTAGTCATCTCGTGGAGAACATTTAGACTTTGACTTGGTATCACAAACGGCTAATGTAATTTACACAGAAAGCAGTTATATTTTTGGGCTGTATGCGTCTTTAGTTGTGGAAACCCAGTTCTAAACACATTGCAAAAAATAAAAAAGATCAACATCAAGCCTGTTGTAAAATCTGATCTGAAAATCCCTTGGGTTCTACTACAGCCCGAGAACAAAGGAAGGCTCCAACAGAAGGAGATAAGTGATGTTCTCATCGTCTTTGGGGAATTAAGAAGACCCTAATGGACATCGGAAATCTTTTAAAAACATCGGAATTGCTGTCAGAAACACTCAGCTATGTACGGTATACAGGATAGAAGGCCGTGACGGGAAAGTGCACTACACGAGAAGAATATTCAACTACTCCTCGGGTGGCCTTGAATGCTACATCTAATCTGTGCAATCTCATACAAGCTTCTCATATGTTTCATCGCACAATGTACAAAGGAGTAAAGAACGGTATTTAATGCACTACCACGGCACAGGTACGTAACGCTCCGATTATCCTAGGAAGCATTCTTAGCACACCAGTTCCTACCTCAAACTTCAGTCTTCAGAGAACCGGCAATTGTATTTCCCAGAAAAGCTATCGGTGCCTCATGACCATGCAGGTAAATGGCCTTCCACTACAGATTATGATTTGATGCTAGGTAAATTAAAGCAGTGGATGCCCAGGATATTTTACGCCAAAAAAGTGCGTAAAATAAATTGATACGGTCACTAAAGATGGCAGTTATGGAGGAGATGTTGAGATCATCTTCAGGTAGTGATGTTTAAAGGTGCTATTATAGTGCCCGATGTAGTGTCAGTGGGAGCGCCGATTGAGGAGAACACATCCATTGGCACTCTTTTGCACCGACCTGATTACACAGGCCGATTCATACAGCATGTGGGAGGAACGATTGCTACCACAGTCGTTCCTCCTTCCTTCCCTTCTATAGATGATCGGCAGCACATCCCTGATTACACAGGAATGATGAAAGACGCCCATCAGCAGATGAACATGCGGTTGCTTGTTCATTGGCCGCTGGCTTATACAAGCCAATTATGAAGAAGGAGCGTTCCTGATAATTTGCCGATAATCGTGAGGTCTAATAGGCCCTTAAGGAGGTTCTCAAAATTGGGCATTAGGGGAACTTGTGATCATAAGGGTGCCAACAAAGTGCGGCTGAACACGTGTGGCCAAGCTCCATCTATCCGCAATGAGCAATGGCCACACAGTTTCATAGCACTGGTGGCCAGCCGTGCCGCGTGGTCTCACAGAACAGTGACCGCCCCCATCCCAAGGAAACCTTATATGTAACTGCGCAGCAAGTAGAGCGTTCTTTGAGAAAAAGGAGTTCTCTCAGGTAACTTATGGGTTACATCTTTGACACCATAGGTGGAGCTCTGTTACACCGGACCTGCCAACTGAGGTGGAGGATGGGAAACAGAACACAGCAGCAATTACAAACCCATTCTCATCTGTAGATAACACATATTAAAACCACTTGAAAGACAAGTCTTTGTTGTTGTGGTTGATGACGGGAGATATCCATCAAGATCAAGTTCAGCAGATAGTTGGGCTGGTTGACCTTTTTACTGTTTTATGTGATAGTCTAGGGAATTTCTCTGATTATGCTTCCCCCTTTAAAGAGCATCTGTCATCAGTCCCTAAGAAAAACCCACTAGCCTCTGAACCTGGGACAACTCCCTGACACAAGCTTCGGTCCGGGCCTCCCGAAGAAAACAAGGCATCTATGTACTATCTTTAGTGATGTTGATGCGGCACGTGGTCGCCCTTGCTTGGCTTAATTTGTTTTCTTGTGCCACCCTAAGCGTCGAGCATTAGCTTGTTTGTTTAAGGCACTGGTTAGATGGCATAAAGGCGTGTATCCTGGTCTGCCACCATATCTCACCTACACTACACTCCAGATGTGACTTGATAAAGGTCTGTTAGCGACCTAGACTTTATGATATTAATGTCTGGATTTAATATATATTCTGACCATGAGGCATATATGAATATCATATATTGGATAAGCTCCCGTCTCTCCCTCCTCCTTGACTTACAGGGCCAGATGTAAGAACCTGGCCATGCCAAAAGAAAGAGAGGGATGGGCTGGCAGATGAAGCAGGAGGAGCCAGGGTGCACAGCGTGGATTGGGCCCGCCTTCAGTGCACTTAACTGCTTATTTGATATGGATTATAAGTTAACATTCAGCTGCGCTAGCCCTACAATGCAGAGGGTCTGATTTAACGGTTTATTTCCCGGTGAAAGACTCCCTTTAAGAAAATTTACTAAACTTGCATGAAGTTCCTAGAGCCTTGATGTTTTCCGAGACTCGGATATTGATGACCTGCCCTCAAGACTGGTCACAAATATCTGACTGATGGGTGTCCACCACCACCACTCATCAGCTGTTTCAGACAGATCCCGGAAACCATACAGTTATCAGATCCAGAAGCTCAAGGTCCCATCCACTGTGTACTTTCAAGTTCACTTGAATGGGCGCCATTACCCTGGCACGCCCACCACACAGTGAATGGAGCCTTCTGCTTCCAGCTCTATCCACTGTATAGTTTCCGGCACCTGCTGGGTGTCAGACTCCCACCGATCTGATGTTGATGCCCTCTCTTGAGGGTCGGCCATCATTGTCTAAGTCCTCAAGCAACTTATTATGAACATAGGCCATTTCCTGTAAAAGCCCTGGAGACTAAACCAGTGGGCCATCAGGCAAGTCTGACGCTGGTGTAATACAGACAGTGAAGTGCAGTAAGCACCACCGTAATCCCACAGCCGGCTCCCTGACAGCTGACATTTCATATCATCTGCCAACCAGGTCTGTAACACAGTGTAGCCGGAGAGAAAACCACGTGGTAAGAAGCAAGATTTCATGCCTGGACGATTCTGCCAAGAACAAAATTCCTAACATTGTCATGTGTATGAAAGAATAACAGCAGCCAGAAAGAGCTATTTAAAGATTGGAGGGGATATATTTAAAAGCGTGGGTGCTCAGACAATATTGGGATCTTTTTAAAGACCTGGCTTTGATACACACATAAATAAGATGGTGAATGCTGTGACGTGTCATATCAAAGGGTTTCAGTCACCACACTTTTCACTATTAAACAGGCTGACATTATACATGTGCAAATGTCACCTGAATTTAACTCTGCTATTCTATTTTTCCAGTGTGCTACCGTTTTTGTGCAATTATAACTGCTAATTAGCCTCTAAGAGTGGGAGGGGGGGGGCGCGTTGCACCTGCTCCTAGAGGCTCCGTTCGCCCACCTCTTTCCACACCCTTCTATTCTTGATTGACAGGGCCAGGCCAGCGTCGGTTTCCTTCTGCCGGGGAAGTATTCGGCGCAGGTGCAGTGAGGGAGGGTCGATCGCCGGCTTCCTTACTGCGCCTGTGCCGAATACTGAACAGGACGGCGCAGGCACGAGATTTCCCCGGCAGACAGGACCAGCAGGAGGAGACCAACGCTGGCCTGGCACTGTCAATCATAGAATAGAAGGGAGTGGAAAGAGGTGGGCGAACGGAGCCTCTAGGAGGTTAATTAGCATATAATAATAAAAGTTATAATTGCACAAAATCGGTGGCACTGGAAAAAAAAAAAAAAAAGAATAGCAGAGTTAAATTCAGATGACATTTGCAAATGTATAATGTCAGCCTGTTTAATCTTGAAAAGTGTGGTGACTGAAACCCTTTAACCCCTTCAGGACCAAGCAATTTTTTAGCAAATCAAACGTGTCACTTTATGTGGTGATAACCTTAAAAAGCTTTTTCTTATCCAGGCCATTCTGAGATTGTTTTCTCGTCACATATTGTACTCCATGACAGTGGTAAATTTGAGTCAAAAATGTCATTTTTATTTATTAAAACAATACCAGATTTACCATAAATTTTGAGAAATTCACCATTTTCAAAATTTCAATTTCTATGCTTTCTAAACAGATAGTGATGCCTCCTAAAATTGTTATTACTAATTTTTTAGTGTCTCCATATTTTGAAAGCCAAAGTTTATTTTTATTTTTTGGGCGACTCATGTAGAGGCTCATTTTTTTTCGGTATGAGATGACTGATTGGTACTATTTTAGGGTGCATTTGACTTTTTGCTTGGTATTACACTTTGTGATGTAAGGTGACAAAAAATTTGCTTTTTGACACACTTTTTATTTTTTTATGGTGTTCATGTGATATTTTAGTTCATGTGATATTTTTATACAGCAGGTTGTGACGGATGCTGCAATACCTAATATGTATACTTTTTTAATTTTTTTAAGCTTTCCACAATAACAGCATCTTTGAAACCAAAAATATCATGTTTTAGTGTCTCCATAGTACTACAGCCATAGCATTTTTTATAGTTTTAGGCAAATGCTAATCTTTGCAGGATGCAGGCAACATGTGAGATAGCCATGCTATCCTTATGGGCATGGTTCACATTTTAGTGATTTACAGCGAAACAAGTACATGAGTTTCTTTTTAGACGTTTTAACGCGTTCCTATTGGATCAATGATGCCTTATAGAGCAGGAGTACGACATCGATACTAGTATGACGCGTGCTTTTTCCATGTTATACAATTTATCGCTTATTTTATAGAGCAGCTGTCCATGACAACGGACGAGTTCAGAAACGTCTCTATGGCATGTGTTCACTGCAGTCTTAGTGTCTCCATAGTCTAAGAGCCATAGTATTTTTTTATTTCATTTAAAAGATGTCATCAATGTCCTTAGGTCGTGTGCATGTAGCTTAATATATGACGGATGAGGCAGCACGGTTACATTGATACC
Source organism: Bufotes viridis (assembly GCA_033119425.1). Taxonomy (NCBI): domain Eukaryota; kingdom Metazoa; phylum Chordata; class Amphibia; order Anura; family Bufonidae; genus Bufotes; species Bufotes viridis. The sequence continues at coordinate 534,848,288 of CM065589.1, read as the reverse complement.
ATTTTGGGGCATCATCGCCTTTTTAATCGCTTTGATTGCACTTTTAGTGATGTCAGGCACAGGCATTATCTCTTTTGACACTGTTCATCCTGAGCGGGTCAGATCACAGCAGAACTTCCGGCACGTGCAGTAGGAAGCAGCAGTCTTTACGAGTACACAGTAACTCCCTGGAAATGCTCGTATCAGGCTCAACTGCATCTATTAAGACGTTATCTTTCTCACCAATGTGAATACATATGAACATGGGACCAACACAAATGTCTTCAGCTGCCAAGTGCACATGTGACAGGTCGGCCAGTGTCATAGGGACAAATCTGCTGACAGATGCCCTTTAACATGAATGCCCATGGGCAATTTATGCCACAATTTTCCTATACAGTGGCAAGCATTGGAGGTATCTGTCTGAGGTACAGAACGCTAAATCCTCCTCGCATATACCTCTCCTATAGGCGCTGTAAATGCACTGGGAGAGAATTTATCATAATATATTTGAGGAGGGTACTTTTTCAAGTCAGTTTTGATTGTGTCTGCATCACAGACGTCACTAATTGTTTGTTAAATTTGGCACAACTTTAAATCTAAGTACTTTCACACCCGTGTTTTGGCTTTCAGTTTGCGAGATCCGTTCAGGGCTCTCACAAGCGGTCCAGAACAGATCAGTTTGCATTCTGAATGGAAAAGGATCCGCTCAGAATGCATCAGTTCAGTCTCTATTCCGCTTTGGAGAAGGACACCAAAACGCTGCTTGCCAAACGGATCCGTCCTAGCACACAATGTAAGTCAATGGGGACGAATCCTTTCTCTCTGACAGAATAGAAAACGGATCCGTCCTCCATTGACTTTCAATAGTGTTCAAGACGGATCCGTCTTGGCTATGTTAAAGATAATACAAACGGATCCGTTCTGAACCGATGGACAAAACGCGACACGAAAGTAGCCTAACACTTTTGTCTAGAAAGGCTACTCCAGTTTTTACGCTAGCCCCCTACTAGACTGAAAGTCGCAGTGATAAATCTGTCGCGTTTTGTGCATCAGTTCCCCATTGAAACTAAATGAACCCAGCTACCCAAACCCACTTTCCGATACACTTTCTAGAACTGGAGTGAGTGGTGTAAAAAAAAAATGCAAAAAGTTGCAATTTTTTTGGCAAAAAGGCCAAAAAGTCACAAATGCCCTATGTTGCAAGGTTTTGAAGCCAATATTCTGGAGTGCAAGGCATGATAATATTCACCCAAAGGCTCTAGATCAAAGTGACTCCAATAGTGTCCATAGACATAGACAATCAGTTCTGGTATATGAAAGGACTTTTGGGCATATTGAGGCTCTGTTACATGGGCAAATATTTTAATGCAAAATAAATACACAGGAGACATTAGAAATCACTTCATATATCCACAGATTAGCGACTTGAATGAGACATTTAGAATGCGGCCACTGCCAAACATAAGTTTTTGGATTTATACGAGACGGATTTTCTCTTCAAAGGACAATCAAATGCATCTGAAACAAGGCTAGACTGGCCGCACAGTTGCTGAACATGACTGCTGGCCAAGAAGGAGCTTGGCTGTCATGATAGTTTATTGGGGTGCTTGCAGATGTTCCAAGGTAACACACAAACAAGACAGACTCTGGGGTATTCTGGGAAAACAAATTGTTCTGGCCAAGTTAGACACTACTAACGCAATGGCACAAGCTATGCGTTCCTATGCGCTCAACATAGCTCCCAGTGCCAAGTAGCAGGAGCCAGAGAATTCAGGCCACACTGTACCATAGCACTGATGAAACATTTCCATGCACGAAAGCCATATTCACAAGGGTTATTCATAGGGTATGTAATAAACAGACTTCCGACCAAAGTGGCCACGGTCGAAAAATACCTCACTGTACATAAAAACTTCAGAGAATACCATGGACAAACGAGTAGATCCTCAACCAAATCAAGCCTGTTTATTTGACATCCAAGTTATCTTCTTTTCGACATGTGCAAAGAGGCATCTCCCAGGGAAAAAAGAACCATCTCGCTATCGTCACCTTCTGGAAGAGCATCCCTATGAGTCAAAGTCTGACGTTTTAGGAAGCCTTGGAACATGACAAGAGGAAATATCCATCTGTAGACAGCTGTTTCGGGGTGCTTGTCCCTAATCAGTACGGATTGTTAAAAAGTTGGACTTTGACTCATAGAAAGCCACTTCCAGAGAGAGGCGATAGCGACATAGGTCTCTTTCCCTGGGAGACACCTCTTTGCATATATTTTTTTCCACGGAGCGTAGCCAATAAAGTCTCCACTCCATACTGGTCTCTTTAAAGGAGAGCCGGCAACTTGCCTAAGCTTCTTTTTGACATGAAAGAGCAAGATCAAAAATCTGATGGAATGATACAACCACAGGAGCCACAAACACACCACTGAAGATCCATGTGGTCTCCAGTAGTCAAAACCAACTTAATGGAAGGTTGGGTTGGAGGGTTGCCTGGTTTGGGCGATCACAGGTCACATAGTGGATTATCTAGAGCCAAGTCAATCTTTGAGATCTTTCTGATGGAAATTCAAGTAATCACCTGCTATCGAAAAGGATATTGTATTGTCGTTGGTAGTCTTTATATAGCTGGTCTTCCATGCCAATTGAAATCAATGGGTATCCATTGTTTTCAGTAGATATCTAAAGAACTGCACAGGACATGTTTCTCTTCTTAAACACAATATGGCCATTAGGTCAGGAGTAGAGTTGAGCGAACTTCTGTTTTAAGTTCGGCGTCCAAAGTTCGGGTTCGGGTTATCCAAGCATCCCGTTATGGATTCCGCTATCACGGACCATAACGGCATTTGGAATCCGGGGTGAAGGACCTGGGGTGACGTCACCGTCATGTGATCAGTGCAGGGGGGTGGCTCAGTACTGGATTGGATAAGAGGTCATAGGCTACCACCTCTTATCTAATCCAGTAATGAGCCACGCCCCCTGCACTGATCACATGACGGTGACGTCACCCCAGGTCCTTCGTGTTGTCCAAGGTTCGGGTTCATTGAAGCATCCCCTTATGGATTCCAAATGCAGTTATGCCGTGGATCCATAACGGGATGCTTGGATAACCCGAACCAAACTTTGGACGCCAAACTTAAAACAGAAGTTCGCTCAACTCTAATCAGGAAGCATGGAGTTATCCAAGGCTCTGTTCACACAATAATCAAGTGCTCTGTAGTACCATTCTTGCCAGCAAAAAAACATATGGACCATAGAGGGATCCATAAAGAATTTTAAAAAATTCAGTCCTTATCAGCATTAGCAATAGGCCTCCAATGGATAATTGGCAGGATCAGAACACAGCCTATATAGTTTTAATAAAAAGTAGCCGATGCTTTCTTGGTGCAAATCAGAGAAGATCTGAGAAAGTGGTGGGGGAGGCAATATTTGCGCAGTGCATGGATTATTTAATATTCCACACAACCGTACTGCCACAACAGGTTAAATAATCACCTCCTAACAAGCCTGTTGCTCGGCATATGTTAAGCTGGTATCCGTCAATATGTCTCCACGGTGACTGCCTTTGTACTTTTATACTCACAATTCCGATGTTGGTGCTTTTTTGCCTCCATCTGTTCTTTTCCACTGCGTTACTTAAAAAATAATATAAAAAGCACTGCCAGACAGGATGATCCAGCCAAGGTCTTGTTCCCAGAGAGTGCTATCAGAACACAAGTAATCTCAGGAGCAAGAGAAGAAAAATCATTTAAATAAAAAGAAGGAAGAAATAGTTTGATGTGCTGGAAACCATCCCTGAAGGGAGCAGAGACGTGCAATTACTGATTCAGCGAATGCACGCCAAACCTAGCAAAAAACAAAAACATCGCGGTAACACTATGGAGGAGATTTATCAAAGCAAGTACAAATGTAAAGCAGCAACTAATTAAGTCAATGACTTTTCGGGCCTCTGAGAAATTGTTGATTCGGAGTCTGATTGGTTGCTGTGAGCAATTACTCCAGTCATTAAAAAATAGCCTTCTTTTTTTTTTTTTGAAGTGAATTAAAAAGGTACTTAAAACTGTTGCGAAATGTTATTATGCCTCTCTCCCTTATAAGCCTTTGTGATGTTCATGCTGTGAGAGGGGAGGGGGAGCAGCAAGGGAAGGCAGCTGAACGGTCACACTGTAATAACCCAACAGGAAGGGTATGGCCACTCAGCACAGTTAGGGCTGACTCACCTGTGTGTCGGCCACATCTCCTAGACCGACCGCGGCTCCCCTGACTCGAACTGATTGCATCACATTGTTTTATGATAGTCAGTTCATATGCCATCGCAAGTCTATTATAGTGTGCTCACATCATTATGTGAGTACAGTACAATAGACCCACAATCAGATAGGAACTGACTGTATCATAAAACACCATGATGCTGTCAGGGGAGCCGCGGTCGGTCCAGATGATGCAACTGACACACAGACCATGTTTCCTGGACCAAGCACAGTCCGCGATCTGATTCAGGGATTGATACGGATTTTTATACCTCATTCACATGCTCTACGGGGTGGGGGGCGAATGTTTAACATGTAAATTTAGCCTCATAGATAAATGATGCAGAAAGGACCTAAAATATGCAGGTTAGATACATTTCTGGAGACGCTACATCCAGAAACGGACTGGCGCTATCCGGGATAAAGAAGTGATTAGGTTTTTATGAAGTAATCCAATTGAAAAACAGAAAGCGTAGAGACACTGCAGAGAGAACCACAATCCAATCTGATCACATCCGAGAAAAACTTCTCTCCTCTACGCACATGACCGTTTTGGTCAATACTTCTGTTCTTCATGAAACCACAATATTGGAGCAGCTTTTCTTTGAACTCTGCATTCTGCTGTTCCTCTGTTATTCCTCCTACTCATTTACGAAGAAATTGACGACTAAGCATTGCTTGTTGGGGGGTGCCACTGCACAATCTGATGCTGTAAAAGGCCACACCCCCAAATAGTAACATCCATTTGAAAATGTATTAATACATTTCTAGCGGGAATAACAGAAACTGCACAATCCAGAGTTCTAGGAAAAGATGCTCCAGAATTGTTATTTTACTAGGGAATACACGTATTTACTAAAACATCTCAGGAGTGGTGAGACTGACTGGGTTTTACTAGGAAGCTCCAGGCTATAAGAAAAAATTGGAAATTGCCATGGTGGCTGACGTATTCATTACAGGACACGACAAGAAAGTTATTAAAAAAATAATAATCTGAGTCAGGATGTAAGCTGGTACAAGTCCAGGAAACAAGAGGGAACTCCTCGAGGCCTGGAGCAGGTGTTCACTATATAATCCAGCATACCCAGAGGACCACGATTCCTGGAGGATGGAAAATGACCTTTTAATCACTAGTGCTCAATCAAACACCCTGGTAAATGCTCGTCAGTGGCGCAATAATCAGGTCACGGTTTATTAAGAACGGTTCATGTAATTCGCACAGACCGCAGTTATACTTTACAGGAAAAAATCTGTACATGTGGTACCGTTACTAATTTCTAATTTGCAATTTTTCTAATTTCCTTTGCCCATCTTTAGCTTCAGGGACAGAAGGAAGACTTGACTTCACTGGTGACACCACAAACAAACTTTCACAGATGTAAGTCTGGGCCGGCAGCTTCTGGGCACGTTGGGATGTTATACTATAGGGACACAGAGAATGCTTTCTCCCAGATAAAAGGATTGGGCGCATAGGATTTCCTTTAAGGCTATTTTCACACTAGCGGCAGGGGGCCGCCCAGGAAGGTAGTGTAAGTATTTCACTACCTAAATCTTAGTGAAAGGTCCTCTTTACCAACATTCAGCTTTCCTCGGAAATATAATATATGCATCTAAATCAGCAACTCAAGGTTGACTCCATATTAAAGAGTTTGTCTAGTGAAAGTAACTCCTGTTGGTATGCCTTATTAAAGACTTTTTAAAGGATTTTGGTAAAATTGGTAATGCATCTCTCAGCTTAATAACTGCCCTATGTATACGTGCCACTGATTGCCCAATGAAGGAGCACATTTATCAGGTGATGACATCCTTCATACGGCACAAACCATGCATATTGGTGCAAAGGGGTGATAGGGGATGATCACCTCAACGAATAGGCAATGATTGGGAACAGATGGCTCATTTCCTGATGATGCCACCACATCGGCCCTCGTCATGTGGACGTCATAGAGCGGAGTCAGACGTTCTGCAAGCTCATATACTGATTATGTTGTGGTGTCCATGTAGCATGTGGATGGAGAGACGAGCTAGATGCACATGCTGTAATGGACGTCCACAGATAAAAATGTCATCAGCCAGTCAATAATTTCTTGCCAGATCCACTAGCTTTGCAAAGCTGCATTTTCAGTTTTCATGTGCACATCACATTTTTAAACTGCATAGATTAATATGTTAAAACTATGGATTTTTACTGCGTAAACAAAAGAGGATTTCTGTGGATGCAGCTCTTCAATAAATACATTTAATTTCCATCTTGAGCCCAATTTCCCCTGAAGGACCCAGCAGATATTTCTGACACCGCAGATAGAAGTGCATACCGTCACGAGAAATGAAGGTGGCAGGAAGTAACACACTTACCCTGGGTTCACACCTGAGCGTTTCTGAGACGCGCGTTTTTGTCGCGCGTATTTGCAAATAGGAAACGCGCGTCATACGCGCGTTCGTGACTCTGGAGACCAATTGAAAAAGGCATATCTACACTTTAACGCGTGCAGCTAAATGCGCGTTTTACGCGCGTTTCCATTGAAGTCTATGGGTGCAAACGCACGACAAAACACCCCAAAGAAGCTCAAGAACTTCTTTGAGCGTAGGGCGTTTTACAGCGCGTTCAAACGCGCTGTAAAACGCTCAGGTGAGAACCATGCCCATAGGGAAACATGAGTTTTCTCCTGTTGAGCGTTTTACAGCGCGTTCGAACGCGCAAGTGTGAACTGAGGGTTAGGCTAGTTTAACACTTGCGGCAGGACGGATCCAACAGGCTATTCACCCTGTCGGATCCGTCCTGCCGCTATTTTGCCGTGTCGCCAGACTGCCGCTCCGTCCCCATTGACTATAATGGGGGCGGAGTTTCGGCGCAGCACGGCAGTGCACAGCAGAGGCCGCCGGACTAAAAAGTCAGACATGTCGTAGTTTTAGTCCGGCGTCCTCTCTCCGTGCTGCGCCAGAACTCTGCCCCCACCCCCATTATAGTCAATGAGGACGGAGCGGCAGTCTGGCGGCACGGCGAACAGCCTGTCGGATCCATCCTGCCGCAAGTGTAAAGTAGCCTTAGTAAAGAGTCTGAACTGATGGGAAACGTCTGCACTCTGCAGTCAATGATATACTTCACCTGGCTGCTAATATTGTGTAATGGCAGAAGATGAGATATCTATATAAGCCCTGATGGTTTTTTAAACAAGTGTTCCTCAACTCCAGTCCCCAGGGCCCACCTACCGGTCATGATTTGAGAATATCTCACAGAATGAATACCTGTGGTCAGTCCTGATGCACTGACACTAGTTACATCACCTACTCAATACTAAGGAAATCCTGAAAACATGACCAGCAGGTTGGCCCTGAGGACCATGTACTTACTTCCTAGACTTTTAGGCCTGGTTCACACCTCAGCGTTTTACAGCGCGTTCCTACGTGATGTAAAAGCTCAACAGGCCAAAACCCATGTTTCCCTATGGGCATGGTTCTCACCTGAGCGTTTTACTGCGCGTACGAACATGCTGTAAAACGCCCTACGCCCAAAGTAGTACAGGAGCTTCTTTGGGGCGTATTGTCGCACGTATTTTGATCGACGCCAGAGTGGTCAATCACACAAACACGTGTTTCCTATTTCCAAAACCGCGCTGTAATACGCACGACAAAAACGCGCGTATCAAGTACACTCAAGTGTAAACCTAGCCCTTTACTGAAGACCTATCCTCAGGTCCAACAACTAGGACCACCGACGATCAGCTGTTTGAGAAAACACCGGCGTTCTCGAAGTAGCGCTGAGGCCTTCCCTGGCCATGTGAAGTCATGTTCTTGGCCTAGGTTGCAGCTCAGCCCTATTCAAGTGAATTGGACTGATCTGCGATAGCAAGCTCAGCCGCTATACAAGGTATGGCGCTGTGCTTGGTGAGCACGGAGAAGGCAGCGGCACTACTGCGAGGATCAGTTCCTTTTTAAAACAGCTGGTCGGCGGGGGTCCAGGATGTCAGACCGCAACCAATCAGATACTGAGGACTGATCCAGAGGAAAACTCGGCAAACCCCTCAGTCTTTTTATTGATCACTTAGAATGTAACCGAACTTGGGGAAACCAGATGGAAGCCGGCGGGAGACTACAGTGAATTCCAGCAGGATGAATAGTGTGATTTGTTCAGCAGATTCTAAAGTAAATAACTAGACTCAAGCTGATCACATATAATTCTGCACACAAGACAATGGGGTCTCCGAAAAAAAAGCGCCCTCTTTTACCTACCTTGCCATGTCATTTAGTTAGGGTGGTCATTTTATATATTTTTTCCAGTGTTTTTAAGGATTCATGCATGCTTTTTTTTTTTGCAGATCCGCAAATTACAGAACATGATCTATTCTTGTCTGTACTTGAAGATGAAAATAATCCTTTCTATCACAGAAGTGACAAAAATATTGAATGCACATGGAAGCTACTCGTATTTTGCGCATCCAAACAGAATACTGAGTGATCACCAAGGGCTGCTGTCATACATAAATGTCAGCTGGCATATTCTTTGTTGATAAAAAAAAAAGCCACTAAAAGCACATGCATTTTTTATTTTTTTTACATATATGCACACAACCATAGTTTTGTATGTGGTAAAACACGGATGACGCCCATGTTGCGCCAGTTTTTTTTTAGCAGACCCACTGAATTTAATGCAGAGCGATCCAGCAGGCCTGGAACAAGCCTGCCTCATCGCTAGCGCTAGGGTCAATTGGTGACTTTTTAGCTACATTCTCTTCACTCCAGATTTATTATTCTGACTTTAAAAAAGAAAACTCACTCCAGTAAGGGTGTGTGTGGCATAAAAATAGGTCATCATCATCTGATCGGGGGGTTTGGGGAGTCTGACACCCGGTACCCTGCCGATCAGCTGTTCGAAAAGCCAACCTAGGCCCTAGGCTGCTTTCTCTCCCTCTTCCCTAGGCCAAGTGATGATACGTTCATCAGTCATGTGGCATAGGCACACCTCAGCCCCTATAGAAGTGAATGAGGCTGAGCTGCGATACCAAGCACAGCGGCTATCTCACAGGAGCACCAGTGCCTTCCTGTGCTTGGCATCACGCTGAGCCCCATTTCCTTCTATGGGGCTGAGCTGCACCTAGGCCACATGACTGATGAACGTGTCATCACTGGCCTAGGGAAAGCTGCGAGAAGACCTATGCGAGGCCTTCTCAAACAGCTGATCAGTGGGGGTCCCGGGTGTCAGACTCCCACCGATCAGATACGGATGACCTATCCAGAGGATAGATCTTGGAAAACCTTTTTAACAAACGTGACATTTGATTAATTTGGCACAAAGTACAGCAACACAGAGTTGAAATATAACCCTTACATTCCCCCTAAAATCTATGGTGCATCAAACTATATCCTGTACCTCAACTACTTCAGCTGTAATGACAGAGTGGCCATTTAAGGCTGCATTCAGACTGCTGTAATAGTGCTTCATCCAGAAACCATATATTGAAAAAAAAAAGACTGATTGAATCCAATCGCTACAAACTCTACTTCATCCTGACCGAATCCGATCTCATTCTTGGCTCTAAATATGCGCCTTCGCATACTGAGCCATAGTACAAGCACTACATCCCTATTTCCCCGAAGCCCTCCATGGGAGAACTCCTACAATTCTACGACTGTATCAATCATGATGTATCTCGCCCTGACCACACTGCCGGATGAGTAAAACAATTAGCAATAAAGTCAGAATATGCAGAAAATCATCACAATCATCATTAGGGTCCATTCACACGTCCGTAAGTGACGCGGACACCGGCAATGTGCGTTCCACAATTTGCGGACCGCACATCGCCGACACTATAATAGAAAATGCATAATCTTGTCCGCACAAGAATAGGACATGTTCTATTCTTTTGGCGGAAACGGAAGTGCGGATCCGGAAATGTGGATGAGGACAGCACATAGTGGGCTGTCCGCACCTTTTTTGTCCCTATTGGAAAACCCATTTTGCGGACCCACCATGAATCAAATCAACTATTAAATACTTAAAAAAAACTTTGGTGGAAGCAAACACAGTGTCTACCGGTGGGGAGAAAACATGTTGACCCTGTCAAAGTACCGTAATAAGCATTTAGTAAACTTTACATCTTGGGACCGGCAATTCCAAGAGCTATACGCAATATGCGTGCTTGTTTTTTTGCGGGACAACGTGTGGTTTATATTGGTATCATTTTGGGGTACTTAACACATTTTGATCGCTTTTTATTTTATAGAGGGTGGGGGGGGGGGGGTTTGGATATGGGATATAAACAGCAATCCTGATAGCTTTTCCTTAGTTTTTAAGTTTTTACTGCATGCACAGTGCTGGATAACAAGCATGATAACTTTCTATTCCTTGGGTCAGTACATTTACAGCGATATCAAATATATATACTTTTACTGCAGTCATGGGTGGAAATGAAGAGCACAAGCTGTCCTCTTTTTTCCTCTTTCAGCGTGACCTTGGGAGGACTGTAAATGTTTTTTAATTACAGTCGTGAAGTCTGTTTTATAACTCTTTACCCTTTGCTTTACTTTACGTCTGGATTTTGTCCACCTGTAGTGGCACATGCGATAGCGTGTCGCGGCCATTTCTTTTTCTTATTAGTTGTAATTTTAGATACAAGACCACATGGGCTATCTATTATTTGCAAATTTAGAGAAAAAAAAGATAACATAGGTGTTAAATGCTCGTTTAATTCTCAATCTTCAAATCCACCTAAAGCAAACACTTCCCGCCCAGAGCCATGTTTAAATATGACTGATTGATGAGCTTACAAAAGGTGTATTTTTCCTCACTTGCTTAGCATGCAAGGATCTCGGGCTTGGCCTGCCCGCTGCCTTCTGCACGCAAATGCTTTATAACAGCAATCTATGGTGGGATACAAAGCATACACAACAAAACAAAAAAAAATAAGATAACACGTAAAAGAAAAAGTAAAGTTACCATTAAATTAACACATATAATCTTTAAATGCAATCTGAGCAGAGTTCTAGATAAAATCCAGACACTCTTTGCTTGGTTTCCAGTTAAAACCTACCTAGAGGCCGCCTCTTTGGCCTGTGCGGATTATGCCCCGGAAAATGAGCCTCATGATCCTCGTCGATGGTCTGTCCTAGAGAAAGCAGGCTCACTCTTCTCATCTTCAGAAGCCTAGGAGAACTTTCACGCACGGTGCTTCCTACATCCAAGACCACCTCACCTGAGATGGAGGTGGGTACGACCCTTTTTAGAAACTCCATGTCCCATCACATCCCTGACAGCTCATGTACAACTCTGACTCCAGCAGCCAAGGTGTATGCACGGCTTCCTTGAAATAACATTAAGGTGGACTAGCCCGGCCAGCTTTGCATAGTGATGTCATGCTAAACCTGGGTGGTGCCAGACGTGAGCAGGTCAACAGCCAGCTGTTATGAAGCAGATCCTCAGCAGTATTTACTGTACAAACTGATAAACCCAGGCGATAGCAGGCTCATAAAATGACTGCAATGTGCTTCATACAACACGCAGGCTTCATAACTGCTCGAGTAGTCACTACACTGCAGAAAATAACCAAATTAGAAACCCAGATAGCAGGGTAAAGTGCCTAATGAACTCCTTGTTGATAACCCATGAAGGCAGCGGGCAGGGAGGAGTAATAGTCTGCGGCAGAAGATAAGTCTTATCACCTACACACTGCTACACTGAGAACACACATCGGAAACGGGTGTAGAGCTCCCCCTAAGGCCTTAACCCATGAGCAAGGAAAAAATGCCAATTAAGAATTGGCTCCATTAAACCACTAAGATAAATCACATAAAAGCTTTCCCTGGTAATAAAGAACGTGGCTCCTCCTGCCATCATATCCGTGTATTGATATGGGATATGGATTGTAGAAAGATCTCTCAGTAGAAAACACCAAAACTTAGATGGCAGCAAGTTTCTAGACACACTGAATAATCATCTGTCCAGTCCCGGGCAGAATCTTATCTAGTCCTCCCCATGCACTCTGAAATGAGTTGAGCTGGATTGGAAAAACATGGCTGCTTCCCAAAAACAGTGCCACACCTGTCCAAAGGTTATGTGCGATACTGAACTCTAATGCCATTCACATCAATGGAGCCAAGGTGCCCATACTGGACACAGTCCACGGATAGGTGCGGCACAGTCTCTGGAAGTCACGTTTCTCCAATCCGTCACAACCCATTTGAAGTGGTGGGTGCTGTTGGACCTACAAGCGCAGCCACAGGATAGGCGATAAATATCTGGCTGGTGGAGGTCCGACTGTTGGGACCACCACTGATTACGAGAACCAGGTCCCAGATTCCCAGGAGTGAATGCTCGATGTCCCACCAGCCAAGTCTATGGCGCTGCCTACTTGGCCTCCTCTAAATTTTACCAGATGTCGGACAACCCGTTTAAAGGGTTATTCCAGCTTTTGAAAAGTTTTTAAACGTTCTCCCCTCCCTGCAGGACCTTTGAAGTCAAGCATACTTACCTTCTTCAAGTCACTTAGTTCTGGCTCCTGAAGTCCACTGCTCTCTTCGCCGCATTCTGGTCCCTGCATGTAAACGTCCCACCTGGTGAGGAGACACGTGTGCCACTGCAAACCTGACATGTCGCCAAAGCAGCATGTCACCGAGTCACCCGCCAAAAGGAGCCAGAACAGAGCCGTGAGGAGCAGGTAACCATGGTGGACTTCACAGTGAATTTAAAAACCTGGAATAACCTTTTAGGCATCATGCACATGACTGTATCAGTTTTACAGTCTGCAAACTGCAGATTCACAAAATAGGGATGCGGTCCATGTAGCATCTGCATTGTGTCCAAGTAAATGGGTCCGCAGCCCGCGGAAAAAATATATAGGACATGTTCTATTTTTTTGTGGATCAGACATACGGATGCATATGGCACACGGATCATCTGTGGGCTTTCTGCATCTGTATATCTGTCCCATAAAGAGATAGAATATGTCCATAGGGCTACATGCACACGAACGTTGTTTGCTTCCGTGTCCGTCCCGTGTGCTGTCCGCATCAGTATGTCCGTTCTGTAGCCCCGCAAAAAAAATAGAACATGTCCAATTCTTGTCCGTTTTAGGCATTTTTACAATGGATCCGCAAAAAAAAAAAAACGGATGGCATGCGGAGGTCATCAGTTTTTTTTTTGTTTATTTTTTTTTTTTGCAGATCTGCAATTTGTGGACTGCAAAACACATACGGTCGTGTGCACGTAGCCTAAAACGCAGACCAGAGACCAATTGAAGACAATGGGTCTGCAAATAAAATGTGGACATCACACAGACCACATCTGTGTTTCTCGGATCTGAAATTTGTGGGCCACAAAACGGAAACAGTCATGTGCATGAGGACTCAATCAAGACATTCTATCATTATTCGGGATCTGAGTCCCAGACTACATGAAGGAAACACAAGGTGCCACAGATATTTATTTCCGGATCCTGCCAATTTTGGAGAACATGGAAGACATCTGTGTGCTGTCTGAATAAATAGGTCTGTGTGCGACCCGCAAAAATGGAAGATTGGATCCAGACCAAAATTATGGTTGTGTGCGTGAGGCCTGTGTATCAGGGGCCAAAAACATTACAATATCAACAGTTTCCATCAAACATATCAGGATCTGCCAAAAAGTTTCAGAATCTCCATTTTGAGTATGCGTAATATATTTTCATACAGGTGAATGGCACAGACACTGAAGTGCTAGGAGTCTACACAACAAGAGAAAAAACCCTGTATATCTAAATATCCGTCTTATCAAATAAAAGCTGGAACCAAACACCCCGCTGATGAAGTCCGGGACCGTGAACCATAAAATAAATTCAGAAAGCCGGAGAAGACACAGTGTGCCGCTGCCATCTGTCATCATCCTCCCCTCTAATGAAATTTCTTCAGCGCAAAATTCTGGTAGGAATGAAAACATGTTTATTCTGTCAAAAAACCTTTGCCCTGTAAGGAGTGGCCCAAGAACAAAGACTCGGATCAAGAAAGTGAAAGCTAAATAAACTGCTTCAATGTAAGTGGGTGAGCGAGGAGCAGAATTAAAGGGACTTTGGGCACCAGTGACTTCCCTCTCAAACTGTTTGCACAGACACATAGCTGTGGTTCTCCTGATTAAGGAGCCGTTTTTCTTTTCTTGATCTGAGGCTCCGTTCCTGCATACAGCGGTGAGCAGGAAGAGAGAAGGGAGACGGAACGTGCGCAGCGTCTCCTCAAACAGCTGATCGGCGGGTGTGCTGAGTGTCGGACCCCCACCGATAGGATAGGACATCAATATCAGGAGGATAGGTCATCAATAAAAAAAAAAGGCCCAGAGAACCCCTTTAAGGGGTGCAGGTCTGCTCTTAAAAATAATGTGTAAATAGCCACCTTTAGGTTCAGAATTATAAAATGTCATTTGTTCATAATTAGCTTCTCCATTGCAACAAAGCTTTGATTAGTTACTGAGTCACACTCGGACAAGGTTCACACACTACGGCCACAGCGTTCCGAAATTGTGACAAAACTGCGGCATTTCCATAGCAATGTCGGAAAACCAAACTGTGGCTGCAACTTGTGAACCCAGCATTAGTTACACAGAGTAAACTTACTCATAAAAGGAAACGGATTCTAAAATGGTTACAACCGTAGTATGGATATTTACACTTACAACACTACTGTGTGTAGTGTGAACAATGCCCTCGCATATTCAGCCATCGCAGCCATACAGAACAGCAGTTTACGTGTTACACTTCAGTCATATTACACAAACAAGACTAACTGGATGTATACATCTTCCACCAGCTCACATTTACTGCAACAGTTCAGTTAAAGAGTCCACATCATTTCAACAATATTTGCATAAATCAATAGTACAAGTGGAAATATGAAACTTTGTAAGTTATCTTATTACAGAAAAATGCTTCTTTCTCCACTTATCCGACATGTCTTATTTCATTGATCCCCTTATCAGCTATATATTATTTCACTGAAGCCCCCCTACCTCCCCAGCCCCACACTGATCATTAAAGAGCTGAACCCGGACATACCCAGAATTTACCCCAGACAGCCCCTGATGTTAGCATTGGAGCATTTCATGCTCCGATGCTCTCCCTTGCCCTGAGCTGGATTGCGCAGGGCAAGGGCTTTTTTATTTACAACAACACACTGCCGGGCGGAGGCTTCCATCTAGCAGCGTGTTCGGTGACATCACCGGCTCTGATGGGCCGGCTTTAGCGCTTCACCGGGCACACTCCTGGGCGAAAGCCTCCGCCTGGCAGCCCTATGGAGAGCCCAGTACGCCGCCAGATCTCCTGAAAATGCCTTTGCCCTGCGCAATTCAAAGCAGGGCATCGGAGCATTAAATGCCTCGATGCTCATCTTAGTGGGGCTGCCTGGGTGAAAATATGGGTATATCTGGGTTGAGCTCTGAACCCGGACAACCCCTTTAAAAGAAGCAGAGATGAGATAGATTATCAAGCTGCTTCTAAAGGCGATTTACAGAGAGATAGAGCAGCAGAACCTCCTCTTCTTTTTGTGCTGTGTATAGGAGACATCATAGCAGGCAGTCTGCATCCACTCTGATGTAGACTGCAGAGAATAGTGACAATTAGAGACAGAGCCTGCAGAGGGAAAAACTGGTTCTAAATGCAGAATATAAGTCCTAGAAAGGCCAGTATAGTGTCTCATACAATTTCTTATCCTGAAAAGTCACATGAAACAACAGGTCTGTTGACAATCGGTACTGCCATGTATACAAAGACCTTAGAAGGAACAGCTGAGAGGGACGGAATTACACTTGTTGTTTTATCGAACGTTCAGGCTTCTGGGATAAGGGATATAAACTCTGGGTCTCACAACCTGCAGTCCATATGTAATAAGAATGATAAAGCATCTATTCTTATGACTCCATATGAAGCTCCATTCCTTTATTACTCCTGCTAGACCTTATGACAAAACGGCCAGCAGCTTGCAATGAAGGTCCAGGGGGGTGCGGGGATTAACACTGGCAGCACTGATTAGGTAGGGTCAGACTGTGCAGGGACACACCCCCAACTGATTACACCTGTGTGAACCTTCATTGCAAACAGAATGAGGAGACGCCAACTGTCGGGAAGGAAGCTATCAAGTGGAGATGAAGGTCTGCATTTACAGGCAGCGATCACCTCCACAGTATGGGGAGGAGGGGTTGATATTGCCATCGCTTGTCCTCATACAGCTGCACCGTTTATGGGCAGCAGATCGCTGTTAAGACCGCACTTCCAAGCACTAACAGCAGTTTCACCCAATGAAAGAGTGTTTTGCGCATTCATCGGGTTATCGGCTGCACCTTTAGACAATA
Organism: Bufotes viridis; assembly: GCA_033119425.1. Lineage (NCBI taxonomy): Eukaryota > Metazoa > Chordata > Amphibia > Anura > Bufonidae > Bufotes > Bufotes viridis. The sequence goes on along the minus strand of CM065589.1, from coordinate 534,831,756 downwards.
ATCTGCCCGAATATCTGGCCGTGGAAATCCACCTTTAGAAAACTATCTGGGGCTTTTCTTCCACGGACGAATGTGCATGTGTCGCAGTATGTTTATTCCCCACACAAACACGGAACACATGGATCAAGCCCATGACATGGATCAAGACCCCATCTACATTATGTGAGATCAGTCAAAATAGAGGAAAATCCCTCTCTTTACAGTTATGCATGTAAAATCCATCATCCCCATATTTATACACGATTATACACTACCTGGTCAGTGACAGCATTATAGTATTACTAGGGACGCCACATGTTTAGGTTAGCGGGATACCCCCTCTGTCTCTTCTCCATATAGCCTAAACACACAACTTATCTTTACTTTAAACCACAGGTCCCCAACCTTTTGTACCTTGTGAGTCATTTTCAACTTTAAAAGGAAAGCTTAACTTTAAAGGAAATTTTTGGGGACGCTAAAAATCATTTAAAAATAAAATAAATTAAAAAGATCTGCAGTTTTCACACTTTCCACTAAGCCTAATAATAATAATAATAATAATAATAATAATAAGACGACATCACTTTCTGGTCTGTAAAGAACACTTTTCAACAGTCATCTTATTATCACAGGCAGTTTTATCATTAACAAGCGTTCAGACGGCCAGTTTATGGTAAACCATGATCTGGCAGTCTAAGGGTACTTCCACACTTGCGTTTTTCTTTTCCGCCATTGAGTTCCGTCAAAGGGGCTCAATACTGGAAAAGATCTGATCAGTTATATCTTAATACATTCATAATGAATAGAGAGAAATCCGTTCAGGATGCATCAGGATGTCTTCAGTTCAGTCACTGAACGGCGTTTTGGACGGAGAAAATACAGCAGCATGCTACGGTATTATCTCAGTCCAAAATACCAGATCAGTTGAAATGTATTAGTGCCGGATCCGGCATTAGAAATACCTGAAGGATGGATCAGTTCTTCACGTCTGCGCATGCGCAGACCTGTAAAACAGTGAAAAAAAAATACAAAACTGATCCGTCTATCCGCATGACAAGCGGAGAGACTGATCCGTTCTGGCAATGCATTTGTGAGACCGATCCGCATCCGGATCTGTCTACAAATGCATTCAGTTTACATCCAGAAAGACGGATCCGGCGGGCAGTTCCTATGACGGAACTGCTTGCCGGATTGCACTGCGGCAACTGTGAAAGTACCCCAATACTGCTGCAGTTCAACCAATGAACAAGCAAACGCTCATTTATCGCACGCTTAAAAATTTTAGTTTGCCGGCGGCAGGTCATGCTGTCCAACCACAATTTGCTGCCGGCAAACAACTAGTCAGTATTGGGATGAGCGATGGCAGCACACATGACTTCTGGCAGGCTGTTCACACGGCTAGCATTAGTACGGATCCGGCAGGCTGTTCCCTCGCCAGACCCTGCTAGCGCAAGTGTGAAAGTGGCCTTATCCGTCTATTTGTAACGATGACCTATCCTTTGGATAGATCATCAGCATCTGATCATTGGGGGTCCGACACCTGAGACCTCGACTATCAGCTGTTTGAGAAGGAACGGCGCTGTGGCTTTCTCACTGCTTATCCTAGGGCAGGGACATCACAACCATCATCCACATGGCCTGGGAGCAGCTCAGCCCCCCTAAAGTGAAATGCATGAAGCTCAGTTGCCACTAGGCCATGTAGCCAGACCTTCTCAGCTGATCGGCGGGGGTCCACACATGAATACAGCTAAGACCCCCGCGGCCTGAACTGTAAGAGAATATGTGTGTACTGCTAATGATCCCTTTAATATGATAAAACCGGCAGACAAAACACAGCCTTCATTAAATATTCAGCATCGTCAGACACCAGACAAGCTAATTATTAGGGTTCGGTAGAAATATAGCAGCGGGTAAAAAAGAGCCCAGACAATATTGCCGTTTTCCACTTCCATTCTCGCTGGGAACTAATGAAACATACATGAGGCGGGGTGTCATAAGACACTTCCACTTATCCCGTCAAGTCATTAACTGTATTCTCATTGATGAAAGGCTCCATCTAAATCCTCACAAAGAAGGATGCCGCCGAACAATCAAAGAAAATTCTTCCCTTTTGTCCAACTGTAATTAGCGCAGTATTAACGTGCAATTCCGGGCAGATCTGAATTTACATTTTCAACGACAAAAGAGAAGATTGTGTGAACAATGGCTAATTTGACGTTAATAATTGCACTGTCGCTGACTGATTGCCACAGACAGACCGGAAGACAGACGGAAAATCATACACGAACAGGTCGGCGAGAAGCGCAGTTATACCAATGTGTCCTAGCGGCCGATCTGTGCTGAGAAGCAATCGTGACGCGAAGCATTTGGAGAGTAGCTTGTTTACTACACAGCTTTCCATACATGTGCCCATAAAATCAGGAAGAGTTATCCGTAGTGCTAAATCTATGTCCCTATGACACAGGCTGACCTGCTACATGTGCGCTTGGCAGCTGAAGGCATCTGTGTTGGTCCCATGTTCATATGTGCCCGCAGTGCTGAGAAAAATTAAGTTTTCATATATGTAAATGAGCCTCTAGGAGCAACGGGGTCGTGGCCCTGTCAATCAAAGCGGAGAGGGAGCGGTAGTTGCAGAGAAAGCAAAATCTCTAGGTGTAACGACAACGCCCCCGTTGCTCCTAGAGGCTTATTTGCATATATTAAAACATCATTTTTGTCGGCAATGCGGGTACATATGGGGGCAGCACGGTGGCTCAGTGGTTAGCACTGGTGCCTTGCAGTTCAAATCCGACGAAGGACAACATCTGCACGGAGTTTGAATGTTCTCCCTGTGTTTGTGTGGGTTTCCTCCGGGTACTCCGGACATACTGATAGGGAACTTAGATTGTGAGCTCCAATGGGGACAGCTTCATGCTAATGTCGGTAAAGCGCTGTGGAATATAGAAGCGCTATGTAAGTGCATAAAATAAATATATAAAATATGAACACGGGACCAACACAGACGTCTTCAGCTGCCAAGGGCACATGTAACGGGTCAGCCAGTGTCAGAGGTACAAATCTACTGACAGATGCTCTTTAAAGGGGTTGTGCATGTTTGGGTGGGTTTTGGCAAACTCCTCCTCCTGGGCAGACCTGTGAAGGGAGGCATACTTACCTGCTCCCTGACGCTGGCTCCCTGCTCTGCGCAGGTCCCTGGATGTAAACTTACAGTTTGACACCACAGCTGTCAATCGGCGCCCGTAGCAGTGACTTGCTCCCCTTGCATCATGTGACCATTTGTCATGACGAAAGCGGAGCAGGTGACCGCTGCAGCCAACAACTGGCTGCTGCAGTGTCAAAGCAAAAGTTTACATCGAGTTACCCAAACGGAGCAGTGGAGACAGGTGCTGGGAGCCAGCTTCAGGGAGCAGATAAGTATGCTTCTCTTCACAGGTCTGCCCAGGAGGGGGTTGCCCACCCTCACAAATGTGCACAACCCCTTTAAAGGGGTTTTCGAGGACTAAAACAATGATGGTGTACCCTCAAGCTGGCAATAACACATTAGGTAGCTGTCAGCTGAGCCCTGTCTCACCTGACCCCCAATATATAAGCAGCCAAGCGTGCATGTGTCAGGAGAGCAGAGTAAGCAGCAGCCAGACACCTCGGTGCCTGCTTATCTCTCAAGAACAAAAAGATCAGGCATGTTGAAATTGAACAGACCAACAGAAGGTCCCTACACACACTAGATCAGGCATCCTCAAACTGCGGCCCTCCAGCTGTTGTAAAACTACAGCTCCCACAATGCCCTGCTGTAGGCTGATACCTGTAGGCTGTTCGGGCATGCTGGGAGTTGTAGTTTTGCAACAGCTAGAGGGCCTCAGTTTGAGGATGCCTGCACTAGATGGTCATCCTTTCCCACGTTTGGCCAACATACATCTGATCTGTCACTAGCTTAAGACTAACGCTTAACCAGAGGAGGTACAACCTCTGAGGATCATCAGAACAGAGACTGAGGATCCTTCATGGTTTATCAAGGCACCGTGGCTCATCCTTAGTCGCTGCTGCGCCCGGTAATGGGACAAGTGATAAATATCCACTGGGCAGAAGATTGACATGAAGACATCAGCAGTATTCACTGTGAACTTTACAAGGATGACAATTACAAGTAATCTGTAAAAGCTTTTTCAGCTTCAAAGAAAATCATGGACACCTCTTTTTTTCACCCAAAAAGTCCCCTAGTTTTACAGACTGTCCAGGAATTTACAGACAGCACTCAACCCTGGCACCGCTGCACATATAAGAGAGTCTCCATGCCAAGATAAGCAATAAGGGGGCCACAGCAATTCCTTCTTCTGATTGCCAGGGGTCCCAGAGGTCAGACCCTCACTGATCGAACACAGATCATTTATCTTTTTATCTTAGAACAGAATTACAGCGATGTAGAGGAGAGGTATGAACAGTCTGCTTACATGCTGGCAGTCAGGTCGAGGCGATGTGCCGGCGTTCAGTGCATCTATCTTAATATCGGGAAGCCGGAGCAGATGAGCAGAGTAGGCGGCCAGGCGTGGAACCATCAGAACTCACTGAGTTGGAAAGAGAGGAACACATACATCAATTATTTGGGACATGTACCGTAAGAAGTCGAGTCTAAGGTGAAGTCCATGCATACACGATAGAGTAAAAAATATAGATGTCTCTATAACAGACATTACTACTTAATATGCAGAAATCCAAAACTAGATATTCTGCACATATATTGCGGTGCAACTTTGCAGAAACTTTGAGTTACTTTTCTTGCACTGATTTTTAGTGACATCACGTCTTACAGAGATCTGCTGTCAGAGTCCACCTCTACTGTCCCGACATATCCTAGAAGATTGGCTGAAATCCTAGCGTTCAATGATACGTTTCTATACTACCATACAGTGCCCGGTATAAACACTACACCTCCCACGCTGTGCGCTACTCAGGACCTGAGGTCAGCTACGATTGGCATGCAGCACACTTCTGAAGGTGTCATTGAATATGGAGGACATAGGAGACATGATGCAACTCAAGATCAATACAAAGTACAGCAAAGTATGTGCAAAGTTACTTAAAGGGTCACCACGAAATTCAGCGCAATCTGCCGGCAGCAGGTTGTAGAGCAGAAGGAGCTGAGCAGACTGCGCTATAGTTTTGAGGGAAAAGATTCAGTAAAACTTGTAGTCTCTGCCATTTCTGAGCTTTGTTGTACACGGGGGTCATCGTATCAGTGACTGATAGCATTGTGTGTGTAAAGATCCCTTTACATGGGACAATTTAGCAGGAAGGAAGGAAGTGTGCTCGTCAGTGAAGGAGACGTAGAGATCTCCTTCACAGTATGGAGAGACGCGATGGCTAAAGAAGCCACTCATCACCATACATAATCATTGTTTGCTGGCAGCAGAGGCTTTTTAGACAGCAAAATCTGCTCCTGGCAAACGATAATTTAGGTGTATGCACAGGCGAGATTATTACCAGATGAACGAAAATAGGCAATAGGCTATTTTTGGCGTTTTTATAAGCATGCGCAGTGCGCCCCCGTCACTTTGTGGGCTCCATTCTAAGGATAAGTGTGGGTCCCAGAGGTGGGATCCGCACTTATCAGATGTCTAAAATGGGAGTAGCCCTTTAAGTGTGCACATAGGAAGCCATTACTCACTGATAGAGATGAGCGAACATTTAAAAAAAGTCCGTTGTTCGGGGTTCGGGTGGTGGTTAATTGCGCATCCCGTTATGGATTCCACAATAGCGCATATGGAATCCATAAGGGGCGGCTGCCACCAACCCGAACTGTAGAACAGCTGAAGGACCTGGCGTGACGTCACTGTCATGTGATCAGTGCAGGGGGCGTGGCTCAGCACGGGATCAAATCCAGTGCTGAGCCACGCCCCCTGCACTGACTACATGACAGTGACGTCACGCCAGGTCCTTCAGCTGTTCTACAGTTCGGGTTGGTGGCAGCCGCCCCTTATGGATTCCATATGCGCTATTGTGGAATCCATAACGGGATGCGCAATTAACCACCACCCGAACCCCGAACAACGGACTTTTTTTAAATGTTCGCTCATCTCTACTCACTGATAAGATGACCCCTATGTACAACTGAGCTCAGAAAGAGCAGAGATTTTAAGGGGTTGGTTCATCTCACACATTGAAAGGATATGTCTATATCTTCTGTTTCAGTGTTTTTTTAAGACCATAGGCTTTTGCTGATGTATACACTTCTGTACATGTGAGCTTTGGGGTACAATATACTCAATATATTGGGGTACATTTATTAAGACCAGTGTTTTAGACGCCGGCCTAATAAAGCCCCTGCGCTGGATCGCTATAGTTATAAAGAGGCGTCGGCCTCTACATAATTTGGCATATCCACCGCCGATTCTAAATGTAACACAGCTTTCTTGCTGTCTTACATTTAGACCATTTTCTACGCCTAAACCAGGCGTAGAAAATGATGAATGAAACAGGCCTACTGGCCCGTCCCCTTCCCCACCATGCCCCCTTTTTTTAGTCCTGGCATGAGCGGGAAAGAAGTCCCAGGATCTGCCGCAACCTGGCGTGCGACAGACTCTGCCCGAGATATACGACACAAGAGTGGCATATATCTGTTTGTAAAAGACCCACATTATTTTTACATTTTATGTGTAAACTTCAGCTTGGGTGTGCTTTTTAGGTGCAAATGTTTGCTTTGATGCATTTTTAAAAAATAATTTCTGTTCGTCACAAAGTTACGGTACATGAAGGTGGACATGGTTGTCAACAGTCCTTCAGGCCAATGTGTCATTGTCACTATCATTTTTTTTACTATTGTACAGAAATTCCTTAAAACGCGTATACGGTACATCATTTATAATCTATTAAATACTGTCACACAGCTGGTTAACAAAAAATGGACTTGCGACTATTTTTTTAACGAAATTAGTCCCAAGTCCCTTAATCAATGACCCCAAAGTGTTTGGAGGTCTAGGGTGCCTTTATAGGTGGCAAGTTTTGATGCAGCAAGTTCTGTTCCATCATCTGAATGTGGCTCTTTTGGCGTTAAGCACATGGAGTTCTGCAAGCCCCACTCAGGTGGATTTTCTGCAACAAAATCTGCCGTGTGTGAAGGTGCTCTTATTTGTACTGCTCCACTGGCGCGAGCACTGCCCTGACAAACATAGCAACTGGATGCGGTTTGACCATTTCAGTCCAAGAAAGTCAAGAATGATGTAGGGCTGACAAAGTCAGCAACTCCACCTGCAGGACATGTAAGTATGTGCAAATGAGATTAATCCAAGCCTCAGGCACAATCTAAACTCTGTTCACACCTGGTTTACACACTACGGTCTGCAAACAAAAAAGTCTCTAAAAACACATACCAAAGCCCCAACAGATACAACTCCATGCAATACTTTCATAAAACTTTGATGCCTACTGAAAAAATATACTTTTTTTTTCACCATAATGCCCTTGTATTGAAAAGCATAGTTTGCTATACTTTTAGAAGAATTTTTTTTTGTAGATTACACTTTTTGCAGAATATTGGGGCAAATTCTACATATTGCAATGCAATCAGTAACAAAATCCACACAGAACATACTTGGTAACATGTAGATTTTGCAGCAGATTCCCACAATAGTTCTGCAGTGTATGAACAGTCTAAGGGTACTTTCACACTTACGTTGGTGTGGATCCGTCTGGTATTTGCACAGACGGATCCGCACCTATAATGCAAATGTTTGTATCCGTTTAGAACAGATCCGTTTGCATTAGTTTTAAAGAAAAATGACAAAGTCCGAAACGGATACACCATATTGTGTCATTGAAAACGGATCCGTCCCCATTGACTTACATGGTAATTAAAAACGGATCCGTTAGGCTCCACCTCTTCAGACGGACACCAAAATGCTGCATGCTGCGTTTTGGTGTCCGCCTCCAAAACAGAATAGAAGCGGAACGGAGCCGAACTGATTCATTCTGAACAGATCCTTATCCATTCAGAATGCATTGGGGCTGAACTGATCCGTTTTGGACCGTTTGTGAGAGCCCTGAAACGGATCCCACAAATGGAATCCAAAACGCTAGTGTGAAAGTACCCCAAGGATAAGGCTACTTTCACACTAGCGTTTTTACTGGATCCGAGAGGGGTTCAGCAAAAACGCTTCCGTTACTGATAATACAACCGCCTGTATCTGTTATGAACGGATCTGGTTGTATTATCTTTAAAGGGAACCTGTCACCTGAAACAGCGGTCCTAAACCGCCGGCAGGACCTTCAAGAGTACAGCAGTGGGATTCTGAGCACATATATCTTACTAAATTCCGATGCGGCAGTAGTAAGAAAATCTATCTTTAATCCCCGGCTGGCGCGACTCTCTGCCCAGGCTTGAAGTCAAGGGGGCAACGACCCTTCTTGCTTCAAGTCGCAGTGACCACGCCCCCTTCCCAGCCGCATAAGCACTGTCCATAAAAGCGAAGCGGCCGGGAGGGTCCTGCCGGCAGTTTAGGACCGCTGTTTCAGGTGACAGATTCCCTTTAACATTGCCAAGACGTCATAAACTCCATTGTAAGTCAACGAGGGCGGATCCGTTTTCTATTGTGGCATAGAAAACGGATCCGTCCCCACTGACTTGCATTGGGGGTAATGCCGGATCCGTCGTGCTCCGCATCCCAGGACGGAAAGCAAACTACAACATGTTGCGGTATGCTCTCCGGTATGGGAATGCAACCACGGCTACATGCACACGACCGTTGCCTGCCTCCGCTCCTCCTGAAAATTTTGCGTCCGTCAAAAAAAACGGATGACGGACCGTTTTTTTTGACGGATCCGATTTTTATGGCAGATCCATTGTAAAAATGCCTATCCTTGTCCGCAAACATTAAAAAAATAGCACATGCACTATTTTTTTGACGGAATGAAAACACGGATCACGGATGCGGATCACAAACGGTTGACCATCCGCATTTTTTGACGGACCCATTGAAATGAATAGGGAAGCAACCTATCCGTGAAAAAAAACGGAACGGACGCGGAAACAAAACAACGGTCGTGTGCATGGGGCCTAAAAGGAACGGAATGCATTTTGGAGCATTCCGTTCTGTTCAGTTCAGTTTTGTCCCCATTGACAATAAATGGGGACAAAACAAACGTTTTTTCTGGTATTGTGCCCCTATGACGGATCTCAATTCGGTAAACTAAAATGCTAGTGTGAAAGTAGCTTAAGTCTACATGTACCGGAAATTGTAGCGGAAATATCCGCGACAAAAAAAAGAGAAGGGGACTTCACCCTCTACACTTCCTCGGTGAAGATCCGCAGCAAAAATTGAAATCCAGATTTCAAATCCGCACCACAGGTCAATTTAGGCTACATTAACACAAAACTGAAAAACTGCCGTGTGATAGACATTTTTTTTTTTTAATCAGCCGTCACAGGCCTGTTTTAAGAACAATAGTAGTCTATGGGGTTATTCACATGTCCTATTTTACCCATTTTCACTGACCAACATCCCTCATACAATTTAAGAGGACAGTTTTTAACGGCTGTGATTCAGAAAGGAATGTATACAAATGTCTGAGCCCCGTGCTGCAGACCACAAATTGCGGCCTGCAATGCACGGGCACAAACCGTGGGGCAGCCGCTCATTTGAACGGGTCTGCGATCTGCCTGTTCCGCAAAAAGATAGGACATGTTCTATCTTTTTGCGGGACGGATCAGTTCCATTCATTTGAATAGATTTCTGCAGGTCTCATTAAGGTGAATGGAACTGATTTTCATTTGCGGAATTTTCTGCCACAATACCTGCCGTGTGTGAAGGCGCTCTTACACCGAGTTTCTTTGCTGGTTCGGTACAAGACTGTGGATCTGCAGTAGAAAAATCCATAAAGACAAACCCCCAGCTATTCAATCATATATGAACCCAGCCTAAGGGCTCATGCACACGGCTGTAGCAGCAGCATTTCGCAAAACAGAACGTCCTGCCCTTTATAGAACAGTCCTAACTTTGTCTATAAAACGGACAAGAACAGGACATATTCTATTTTTTTGTGGGACTGCAGAATAGACATATGGGGCCAGATTTATCATTAGCCTAAGTCACTTTTCTGGAGTTGAAAAGTCGCAAAAAATTGCGCAAAAAGCCAAATTGCGCAATTTTTTGCGACTTTTTGGAGACTTACGCCACTCACTCCAAAACCAAGTTTATGGGCGTTTTGTCGTATGTAAATCACTTGCAAGACAGATTTATTATTGCGACTTTTTAAATAGTCGCAAAAAAGTCGCAAAAAATTGCGCAAACTCACTCCACTCATGACCATGCTTATGTTTGACAAAATCACTTTTTTAAAATTGCGACTTTTCCAAAGACAAAGCCAAAATACAACTAGGAACCAGAAATACACCAGATTTGATAAATTTGACTTGACTCAAATACACATACGCCTTCTTTGAAAGTGGAGTGAACTGCAAGAGTAATGATAAATCTGGCCCATGGTTCCTTTTTTGCGCCCCCATTGAAGTGAATGGGTCCACATCCAAGCCGCAAAGAAATCGGATGCAGACAAAAATAACGGTCGCGTGTATGAGCCCTAAGGCTGATGCCGCATTATGGGGCACATTTATTAAGACCGGCATTTTAGACGCTGGTCTTAATAACCCCTATATCTTGCGGTGGATCCGACGGAGTTATGAAGAGGCGCAGGCCTATACATAACTTTGGCGGATTCTCCTCCACTTCTAAATTTATAACCCCTTCCTTGCTGTCTTACATTTAGACCATTTTCTATGCCTAAAACATGGGTAGAAAACGGTAAGTCAATGGGGAAAAAAACTCAACTGAACGAAACGGAATGCTTTCCATTCTGTTTGGTTACGTCCCCATTCCCAAGCAGCGTTAGTAATAGCCGCTTTCACAGAATAGAAAACGGATCCGTCCCCCATTCACTTTCAATGGTTATTGGCTATGTTACAGATAACACAACCGGATCCGTTCATAACGGATGCAGATGGTTGTATTATCAGAATGGAAGCAGTTTTGCTGGTCCCTGCCAGATCCAACAAAAACGCTGGTGTGAAAGTAGCCTAATTTAGGAATATTACTGTTTGATAAATGAACCTCTACGTTTTTTTGTTAGCACGTGTTTATATATGGCTATTTCTGACATGCGTCTTTCTACACGAAAGTATGCACCATCTTCGAGTGTTGCTTCCTCTCCAGCACAATATGAAAAAAAAAAAAGTGATTAAAAAAAACTAAATAAAATGCAAAATGCCATAAAAAATAATAAAAAAAATAAAATAAAAAACACAACACACACCGGCACTTGCATTCTTGCAAGCAACCCCCCCAAAAAAAAAAAAAAAAGATATCAATGAGACAAAGATGCCAGAGAATGACCCACTGAATTATACTAACATAATGTAGAAATACGGTCATGCAGAGACACACCGCATTATAAATCACTATAATGCCATGAACCCCTGAGAAATGAGCAGTGTCCATAACAGGGAATCACGCTCACACACGGAGTGTGATTTCCGCACAGGACACGCTCCTCTGATACAGGCCTTAGTGTCTTAATGACAGAAACTTTGATGGAATCCCAAAAATGCAGTGTAAGCAGAGCCCAAGCACCTCTTCAAGGACAGACTTTTACAGCTGGTTGATACAAAATATAGGTCTTTTTTTTTCTTTGCACAGAGCTTTGTCATGTAAACACAAATGTAAGGCAGAAGACTAAGGCCTCTTTCAGACGGGCGTTGCGGGTGCACTCCGTCAAACAGTGCGGGTGCGTTGCGGGAATTGCCGCGATTTTTCCCTGCGAGTGCAAAGCGCTGTCATGCGTTTTGCACGCGCGGGAGAAAAATCGGCACTTTTGGTACCCAGACCCGAACCTGCACTTCTTCACAGAAGTGCATGTTTGGGTCAGAAATTGTCCCGCTGGTATTATTTCACATTATAACATAGTTATAATGTAAAATAATACCCTTGGCCATCTTCCTAATGTTGAACCCAGTGCAGAATGGGTTAAAAATAATAAACTAGTCATAACTTACCTGGTCCATTTGATCGCGAAGCCCGGCCTCCTCTCCGTTAGCTTGAAAGATGTAAAGGACCTGTAATGATGTCACAGCATCACATGGCCCAATCACCTGCTCCATCCATGTGACCACAGCCTGAGGATAGTGATTAAGGACCTTGGATGATGTCACATGGTCACATGGACCAATCACATGCTCCATCACCATAGTGATGGAGCAGGTGATTGGGCCATGTGATGTGACGTCATCACAGGTCCTTTAGATCATCGATGCTGCAGGGAAAGAGAGGACAGATCGCGACTACGCGATCAAGTGGCTAAGGTAAGTTAACTTTTATTATTTTTAACCCCTTCCTCATCATTTAACAATGCATTCTTTATTAAGAATGCTATTATTTCCCCTTATAACCATGCTATAAGGGGAAATAATAGAGATTGGGTCCCGTTGCTAAGCAACAATGCGGGAAAATCGCAACGCATCCGCACTTGGTTGCGGATGCTTGCGATTTTCCCGCATCCCCATTCACTTCTATGGGGCCTGCGTTGCGTGAAAAACGCAGAATATAGAACATGCTGCGATTTTCACGCAACGCAGAAGTGATGCGTGAAAATCACCGCTCATGTGCACAGCCCCATAGAAATGAATGGGTCCGGATTCAGTGCGGGTGCAATGCGTCCTCCTCACGCATTGCACCCGCGCGGAAAACTCGCCCGTGTGAAAGGGGCCTAAAGAAAAGAAAATCCTCTACTGGTTTAGGTAGAGTAATACATATACTGTATGTGTGGTGCCTGGGACGACTCCCCCGCTCCGTCTGAGAACGCTCCGAGGAACGCGGTAGGATGATGTGGAAACAACACATTTGTCACTTTGTGATCATCGGTGTTTACAGATGAACCTAAACAAGTGTGATCCAGCAGCGTCACCGCCATGGAAGACTTCCTGCAAAACCCAGACCCAAAATACAACCGTAAAAGGTCAGATCATTAAAGCTCCGCTTCCAAAACAAGGCTCAACAATATGCAGCCTATAATCACAATATTAACTCCTTCATACACCCCACGGAACCTGGAGCACAACACACAGCGGGGAAATTAAACATATATTATACATGCACACACACAGGCATATATACGGTATTCTACTTTTAGGGTACGGCCACGTGTAGCTTCTGACAAAATCCGCACCAGATTTCATCCTCTGCGTGGCAAGGAGCAAAATCAGCGACACGTATCCGCAACCACAAACGACATGCTGTGGGGAAGATTTGTTAAACGCTCGTCCACCCTTTCCCACTGTAAATGCTGCAGATTTTCAACAAGCAATTCTGCTGCAAAAAATCCTTACACCCTTAGAGGTTTTCATTTTGACTGCTGTGTTGTTTTGCGGTCAGATGTGAACAATTCCTTTAAAGAGTACCTGGCCGCATCCCTGATGTCCGTTTTAGTAAATACTTGTATTCCCCCTGTAATGACCACTCCAGAGCATCTATTCTTAGGACTCTATGTTACGCCGTTCCTCTGTTGTTCCTCCTGGATATTTGTAAATAAATGTATACTTGGGTGATAAAGGGTTATTCCCATCTTGATCGCTATCATATGCCCCCAGGGTCTAAGGCCTCTTTCACACGGGCGTCATGTTTGACGCCCGGATAAGAGGCGGGTGCGTTGCAGGAATATGCGCGATTTTCCCCCGCGGGTGCAAACGTTTGTAATGCGTTTTGCACGCGCGTGAGAAAAATCGCCATGTTTGGTACCCAGACCCGAAGCCGGACTTCATCACTGAAGTCCGGTTTCGGGTCTTCTGGAGAATTTATTATTTTCCCTTGTAACATGGTTATAAGGGGAAATAATAGCATTCTTAATAAAGAATGCATAGTAAAATGAAGAGGAAGGGGTTAAAAATAATAAAAGTTAACTTACCTTAGCCACTTGATCGCGTAGTTGCGATCTCTCCTCTCTTTCTCTGCATCAGCTAACAACTAAAGGACCTGTGATGACGTCACATCAAATGGTCCATCACCATGGTAAGATGGACCATGTCATGTGACGTCATCACAGGTCCTTTAGTTCTTAGCTGATGCAGAGAAAGAGAGGAGAGATCGCAACTACGCGATCAAGTGGCTAAGGTAAGTTAACTTTTATTATTTTTAATCCCTTCCTCTTCATTTTACAATGCATTCTTTATTAAGAATGCTATTATTTCCCCTTATAACCATGTTATAAGGGAAAATAATAAAGATCTGGTCCCGTTGCTAAGCAACCATGCGGGAAAATCGCACTGCATCCAGACTTGCTTGCGGATGCTTGCGATTTTCCCGCAGCCCCATTCACTTCTATGGGGCCTGCGTTGCGTGAAAAACGCACAATATAGAGCATGCTGCGATTTTCATGCAACGCAGAAGTGATGCGTGAAAATCACTGCTCATGTGCACAGCCCCATAGAAATGAATGGGTCCGGATTCAGTGCGGGTGCAATGCGTCCTCCTCACGCATTGCACCCGCGTGGAAAACTCGCCCGTGTGAAAGGGGCCTAATAGGTGCGGGTCTCACACCTATAGTTAGAACGGAGTCTGCAAAGTGCCTAAGGGTGCACCATACATGCGCAGCCACCCTCCATTCACTTCTATGGGTCTTACAGAAATAGCTGAGCCAGTGCCTGACTATTTCCCGCAGTCCCATAGAAATGTATGCACGGTGCACCCTCCAGCACCTTGTGGCCTCCTTTCTAAGAGCTCATGCACACGACCGTGTGCCGGCCGTGGTCGTATTGCGGCCCGCATACAGCGGGTCTGCAATACACGGGCACCGGGCGTGTGCATCCTGCATCATGGACCCATTCTCTTGATCTGGGAGATGCGGTGCGGAACCCCATGGAAGCACTACAGAGTGCTTCCGTGGCGTTTCTGGCCGTGCCTCCGCACCGCAAAAAAGTAGTGCATGCACTACTTTTTTGCGGAACGGACTGATGACGGACCCATTCAAGTTGAAAGGGTCTGGATCCGTCTGCGGCAGTCACACGGATGTTGCCCGTGCATTGGGGACCGCAATGCATGGAACGGACAGCACACATTTGTGTGCATGAGCCCCAAGTATACCTGTGGGTCCCAGACGAGGGACAAGCACCTATTAGACACTGGGGACATATCCTAGCAATATGCTACCAATGTCCAAAATAGGAATACCCCTTTAACATTCCTCTACCTGAGGAGATGTGCCCCTATACAGTCTGGCTCTGGCGGTACTGATTGGACTGTAGCAGGGTGTACAGTGACAAACACCCAACTGGTAATTTATTTATACAATTCTAGTAGGAATTACAGAGTGAATGGCACAACACAGAGTAAGTTCATATACTAGGACAGGTCCCGCTGAGCACCAACATCCACGTATTACATGGGCAACCATTTATCTGAATGGTTACATGTAACACCCCATTTTACCGCAGTGGGTGCTGCAGGGAGAGCAGTCATATGCATCTTCCCCAGTAAACTCGCTGTATGCCAGGGGTCTTGAGAGGTACCTTTGATATTTAAGGAGGTATTCCATGAGATTCAGCCCCTTTTAGGGCAAGTTTAGATTTTACCTTTTGTGAACCAAGATGGTCAGGCAGTTTAAATTTGTGGCAATCTGTTCATCAACCAATCACAGCTCAGCTTTCATGTCACCAGATCAGTTTAAGAAATAAAAGGCCAGCTTTGATTGGCTGCTATGTCTTGATAAATGAGGGCCATCTTTACTGTAAGAAACCTCAATCCTGCAGCCGCTATAGAAGTATCGCCGCCTTTTCTAGAAGGAGAGGTCATCGCTGATGTGAAGCAGGGGATAAAATCCCATGTCCTCAGCGGCTCAGTGTCCGTTCAGCAGCTTTGGCCTGCCTGCCTGGGAGCTGATGAGTCTATTCAACAGTACCAGAGCTGAACCAGCAAAAGCTTCAGAGGGGAAAACGCTGAATACGTTGAAGAGGACGAGGTCCGATCAGCGTACAATGGCTGATTTTCTTTCTTCCGATGAATATGCTTAATCAGTGATACAGGACGCGACACCACGGAAATTATAGGGCACGCTAAAAGAGGAGGACGACCAAGCAGAACTAGGAAATGAGGGCGCACCATCTGCTCAAAGCTTCGGACATCTACAACATATATCCATAAGACCCTAGCTGTTGGGCAGACCCAACTGAGCGCCCCCCACTGTGCCTTAAGACACCGCCACAGACAAGGGAATCTCCCCCCATGATGGACCATGGGGTGTATGGAGAGTTGGGCTCTAACGCACCATCACTGGAGGTCCTATCAATATGCCGGAGATGGGAGGGCAGTATATTATCCCATTATATGTAGCTCTCATCACCGGTCGGGAGTCTCTATTGACTACTAGGCCCCATAGAGAAGCCGTATGATCAGTGTACCTAGTATGTCCATACAATACTCCATACAGCAACACAAACCCCCTCAGAACAGGTCAACACTAATCTGTCATGACTCCTGTGAAAACAGACACCAAGACGCTAGTGTGAACAGTGCCTAACAGCCAGTACGTAGTTGCCTAGCAACCAGTCTGTCTGAAAGGACTATGCTGAGACCTGGATTGGACATTTAGGAACCTGAGCAGAGGTCGTCAGTCAGGCTGTGCCATTCCCCCTACGTGGCTTTTGTTATTAATCGGACTCCTTTAAAGGACATTTGTCAGTAGATTTGTCCCTATGAAACTGGCTGCCCTGTTACATGTGCGCTCGGCAGCTGAAAGCATCTGTGTTTGTCCCATGTTCATATGTGTAGGCATTGCTGAGAAAAAGGAAGTTTTATTATATGCAAATGAGCCTCTAGAAGCAACGGGGGCGGTGCCATTACACCTAGAGGCTCGGCTTTCTCTGCAACCGCGGTGCCCTCCGCACTTTGGCAGGGCCAGGAGTGGTCATTATTACACCTCTTGGCCCTGCCAATCAAAGTGCAGGGGGCACAGCAGTTGCAGAGAGAGCAGAGCCTCTAGGCGTTAGGGGTGCGTCTACACGACAACATCTGTCATGCAACAATAAGTCGCAGAACATTTTTTTATAATGACAGTCTAAGGCGTTGCACTGTGACATGCTGCGGCCGACACAACAGCTTCGTCCAAGTCGTGTCACAGTTGCAGCACGTTGCAAGTCGCAGTGCGACGCCATAGACTGTCATTATAAAAAATGTCACACAATATTACTGCGACAAACGTAGTCGTGCAGAGGTACTCTAATGGCTAGAGGCTCATTTGCATATACAGGTGAAACTCGAAAAATTAGAATATCGTGCAAAAATTCATTTATTTCAGTAATGCAACTTAAAATTAGAATATTGTGAAAAGGTTCAATATTCTAGGCTGAACAGTGTCACACCTTAGTCAGCTAATTAACCCATACCCCCTGAGCCAAGGGTACCCGAGATTGTGACTTAGGGGTTTCATAAGCTGTAAGCCATAATCATCCAAATTATGACAAATAAAGGCTTGGAATATCTCGCTTTGCCTGTAATGAGTCTCATATAGTAGTTTCACCTTTTAAGTTGTATTACTGAAATAAATGAACTTTGCAGGATATTCTGATTTTTCGAGTTTCACCTGTACTAAAACCTAATTTTTCCCAGCAGTGCGGGCACATATGAACATGGGACCGACCCAGATGCCTTCTGCTGCCAACCTGTGCAGCTGTGGGCGACATGGCGCCTCCTGGTGTTAAAGGTTTTTTTGGGAGTATAATATAAGAACAGTGGGGGTCTGACTCCTGACACCCCAGCCAATCAGCTGTCTGAGGAGGCCGTGGCACTCCATTACATCCACCTCTATTCACCTGAATAGCCATCATGTAATAGCACATTTCCTCTGCAGTGGTTCAGGGTCTCGACTTGTATAAGATTGCACATCCCCATTGTAACCTGCTGCTGCCATTATTAAAATTTAAAGGGGTTCTCCGCGCTACCCTCAGGACAGGTCATCAATATCAGATTGGTGGGTGTGCTGGGTGTTAGACCCCCACTAATGATTGAGGATTAGTTGTTGCATGCTGCTGTGGTGGCAGAAACAAAGGACCCGTTTCCAGCACCAGCATGCTGAAAGTGAGCAGAGCTGCAGTACCCCAGAATGGACACTACGTGGCGTGTTGCCTCCAGCTCTACTCACTGTATAATGTCTATATATCTATGTGTTGTACAACTCGCCTTACTGCTCCTTAGCGTTTTCAACTACTCTCATGAATGTAAGAAAACATCTCACAGCTGAGCATTTGCTACAGTTGTATAGAAAAGATAGCAGAAACAGACCATATGCCTCACCTAGGCTGCCCTGACATTCTGACCTTCTCTTAGGATACATTGAGGGAGATTTATATGGTGTAAAGTAGAACTGGCTTAGTTTCCCACAGCAACCAATCAGTTTTCACCTTTCATGTTCCAAAGGAGCTCTGAAAAATGAAAGGTGGAATCTGATTGGTTGCTATGGGCAACTAAGCCAGTTCTACTTTACACCAGTTTTGATGAATCTCCCCCAGAGTGTTGATCTCAGGTAGGTTTACAGTCACTTACTGACGATTTACCAAACATTCCCTTTCAGTAAAATATCATTGCTTCTTTCCTTCCCCTACTCAATTTAAGAACGTGCCCCCTTGTTCCAGCATTTAGTTTCTTATTAAAGACACTTGCCTCTCGACAATCCCTCTTCATAGGCAATGGGTAAAATCTGCCAGATGGATTACCCTGACAGGATAAACAATAATAGACCCTCACTCATGCACCGAACTACAATGCATGGAAATAGCAATACTATATCCGCACTTCCTTCCTTGTGTCTACAGGTTCAATACTAACATTGGCCAATTTCACACAAGCGTATTCAGTATGAGAAATACGCTCCGCGTGTCAGAGGCATTTCCCGTCCTCCACGCTGCTCCTATAAACACGGAGCCACAGCATTATAATGAACTGTACTCGCATAATACCATCCGTAAAAATCTGAGGTTGGGCAGGAACTCACAGCATTATAAGTCATTATAATGCTGTGGGTCTATGTCTTAGGAGCAGAGTTAAAGGGGTTATCCAATTTCTGAAACAGCCCCCCCATGTGCCGGGCCCCTCACAGGTAATATACTTACCCTGCTCCAGGTCCCCGCACCGCCGCTTCTCCCTGTACACGGATGAAAACATCCGGTATCCGGAGGAGCAGCCAATGGCAGGCGGGGACGGAGACGAGCCTCCCTAGAGTCACCCACAATGCTAGGGAGGCTCGTCCCCGCCTGCAATGGCTGCTACCTAAAAGAAGCTCAAGCTGGTAGAGCTACTCCTACCATATCTAGCTGCTGTATCCTAAAGGGTACAACACATGTCATGAATCAGCGTTTTATCGGTGGGACAGCATTTTTATTTTTTGAGCACTGTTCCGAATCGAGAATCGTGTGACTACAATCTGGTATTGCGCACTTTAAATTTAGAGTGTAACTCACCCCAGGACATTGAGTGGAGATGGTCTGCGTCAGTGCTTAATATCCAACATTTATCAGGCTCGTCTCCCGCTATAAAGGAAGAAAAAACATTTTCAGAAAAAAATTACATTTTTAGTAAGTACGGCTACACGCGTACTATTATATTTATTCTGGCACCTCCAAAAAGAAATCAAATCACTAGACCAGCAATTCCCAATCTTATCAATGCAGGAGAAAATGTTTCCACTCCGGGGACCCCTCTCTACTTTAAAGAAGTTTGGCGTAGGAGGGGGTAAAGCCTTTTGCAAGGCTGGGGCTACAACGGACACGAAGATGGCTATGTAACATGCCGCTTAGTCTAGTATGACACTCGCGGTATCGTTCTGTCAGACCTCTCTGAATCCAGCACGGCCGGATGTTACCGCAATGCCTGTCGGACCATATTGACGATAAAGGGGTCCGCCCGAGATCCGGCCAGACAAAAACCACTGTATGCAGTATCCCCACCGATCGGACACCGACGACCTATCCAGAGGATGAGTCATCAGAATTAAAATCTCGGAAAACACCTTTAATAATAATTTACGAGGAAATGCAATTAGCAAAAGCAAAAACTACAGTGCGTGCCCTTTCAACGCGAGATCGGCTGCGACTCCCTGTGTGATATCTGCTCAGTAACAAGTCCAGGCCTCACCAGACGGTTTCGAAGATGAAATAATAAGGAAGTCACTGGATCTTTGCTGTAACTTGTCTGAAGTGTAATGAAACAGGAAAGGGGCAAAGGGGACATTGTGAGGAAGAGGAGGCTGAACGCACTCAGCGCAGAGCCTCCTGCCCAGACATGTAGCCGCAGCAGCCGGCATCTGCCCACTCCTCTTCCCACAGACATTCCTCTACAGCCATACAAAGCCCTTCACCAAACCGCTCCCTCCAAGACGCTCTTTATCTCGGTTCTGTTCTTACAAGAAGTCGCTGGCTTCCTCTCACTGGCAAACAATGGGAAGTCAGTCCTGGATGGGAAACACACTCCCTGTAAAAACAAGTTACCAAATTAATAGACAATTGATCCAGCTTCCTAATTATCGCGGCACGGCTAAGGGGGGCGGTAGGCGGGCGATAAAATCTACCGCAACACAATCAAAAAATAAATAAAAAATGAAGGCCTCCGTTCCCAGAAAACAAAAGCAAAGCACGGCTTAAGATTTCAGCTGAGAGAAGAAAAAAATTGCAGGGATGGAAATTTCCACCACAAGAAAGCTCCGCAGTTACATTGAACTGTGGGGCATATACATGCGGTCTGACCGGGGAGGGGGCCGAACTCAACCTTTCCGAATAATCTGCAGATTACAGATAGAAAAGGCTTTATATGTCTACAGCTGACCCGCAGAAATGTAAAAATCCGGTAGCATCTCTGCCGCCTAAGATACTAACGGATTATTTTAGGCTCTCTTTCTAGGCGCTCTCTTTGCACATACATTTTATACACTTTTCTGACTGACTGATAATCCCCATCACCCATCATATGCCAATTATGTCGCATTAAGAGGCCTGTCACCGCTCCAGACATGTCTGCTTTAATAACTACTTGCATTCCCAGTGGGAAAGAAATTCTGGAGCATCTTTTTCACGTAACTTTGGGCCATACTATTCCTCTAGTACTCTTGCTAGAAATGCAAAACTGCAAAAACAGTTCATGAGAGTGTTACCAGGTGAGGGGGTGTCCTTGCACAGTCTGACATTGGCAGCACTGACTGAATTATGTCAGACTGTGCAGTAGCACACCGCCAACTGGTTACACTCTTCTGGATCTTCATTGCAAACTGATGGCAATTTACTCAAGTTTCTGGTAGGAATAATAGCGGAACAACACATCAGAGAGTTATATGAAAATGATCCTCTAGAATTGTTATTACATCATAACTCCCAAAGTTTAAAAAGACCAAAAAAATCCAAAAAAATGTTCTTTTTACACTAAGCCACCGAATGCCACCGAAACAATAGTTATTCCCCCTTAGTGCCCGCACACAGTAGTTATTCCCCCTTAGTGCCCGCACACAGTAGTTATTCCCCCTTAGTGCCCGCACACAGTAGATTGCCCCTTTAGTGCCCACACACAGCAGAATGCCCACTAATTGCCCCCTCAAAATAGTGCTAATCCGCTGCCCCCTTAGTGCCCATCTTACAATAGGGTTAATAAAATAAATAAAATCACCTCAGCCGTGTTAGCCCCCCATATCAAAATTTGTGAACAAAACATATGCAGTTGGTTAGATCTTTGTTAGATCAGGTTAGATCAATTGTTTTTTGCGTTAGATCTCACACAGAAGTAGAGATATTAGCAGTTATTTGCAGGGGGGGGCTAACCCGTCATCAGCCCCCCCTTATCAAAAAATTGACCAAACAATTAGCTCTTTTGGAAGATATTTGTTAGATCCGGTATGATCAACTAGTTGTTTTGTTAGATCTCAAATAATTACAGACTTATTAAGTGATTAATGAGTGGGGGCTATTCCTGCTTTTCTGTAAATCTGTTTTTCCTATCCTTATCTGCCCGGACCTGAAAACAAACATAGTGGGAAGTAAGGGAAAGGACGTCACAGCAGTACAGTGACGGCATAATTCACAGAAGGGATACGCACCCGATTCTGAGAGAGGTACATCTAACTGTGCAGCTGAAACAGGAAATAATATGTCCGAAAGAAACATTAGCCCAAAAAAGCACAGCCATTATGTAAACTTTTTTGAAAACTCAGGCACGTTTTAAAAATTTATTTTACACATGGTGTTATTTTCCCTTTAGGCGCAAGATTAGGGCTTCTGAAAATGTTACATTTCCTGCTAAATGTTTTTTGCTCATTCAGTTGCTATGCATCTGCAATTATACTCTACGGCAAAATTAGTTCCAAGTGACTTTGAGACTATCAGAAATTTTACAATATGCACATCACTTACAACCTGTCCCCTAGGAAACAATAGCTGATGCACCGAGACTGATAATTTACCATTCTACACAGTCCTGTCTATCCTCAGATATTTCACAAAAGCGCATTATTAGGGAATTGCAATGTAAGGAAGTTACAAAGCATCAGACTTCAATTCTTATCCTAAAGATGAGATGGTATACAGATATTAGTCGGCAGTTCATCCCAGTCTCACAGGACCGTATTTTGTATCTGTATCCAATCTAGAGTTGTTTCGGTACCCAAATTTTGATTCGGTATCGCGATACTCGATACCACACGAAAAAAATAAAAACGCCCAAAAAATCCGCGTGCATTCCACATTTTATGAAACCGCCGGCTCATAATACAACAGTCCTATCCTACTTTTTTGTGGGGACAAGGCGACTAAAAGAAAATCGCGAATCGTGCATTTTTTCTTTTTTTTTCTTTTACGGCGTTCACCGCATAAAAGTGGATTTTTTAATAGTTTGGACTTTTGAGACGCAGCGATATGTAATATTTTATTTATGTATTGTTTATATATTTTATATGTAAAATTGGGAAAGGGGGTGATTTATAATTAATATTTTGGTGTACTTTAACTTTTTTTTTTTTTTTTACAGTTTATTAACTATTTTCCCCCTAGGGGCTAGAACCTGGGATCTTTTCATCCTCTTCACCCTGATAGAGCTCTATCAGGGTGAATAGGATCTCACCCTCTCCCTGCTGCCCTGTGCTACAGTGCACACAGCAGCAGGGAGCCGATTATGGCAGCCAGGACTTCAGAAGCATCCTGGTTGTCATGGTAACTGATCGGAGCTCCAGCATTACACTGCTGGGGCTCCGATCACTGCCACCAATGAGGAGGAGCTGAGGGGACCCTGTGGCCACTGCCACCAATGATTTTATTACTGGGGGGAAGGGGATGGGGGAGGCACGCACTGGCCACCAATACTGTATTTATTACTGGGGACAGGGGGGGGCACACTGCCCACCAATGTTTTAATACTAGGGAGGGGGGGGGCGGAGCACTGGCCACCAATGTTTTAATACTAGGGAGGGGGCGGAGCACTGGCCACCAATGCCGAGTACCGTTCATATATAAATGCAGGCAAAAGACACAGGCTGCCGGCACCTGCCTGTGACCCAGCACTGCGATCAGAGGCAATTAACCCCTCAGGTGCCGGCAGCCTGTGTCTTCTGCCTGCATTTATATATGAAACTGTACTCGGCATTGCTGGCCAGTGCGCCAGCCCCTCCTCCCGCCCCCCTCTCCCTCTATTGGTTGCAGCGGCAGCACAGGGGGAGGGAGAGACCGCCTCCTTCTCCCTGTGCTGCCGAGGAGAACATGGCCGCGTTGAGAGCAGCGCAGCCATGCTCTCCTATACTGGGCTGTGCAGTAGCGCAGCCCAGTATCGATAAAATACTTTTCCTGGTATCGAGCTCGATACTAGAGAAAAGTATCGATTGGGTATCGAAAGTTCGATACCCGAAACAACCCTAATCCAATCTGCATTTTTCGCTGACGGTACACAGATCTATTCATTTCTATGGGACCGCAAAAAACGGACAGCACACGGATGTCATCCATGTGCCGTCCACATCCGTATGTCCACTCCGCAAATTACAGAACATGTACTTTTCTTGTCTGTTTTGTGGACAAGAATAGTCATTTCTAGTGATGGCAGTGAAAAAGTGTGGATTGTACATGGAAGGTATCTGCACTTTGTGGATCTGTGGTTTGCGGAACAAAATACGGATATGGTCATGTACATGAGGACTAAGGGTAACGAGCCATTTGACTCACCCAAATGGGCAAGTAGAATCAAGAGAGAAAGCCATTGATAAGCAGCCGGCAGAAGGGATAAGAAAGGAAAGATGTCTCACTGTCATCTTAAGGGCTCATGCACATGAACGTATTTTCTTTCCGCGGCCGTTCAGTTTTTTTGCGGACCGTATGCGGAACCATTCATTTCAATGAGTCCGCAAGAAAATGGAAGTTACTCCGTGTGCGTTCCATTTCCATATTTCCGTATGTCCATTCCGAAAAAAATAGAACTTTTCCTATTATTGTCTGTATTATGGACAAGGATAGTACTTTTCTATTGGGGTCCAGCTGTTCCGTTCTGCAATACGGAATGCACACAGACGTCATCCATAATTTTTGTGGATCCGTTTTTTGCGGACCGCAAAATACATACGGCTGTATGCATGAACCCTAAGGGTGACTGTCAAAAGCACGAATTAGAACGGTCAAAACGGTCGCCAATGCGCCTTAAAATTTGCAGATGGCGACGAGACTTTTTAGTCTTGTCGCCATTTGCGTCTGGACGGCCGCGCTGTAGCTGGAGGGTTGCACCGTGTATCGCAGCGCAGCCTAGTATGCTATGTTGTCTTCACTAGCACAGTGTGCTAGTCCCTCCCTCCCCACTGTGCCGCGGCTGCTGCTGCCACCAATGGGAAGATAGCAGGGAGGAGGAGGGGGAGGAGCTGTGGCCGCTACGCTACCAATGAATGTAATTAACTCATTAATTCAAGTGTAGGCAGCAGGTGCCGGCAGAGGTATCACAGACCCGGCACCCGGCCTCAATAACAGGGCATGCGATCCGTGGAAATTAACCTCTCAGGTGCAACATCTGAGGGGTAAATTGCCGCGGATCCTATGCCCTGTTATTGAGGCCGGCTGCTGGGTCTGTGATACCGCTGCCTACACTTGAATTGATGAGTTAATTACATTAATTGGGGGCGCAGGGCGCTGCCGCCCCCAGTGTTATGAATTATATAAACCATTGATGGTGGCGCCCCAACCCATAGTGTTAGTATCATTGGTGGCGCAGTGCTCCCTCCCAAGTCCCCCCCTCCCTCCTTGTATTGGTATCATTGGTGGCAGTGGCCAAAGGGTCCCCTCACCTCCTCTCTTCTGGTTACCATGGCAGCCAGGACGTTACTGAAGCCCTGGCTGCCATGGTCAGCTCCCTGCTGCTGTGTGCACAAAGCATCGGGCTACAGGGAGAGTGTGAGATCCTATTCACTCTAATAGATCACTATTAGGGTGACTAGGACAAGGGATTAAAAGATCCCAGGTTCTACCCCTAAGGGGGCTAATAGTTAGTAAATAAAAGGTAAAAAAGTTAAAAAAACACCAAAATACTAAAAGTCGCCCCCATTCCCAATTTTAAATATAAAATTTACAAACAATAAAAAATAAACATACGACATATCGCCCTGTCCAAAAAAGTGTGAGCTATTAAAATATTAAAAAAAATATTTCCGCTGCAGTGAACGACGTAACAGAAAAAAAAAAATCAAAACCGCGCAATTCGCCATTTTTAGTCACCTTGTCCCCCAGAAGATGTCACTGGATGTGAGAGGTGTGTGGCTCTGTATTCTCCTATATGTAGAGCTGGCTCACTACTGTGACCTGCGTCTCGCCTTCTCTGTCAAGTCCTTTTTTAAATTATAATTTATGCATTTTAAATTTGGCGACTAAAAAATTTAATTTGGCTCCTAAATTTTTCAGTTTAGGAGCCAATAGCTCCTTGTTATTTTTTTTTTAGTCTGGAGCCCTGTTACATCGCAGAATAAGGCTCCATTCACACGACCGTATGTTGTCCGCAAAAAAACGGATCCGTGTCCGCAAAAAAAACGGATTGCATTCCGTTTTTTTGCTGATCCATAGACTCTAATAGGACATGGCCCTATTGAAGTCTATGGATCAGCAAAAAAACGGAATGCAATCCGTTTTTTTTGCGGACACGGATCCGTTTTTTGCGGACAACATACGGTCGTGTGAATGGAGCCTAAGAGTGTGTAATACTACGAAGGTATAACGCCACCAGTAGACCACTTGTAAGAACGCGGTACAGATACTCACAAATCCTGTAGTGTAACTTACCCTCTTCCGTCCGGAGCACTACACTCATCATACACACAAATCCCTCATAGAAAGAACATGGCGATGCCCCAACAGACAGGACATGTGATAAGTACAGAAAAGTGCAGTACGTACCCAAACTATAATCCGCCATGCAGAAGTCAATTATTCACACAATGGACAAAAAGCCCGGATAATGCCATGTCTGTGCAGCAGGCACCCAGGACTCAACATACTCCAGATTCTCTGCCCACACCCAGTCTTGCAGGGCAGACCTCTCACACGGACAAAAAGACTTAAATTCTTCCACATGCTTTTCCATCTACAAATGTCTAATGTGTTGGTACTACGACATAGCTGATGTTCACCGGAGCCAATCGGAGAGTCAGTCTGCCAAAGAGACCCTTGTAAAAAGGGAGTAAACACGATATATCGTCCAAAAGACAATTAGGAAAAAAATAATTATACCAATTAATATTTCCAGACACAAAGCACCGCCCATAGGGCGTCAGTATGGCTACAGCACGTCCATAGCATCCAGCCCCCATCTGTACATTGTATTGGATTATACAATGAGTGCTCAGCATCCAGACATGGGTTCTCTGTAAAGTCGTACACCTTGTGAAGCCGATTATTGTCCTCCGGAGGGGGGGTTCATATAATGTTCCTCTATGAGACATCTCATCCACTAAGCAGATACAAGAGGAACCCTTCCATGAGTAGAGAACGACACATGCTGGCCCTTTAGTTCTACTACTGCCCCGAAGGTGCAAACACGTGAAAAACTTTAGGGCTCGGCTAAACAGGGTGGATTTCTCACACTAGAATTTACACTTCTGACGCAATTTGGCTGCGCATTTCAGTTCCTGCAAATGTACCATCCACACCACAGCTCAATTTACACTGCAGATTTTTCTTTTGCAGCATGCAGATTAGATCCTCTCCTGACAGGTCTGGTTTAGTAGCGAATTGCATTCCCCATGTAATAACAATTCTGGAGCATCTACTCTTATGTCTCCATGTTGGGCCGTTCCTTTATTATTCCTGCTAGAAGTGATAAACGAATCTCTAACAATGTTTTCAAAGGTTTAGATGGGTTTTACTAGTTCAGGGTGTGTCCCTGCACAGTCAGACACTATCCAATCAGTGCCAGATTGTGCAGGGACACACCCCGAAATGGTAACCTCCATCTGAATTCATAGAACACTGTTAGAAATTCATTCATAAGCTTCTAGTAGGAATAACAGAAAAATAAAGCAACATACAGTCATGAGACTAGATGTTCCAGAATTGTTATTACATAGGGGATGCAAGTAGTCACTGAAACAGACGTGTCAGGAGAGCTGACAGATCTTCTTTAAAAGACCATTAACATGGCTGGTACTGTAAAAAAGCTGCAAATCTGCGGCATGCCAATCCACGACGAATTCCTCCTGTGCGGACATATCTTTCATGGAACCATCATCACAATACTCTTCCATTGGTCTCGAACCACGTTGAGCAACTGTCTGTAACATTCTCATCACGTATGTGATCATGCCAGGAGTCAATTTTACCTCTGGTTCAAAGGTCAACCCTTTGGGGGAGCCATTTAGTGGATGCTATTGCAACGAATGAAGAAGAAAGAAGGGCTGGTCTCCATTAAGGGCATCATCTATTGTTGTGCAAACGTGGAAATAACGATGAACTACAACCACAACCTCCAGGATAACTGCTGAAAACATGCATGGAACGAGATGAAAGCAACTTAGCTGATCCCTGGTAATTACCCCCCCACCGCAGAGGGAAGACCCTGGGCAGAACGCAAGCACGTCTTAAAGCAAACAAATAGCCTGCTGCAGCTCTAGAAGAGAGATACGAGAAGGATTAAGAGGAGCAGCTAGCACGACGCTACAGAAGAGCTGGAAACAACCACTGATGACTACAAGGCAGGGTCCCCTCAGGGAAGATGGGCTCATTTCTGTTCCAGGCAATCTCAGATGGATACGGTCTCTGGAAAGGAGCAACACAATGTGTACCGTAAGAAGAGATACCAATCGGGGGAGGAGAGAAAATGAAATGCTGAAGAACGTCAACTACCGCCAAACAAATTCATCTAGTGACTGGACATTCACATACGTCTCCATTTGTGAAAATTCCTAATTTAAAGGGTACCTCCAATTATAAAGGAGAACTATGCTGCAGTACTTACTGCTAAGGGTACTTTCACACTTGCGTTGGTGCGGATCCGTCTGTTTATTTGCACCTATAATGCAAACGTTTGTATCTGTTCAGAACGGATCCGTTTGCATTAGTTAAAAGAAAAATGACAAAGTTCAAAACGGATCCGTTTTGAGTTACATTGAAAGTCAATGGGGAACGGATCAGTTTTCAAATGCACCATATTGTGTCATTGAAAACGGATCCGTCCCCATTGACTTACATTGTAATTAAAAACGGATCCGTTAGGCTCCGCCTCTTAAAACGGACACCAAAATGCTGCAAGCTGCATTTTGGTGTCCACCTCCAAAACAAAATAGAAGCGGAACGGAGCCTAACTGATGCATTCTGAACGGATCCTTATCCATTCAGAATGCATTGGGGCTGAACTGATCCGTTTTGGACCGTTTGTGAGAGCCCTGAAACAGATCTCACAAACGGAATCCAAAACGCTAGTGTGAAAGTAGCCTAAGCTCTAAAGGGGTTGTCCAGGGTTTTTAAACATCTCATGGGAGCAGACGGGTTGTCCGTCTAAGACGTCTCTCTGTTTAAGTCTAGTGCCTACTGGACTGGAAGTGATAAGATCACAGACCTCTGAGGCCAATCATTGGCTGGGTGTGACATCATCGCCTCTGGTCCATTAGAAACTGGAATCCCTGGGACTGGACCTACAGCACTGCAACAGAGAGACCTTTAGAAGAAGAGCTCAAGGGGTTTGACCCATCTAAGACATTGATGGCATATTGCCAATGTCAGATAGGTGCAGGCCCCACACCTACTTCCAGCACAGGGCCCCAGAAGTGAATGGAGAGCAGCCGCGCAGGCACGGCCACCATCCATGCTATCTGAGAGAGTTGGCTTGGCAGTCCCATAGCTGTGAATGGAGAGGTGGTCGTGCATGCACGGCGCGTTTTCCATTCAATGCCATCGGACTTCTAAAAACTCGTGTGGCTATTCTCAGAAGTCCCATAAAGGTGAATGGAGCGCTGTGTGCTCACCTTCACTTCAGGAGCCCTGTTCTGGAGAAATGAGGTGGGACCCACACCTATCTGACATTGATGGCTTATCCTGGCGATATGCCATCAAGGTCCAAAATGGGTGAACCCCTTCAACTTTTTTTTTTTTTTTTAACCATTTGTTCCCCTGATCATTTTTAAAACGAACAACCCCCTTAAAAGGGTTTTATGGGACATAACCATCAATATTCAGCTCCTGACCACTCCCCCAGTTGACTAGCTATTTCAGGAGCTGCTGCACCGGAACCAGGCATCAGAACTACACAGCTCCCCCGACTTGTAGTGGCCGTGTCTGGCTACTGCAGCGCTGCTCCCATTCAGGTGTATTATGTCTACAACATGTCTGGTAACTTTTGCCAGAGAGATTAATTGAGCCAAGTTCCAATGTGCTCATCGTCGGGACACTGCCCGTAAAGCGACTCTCCAGGATTACATTGATCAAGGTAATTAAATCAAGAAGAGAAAATATTTAAAGACTGTAATACATTACGTGTCACAATAGGACTCCTGAGTCCCGATCTCATGACTGTTTCCCAATGTACATAAGGAACACATGCACAGGGATCGGGAGCTGTACGAATATACAGTTCTCAAAAAATTAGCATATTGTGATAAAGTTCATTATTTTCTGTAATGTACTGATAAACATTAGACTTTCATATATTTTAGATTCATTACACACAACTGAAGTAGTTCAAGCCTTTTATTGTTTTAATATTGATGATTTTGGCATACAGCTCATGAAAACCCAAAATTCCTATCTCAAAAAATTAGCATATCATGAAAAGGTTCTCTAAACGAGCTATTAACCTAATCATCTGAATCAACTAATTAACTCTAAACACCTGCAAAAGATTCCTGAGGCTTTTAAAAACTCCCAGCCTGGTTCATTACTCAAAACCGCAATCATGGGTAAGACTGCCGACCTGACTGCTGTCCAGAAGGCCATCATTGACACCCTCAAGCAAGAGGGTAAGACACAGAAAGAAATTTCTGAACGAATAGGCTGTTCCCAGAGTGCTGTATCAAGGCACCTCAGTGGAAAGTCTGTGGGAAGGAAAAGTGTGGCAGAAAACGCTGCACAACGAGAAGAGGTGACCGGACCCTGAGGAAGATTGTGGAGAAGGACCGATTCCAGACCTTGGGGACCTGCGGAAGCAGTGGACTGAGTCTGGAGTAGAAACATCCAGAGCCACCGTGTACAGGCGTGTGCAGGAAATGGGCTACAGGTGCCGCATTCCCCAGGTCAAGCCACTTTTGAACCAGAAACAGCGGCAGAAGCGCCTGACCTGGGCTACAGAGAAGCAGCACTGGACTGTTGCTCAGTGGTCCAAAGTACTTTTTCGGATGAAAGCAAATTTTGCATGTCATTCGGAAATCAAGGTGCCAGAGTCTGGAGAAAGACTGGGGAGAGGGAAATGCCAAAATGCCTGAAGTCCAGTGTCAAGTACCCACAGTCAGTGATGGTCTGGGGTGCCATGTCAGCTGCTGGTGTTGGTCCACTGTGTTTTATCAAGGGCAGGGTCAATGCAGCTAGCTATCAGGAGATTTTGGAACACTTCATGCTTCCATCTGCTGAAAAGCTTTATGGAGATGAAGATTTCATTTTTCAGCACGACCTGGCACCTGCTCACAGTGCCAAAACCACTGGTAAATGGTTTACTGACCATGGTATTACTGTGCTCAATTGGCCTGCCAACTCTCCTGACCTGAACCCCATAGAGAATCTGTGGGATATTGGGAAGAGAAAGGTGAGAGACACAAGACCCAACGCTCTGGATGAGCTTAAGGTCGCTATCGAAGCATCCTGGGCCTCCATAACACCTCAGCAGTGCCACAGGATGATTGCCTCCATGCCACGCCGCATTGAAGGATCCCCGACCAAGTATTGACTGCATAACTGAACATAATTATTTGAAGGTTGACTTTTTTTGTATTAAAAACACTTTTCTTTTATTGGTCGGATGAAATATGCTAATTTTTTGAGATAGGAATTTTGGGTTTTCATGAGCTGTATGCCAAAATCATCAATATTAAAACAATAAAAGGCTTGAACTACTTCAGTTGAGTGTAATGAATCTAAAATATATGAAAGTCTAATGTTTATCAGGACATTACAGAAAATAATGAACTTTATCACAATATGCTAATTTTTTGAGAAGGACCTGTAGTATGTTACTATCCCACAGCGCAGTGCCTGTCCCCACCAGCAGATCTCGAGGCACCGGATGAGAGTTTTTTCCAGCAAGCGACGATTTAGTGAGTCATTTACACAGAAAAGACGTCCAATTGCATAAAGCAATAATCGCTAGATATTTTTGCAATTTGCTTAGTATTGTTTGTCCCTACAGCATTTACACCGCTAACGACGGGATCTCTGATTAGATGAAGGGGATGTGGTCGTGAATAATCTTAATCTAACAGTCAGGCAGATTTGTTCAAACCATAGAAACTGAACGATTCATTGCTCGTTGTCTGATGGTTGCATGCTACTACAGATATAACGATAATCGCTCGGTCTAGGAGGCTGTATGGCAAATAAAGCGACCATGACCATGTCAGATATGCTTCCAATAGGGCAGGGACCAGCAACCTTTGGCACCAGCTGCTATGAAACTACAACTCCCAGCATATTTGGCTGTCCTTCTCCCGCAGAAATGATCAGAGCATTCTGGGAATTGTAGTTTCAGAACAGCTGGAGTGCCGAAGGTTGCTGATCCCTGCAGCAGGGTAAAGCCAACAACATTTCGTGCCTATTTTACCCCTTAGGGTAGATTCACATGGCAGATTCTGACACTGTCGAAATCCGCCATGTGCTCCTCGGCAGAAACCGCTATGATTTGTGCCACTTTTGTTCACTTTTAATGCCAAGGCCCGGTTACAGCCTAGCTCCACTGATCAGAGAAACAACTGCGGCTTCAAGTGGTGTCCAGACACCGCACTAAGAAGGGACATGTACCTCCCTTGCATCGCGGGTGGCGCCTCCACTACGCCAACTGTTTTCATCCGCAAGACGGGGAGAAGCAGCGGCTGTGCCGGGATGAGAAGTGACGCGGGTGCTGGGGAGCAAGCCAAGTACAATCTCTAAAGGGACGGGCATATGGAGGGGGGCATTATAGAACTTGGATAACCCCTTTAACCTCTGCCGGTGGGAGGCAGACACCAAGCGACGGCTAACGGAATTCTGGTGTGGTGTATTGGCCCGCCGTACTCCGCGCCCATTGCCAGGTTTCCATTTTTGCATTTCAAGCTGAAATTCCAGACACTATCATACAATAAGTCAGATACGGGAAATACTGCTGAAGCCGGGCATACGAAGCTAGCTATAGTCCATGAAGTGACAGAATCACATCGCTGTGCTAGATAATTACAATGTCCAATGACTGCAGGGATCAGGGCAAGAGAAGACAGGCACAACACAAATAGCCAAAAAACCATCTGTATCGACCTAAAAAAGAAAAATATAAGCGGTCGGTTCAGTCCCTTGGGACTTCTGTCTGATGATTCTGTAAGTGATTCCTCAGGGCATGAGACATCAGCTGTGTGACTACCTGCAAGAATAAACAACCCATAAACGTACACGATCACACTGTGGGAGAGAGCCACCACCAGGGGCATTCATAAAGGCAGGTTAGCAGGAGTCTGTGTTCATCTTAAAGGGGTTGTCGCACAAAAAATATTCTACAGTTTTCAAACCAGCACCTGGATCTGAATACTTTTGTAATTGAATGGTATTTAAAATTCAGCATAGCCACTGAGTTATTCGCTGACATTTATCTGTATAGCACCACCTGCTGTTTGTTTTTTTTCCTTATTTCTGAGATAGGGAGAGCTCAGACACGCCCCCTTAGCTGCAGCAGAAAGGACATGCCCCCTGAGCTGCCAGCTTGATATAAATCTAGCAGAGCAATGAATGGGGAGATCTCTGGATCCATGTGAGGTACAGGGCTGGTTCTAGCTTTGCTAGAAAGGCATCACCATGTACTATGTGATGTCATTTTTTACATTAGTCATGGGATAACCCCTTTAAAGCGTAAGGTCTCATGCATGTGACCGTTATCCATAAAAGATGGATGTGGTCTCACTGGTCTGTGTGCCATCCGTATTTTTATTTGCAGACTATTGACTACAAAGAGTCCACGGTCCTCATTTTGCGGACATATTCTATCTTTTTGCGGAACAGACATATAGATGTGGAAAGCAGACAGATGATCCGTGCCGCATACTTCACCGAAAAATGGTGATCACAGACCCCTTGAAGTCAATGGGTCAAAAAAAAAAAATTATGCAGATGCAACTGCAAGGCAGACGATATCCGTATTTTGCGGGTCAGCAATTTGCAGACTACATATTAAATATGGTCTGCCTTGAGAGGTTACTCCACTTTTTACGCCACCTCCTTTACTGGGGTAAAAGTGGGACAATTTTTACTACTTTTTAAAAAAGTCTCACTTGATAAATCTGGCTTAGAGGGGTTTCCAGTTTGTATCAACATCCGCTAAAATAAACACTCATGAAGGTCGCTGTAATTCTGATATATATTTTTTTCCCTTTATTGCTCCTATCTCCCGTTCTGGGCTGTGGTCACATGACAGTGTCCATGCAGCTCTTTCATATTTCCTGTGATATTATGTCCATACAGGAGCAGTGATAGGGGAGTGTCTATGTAACTAGCTTGTGGGAGGAGCTATAAACTAGCTGGTGGGAGGAGCTATAAACTAGCTGGGCGGTGTTAGGGGCAGTGATAGGGGAGTGTCTATATAACTAGTGGGAGGAGCTATAAACTAGCTGGGTGTTGGGGGCAGTGATAAGGGAGTGTCTATGTAAGTAGCTGGTGGGAGGAGCTATAAACTAGATGGATGTTAGGGGCAGTGATGAGGGAGTGTCTATGTAACTGGTGGGAGGAGCTATAAACTAGCTGGGTGTTAGGTGCAGTGATAGGGAAGTGTCTATGTAACTAGCTGGTGGGAGGAGCTACAAACTAGATGGGTGTTAGGGGCAGTGATGAGGGAGTGTCTATATAACTAGCTGGTGGGAGGGGCTATAAACTAGCTGGGTGTTAGGTGCAGTGATAGGGAAGTGCCTATGTAACTAGCTGGTGGGAGGAGCTATAAACTAGCTGGGTGTTAGGGGCAGTGATAGGGAAGTGCCTATGTAACTAGCTGGTGGGAGGAGCTATAAACTAGCTGGGTGTTAGGGGCAGTGATAGGGGAGTGTCTATGTAACTAGCTGGTGGGAGGAGCTATAAACTAGCTGGGTGTTAGGGGCAGTGATAGGGGAGTGTCTATGTAACTAGCTGGTGGGAGGAGCTATAAACTAGCTGGGTGTTAGGGGCAGTGATAGGGAAGTGCCTATGTAACTAGCTGGTGGGAGGAGCTATAAACTAGCTGGGTGTTAGGGGTAGTGATAGGGGAGTGTCTATATAACTAGTGGGAGGAGCTATAAACTAGCTGGTTGTTAGGAGCAGTGATAGGGGAGTGTCTATGTAAATAGCTAGAAGGAGGAGCTATAAACTAGCTAGGTGTTAGGAGCAGTGATAGGGAAGTGCCTATGTAAATAGCTGGAGGGAGGAGCTATAAACTAGCTAGGTGTTAGGGGCAGTGATAGGGGAGTGTCTATGTAACTAGCTGGTGGGAGGAGCTATAAACTAGCTGGGTGTTAGGGGCAGTGATGAGGGGAGTGTCTATGTAACTAGCTGGTGGGAGGAGCTATAAACTAGCTGGGTGTTAGGGGCAGTGATAGGGGAGTGTCTATGTAACTAGCTGGTGGGAGGAGCTATAAACTAGCTGGGTGTTAGGGGCAGTGATAGGGGAGTGTCTATGTAACTAGCTGGTGGAAGGAGCTATAAACTAGCTGGGTGTTAGGGGCAGTGATAGGGGAGTGTCTATGTAACTAGCTGGTGGGAGGAGCTATAAACTAGCTGGGTGTTAGGGGCAGTGATAGGGAGTGTCTATGTAACTAGCTGGTGGGAGGAGCTATAAACTAGCTGGGTGTTAGGGGCAGTGATAGGGGAGTGTCTATGTAACTAGCTGGTGGGAGGAGCTATAAACTAGCCGGGTGTTAGGGGCAGTGATATGGAAGTGCCTATGTAACTAGCTGGTGGGAGGAGCTATAAACTAGCTGGGTGTTAGGGGCAGTGATAGGGGAGCGTCTATATAACTATTGGGAGGAGCTATAAACTAGCTGGTTGTTAGGAGCAGTGATAGGGGAGTGTCTATGTAAATAGCTAGAAGGAGGAGCTATAAACTAGCTAGGTGTTAGGAGCAGTGATAGGGAAGTGCCTATGTAACTAGCTGGTGGGAGGAGCTATAAACTAGCTGGGTGTTAGGGGTAGTGATAGGGGAGTGTCTATGTAACTAGCTGGTGGGAGGAGCTATAAACTAGCTGGGTGTTAGGGGCAGTGATAGGGGAGTGTCTATGTAACTAGCTGGTGGGAGGAGCTATAAACTAGCTGGGTGTTAGGGGCAGTGATGAGGGAGTGTCTATGTAACTAGCTGGTGGGAGGAGCTATAAACTAGCTGGGTGTTAGGGGCAGTGATAGGGGAGTGTCTATGTAACTAGCTGGTGGGAGGAGCTATAAACGAGCTGGGTGTTGTTAGGGGCAGTGATAGGGGAGTGTCTATGTAACTAGCTGGTGGGAGGAGCTATAAACTAGCTGGGTGTTAGGGGCGGTGCTGGAGCTGTGGTAGAGAAAGGAGAAGTGCATCATGGGTTTGATATAGCAACAGGAAGTGCTGTAAACAAACCAGATTGATTGGTTTACATGGTGAAATGGGGACAGAAGAGTCCAATCTGATAAAAGCAGCTAGAGCCCAAACCACAGTTATGCCACAAAACCTCTTGAAATCAGCTTGACAAGCCAAATTCCTATTCTGGCGCATTTTGAATCCAGAATTCTGTAAATACATATATATATATATATATATATATATATATATTAATATATATATTACATGTATGTTGAGAGATACACGTTACCTAAATAAAGTCTAATGTCTACATACATTGTACATTAAAGGGGTCGTCCAAGTTGTTTTTATTGATGACCTATCCTCAGGATACGTCATGAATATCAGATCGACGGGGGTCCGGCACCACCAACAGTCAGCTGTTTGAAAGAAAGGTGTGTGCTGTGCCAGCGCTGCCTTCTCTTTACTGCTTACCCGCTCACCGCCTGAGGATAGGTCATCAATAAAAACAACTTGGACAACGCCTTTAAGTTGAATCCATTGCTCACTGTTATCAGCCCCTTCAGAGCATGACTTCAATGTTTTCCAATGGCAGTCCCAAAAACCCAGCTGCATCTTCTACATATCCAGCTGATAACCCCCAGACACATTCACGATACAGGCAGCTCTTTGTATATGTTTTATACATCAGGTTTACCCCTGCCACAAATCACAGACATGCAAATATAATTGAGGAGAGGTAATAATTAGTATTTATTACATCTCCCCAACCAAGGAGAAGAATAAGAACAGCAATGAGCCTGGTTCTAGGGCATACGATGAATAATAGGAGGAAGAGAAGGAATGTGGCTGTAATACAGGCATGCACCCGGTATGGGGGGAGGTGATAGGGGAAAAGGAAGGAACCGCACTCGTTCTATGTGTAACCACTTAAATATGCAGCTACACATGCAGATGGAGCAGGGACGAGGATGTTAAACATAGCTCCACAATGGAGTATATGGAGGTAAGGGACCCCAAAAGTTTAATGTGGCCCCTTTTGGTGTCCCTACCCACCTGTGACCGGAGAAATTGGTGCCCCTTATCTCTTTTCTGTGATCCTTTGTTTCTTTTCTCAGACCTTTGTTTGCTAATGCTATATGACCTGTAGACGGGGGATCACTGCACAGGTCACAACTATTTAAATAAGAGATTAACCCAACCTGAGCTTGGCGCCCTTTCTCCCTACAAAGAGGCACTACCTCTAAAGCCGGCCATCACCCCCCCCCCCCCCGACATAATCTGTTGAGGATAGTCGGGAACTCCCCATACACATTTGAGTGTGAGCAAAACACCTTTTCTAGGCTGATTCAGTGGACAATACACTAATGTGTCAGGGAACCCCCCACCGATCAGCTGTTCGAGAAGGCACCCATGTTCCTGTGAGCGGCGCCGCTTTCTCGCAGCTTACCGAGCACAGTGCCATGCGCTATAAAGCGGCTGTGCTTGGTATTACACTGAGCCCCATTTATTTTTATCGGGCTGAGCTGCACCTAGGCTACGTGACTGATAAACGTGTTATCACTGGCCTAGGGAAAGCTGCGAGAAGGCCTATGCGAGGCCTTCTCAAACAGCTGATCAGTGAGGGTCCCGGGTGTCGTACCCCCACCAATGAGATACAGACGAACCCAGACATACAGCCAATGTCATTAAGTACTATCATCACTGTAAAGAACAACAAGGAGTCTTGGATGGATTGTGTGACCCCTACAGGGCCCTGATCTCAACATCTGATCTGTTTGGGATTACATGAAGAGACAAAAGGATTTGAGCAAGCCTACATCCACAGAAGATCTGTAGTTAGTTCTCCAAGATGTTTTGAACAACCTCCCTGTGTTTCCAGGAAACATTTTATTCCAATTTCAAGAAAAACATGGTGCTGGGTTTCATCAAGATCTCAATAATCAATTCACATTGTGAACTAAAAATACATCTGCAACATGCACAATTAGTGATTATGAGATAATCTTGTTTCCTTCCTAAAACAGGAGGCTGAGCAATGAGACAGGAGTAAGAATGTGTGAACTGTGCTTTTTTGCATTTCTAATTTTACATCAAAGGTTCTAAACAGGCCTTTGAACAGCAATGAAATGTGCCCGGTTATAAATGCAAATTAGAAACTAGATTGGACCGCAGTAAATAATGAGCACAGAACGTGCAAGTCAATCATTATATTCAAGGAAGAATGAGATTACCTGGAGTACCCCATCTGTTTCAGAACTTCAAGTACCCGTAGGCTGTTTAAGGCCTCTATAAAAGGGAAAATGGGTATATAATAAAAGAAGGTTTGGAAAGACAATTTCTTTCTTAACTGCTGATTTTTTGGCTGTTATTCTTTGTCATTTCCGCACTATGCAATTAGAAATTAAAGGGAATTTGTCACCAGCGACCTCCCTTTCAAATTTTTTGCGTAGACACATAACTGTGGGTCAGTTGATTATTTTTTTGTTGATTTGAGGCTCCGTTACAATACTTTTCCTTTATATACAAATTAGGCCTTTGGTGCAGTGAGGGCATCACCATTGATCTTGTTGAAACCAAGCTCCGCTCCTTACTGTGGCCAGCACCAACCTGGCTGCTTTACCACTGCCTGGTCCTGTCAATCAAAGCAACCAGGGAGGGGCTGACAACAGAAAGCGTGGATGCAACAAGAGCAATAATGACGCCCTCACTGCACCAAAAAGCCAAAATTGCACATAAAAAAAAAAAAAAAAAGTACCATAATTTGGTTACAGAGCCTCAATAAAACATTTTTATATTTAATCAGGTGATCCCCAGCTATGCAAACAGTTTGATAGAGAGGTCATTGGCGATAGATTCCCTTTAAATACATACATTTTCCAAAGGAGCTGTCAAAAATAAAAGGTGAAATCCGATTGGTTGCTATGGGCAACTAAGCCAGTTCTACTTTACACCAGTTTGATAGAGGACCCCAATAATACTGTTTTCCTGTAGGAGTTGTTTCGATACCAAAATTTTGATTCAGTACCGATACCATAAAAAAGTATTGCGATACTCGATACCATGCGAAAAAAATAAAACGCCAAAAAAAGCCGTGTGCATTCCACATTTTATGGAACGGCCGGGCCATAATACAACAGTCCTATCCTATTTTTGGGGGGAACAAGGCGACTCAAAGAAAATGGTGAATCGTGTATTTAATTTTTTTTTTTTCTTTAACGGTGCGGGCGTTCACCACATAAAAGAGGATTTTTTTGATAGTTTGGACTTTTCGGATGTGGCGATATGTAATATTTTATTTATTGTTTATATATTTTATATGTAAAATTGGGAAAGGGGGTGATTTATACTCAATATTTTGGTGTACTTTTTTCTTAAACTTTATTTATTTGTTTATTTATTTATTTCCCCCCCCTTAGGGGCTAGAACCTGGTATCATTTTCATCCTATTCACCCTAATAGAGCTCTATCAGGGTGAATAGGGCTTCACCCTCTCCCTGCTGCCCTGTGCATAGTGCACACAGCAATAGGGAGCGGATCATGGCAGCCAGGACTTCAGTAGCGTCCTGGTTGTCATGGTAACCGATCGGAGCCCCAGCATTACACTGCTGGGGATCCGATCACTGCCACCAACGAGGAGGAGGTGAGGGGACCCTGTGGCCACTGCCACCAATGACTTCAATACTGGGGGGGGGATGGGGCACTGGCCACTCTTATCCTTAATACTGGGGACAGGGGGCACCTGAGGGGTTAACTGCCACAGATCGCAGCGCTCAGTGACAGGCAGGTGCCGGCAATGTATTTCTGCTGCCTGTGTTTGTATATGAATGGTTACTTGTCATTGGTGGCCAGTGCGCCTGCCCCTCCTCACGCCCTCCTCTCCGCCCCTCTAGCTCTATTGGTTGCAGCGGCAGCACAGGGGGAGGGAGAGACTGCCGCCTTCTCCCTGTGCTGCCGAGGAGAACATGGCCGTGCTGAAAGCGGCGCAGCCACGTTCTCTGATACTGGGCTGTGCGGCAGCAGCGCAGCCCAGTATCGATAAAACACCAATCCTGGTATCGAGCTCGTAACAACTCTAGATGGGAAGGTGTTATCTGAAGAGTAATCCTCATTATAATAGTAGGTGTAGACTTAGGATGACAGTATGACAGTTCCATTGTTCTCTTGGTAGATAAAGATACCCACAGAAGAGCAGAGCAGCGATTAGTGCAATGAGTAATAATCTAGTTAATAAACTACAAGGGTGCTCTCTCCAACCGCAGTGATGGTCTGCCTGAGAAAGTCAAACAAAACCGTCTGCCGTCTTGTGGTCCTAAAAATCTAAACAAAAGTGGAAGTTAAAAAACAGGACAGGAAGTAGAATATTTGGAGGGACTTCAAAAATGTAAACCCAGAAAAGCATTCACCCATTTTTTAATTTAAAAAAGAAAAAAAAAAAATAGAATTTTTCACAATCTCAACAGTAGAGAAACAATTCAGTTGACACTCCATCTATTTCTGGTACATGTTCCCTGTAGTTACTTCCTATAAAAAAATAAAGCTTTAAAGGAGCCAAAACATGGCGACGGTGACCCAATCTGAGACCCACATACATACATTATCTCCGAGTCCAAGCATTCCCAAGTTCGTTAATGATCGTGGTGCAGGCCACGAACCCAGGTTCGGATTCAGAATGTAAAGTCTCATTCACATGTCCGTGCTCAAAT
This sequence comes from Bufotes viridis, assembly GCA_033119425.1. Lineage (NCBI taxonomy): Eukaryota > Metazoa > Chordata > Amphibia > Anura > Bufonidae > Bufotes > Bufotes viridis. The sequence continues at coordinate 534,790,889 of CM065589.1, read as the reverse complement.
CCGTGAGCAGGTGGTCAGTGATCTGTGAAGTTGTCTGTGAAGGATCCGTGTGTCTGTTTTTTGCTGTCCATGTTGCATCCGTGTTTCACTGACACTGAACAGCTGAAAAATAATTTTCAAAGCATCTCTTCTCAATGATCCGTGAAACACGGATGCAATCACTGCACTGATGAATGTGGGGGAAAAGTCTAAGGCGTATTGGCCCGAGCAAGCGTCAAAGATGCTTGAAGAGGCGTTATTGCGAACTCTGGGGCCAGCGTAGTACTTTTAAGTCTTCATCATGGTCTTCCAGCCAAAGTCAGATATTTCTAGCTGTGTGACGTGTTGCATTGTCTTACTGGAAGATCCTGTCCTCTCCAGGGAAGACAATCAGCATTTATGGGTGTACGTGATCTGCAAGGATAGATTCATACCCAAGCTGGTTAAGCCTGCCTTCCACATGGACGAGTGGGCCCAGAGAATGCCACAAAAACTTTCCCCAGACCATAACACTGCCGCCACCACCTTGTGTTCTTCTAGCAATGGCTGCAGGGAGTTTGTTCTCTGAGGTTTCTTGCCTGACAGAAAACATAACTCATCAGAGAAGGCATCAGCAGATGTCCAATTCCCATACTGCCATGAAAATGGAAGCCTTTTCTGCAGATGCAACTTCATTAGCAGAGGTGCAGTGACCACCCCTCTGATTTGGAGACCATACGATGTAGGGTTTTCTGAACTATTATTTTAGACACACATCTGGTAGCCCCCTGGTTCATTTTGGCGGTTAGCTGCTCCACTGTAGTATGTAGCTCCACTCTTGTGTACCTTCGTAGCCAATGTTCACCTCTCACATCAATGGCACATGGTGCTCTGCAAGTCTCTTCTTCGCAACTGTGCCATGTGTCCACACACGATACACTTTCAATTGACCTTTTTACCCATAACAGCAATGAGGGATATGTGTGCAGACAGCCTATCACACACCTTATATACCCACCAAGCCAGATCACCACGCGTGACTTCCTTTAGGAGCTACATACTGCCGGCATTTAAAGTGGAAGTGGTCATAATAATGTGACTGCAGTGTCCTGGCATTAGCCACTCAACTGCGCAATGAAAATTTAAAGGGATTTTCCATTCATCTGTAGACTCCTGCACCTCCTCCAGGGTGTCTGCACTTTCTCATCAGCCCCTCAGTAGGCTAATAATTAGCCAATTTTCTGACTCATCAGGGATTTTCAACGTGCTGGCAGGAATTGGGGGAACAACCACTACAATGCCCCCTGTGACCTGGAATTATTGCTTCCGTATAGATGTCAAGACAGGTTTTTCGATGAACTCTCAGCAGCTTCATAGCTGTAAGCTCATCGTGTAGTCCGCATATATCACAGGAGGCAAGAAAGTACAGCATCCCTACAATAGTAAGAATACATGATTAAAGCGGCTTCCAATCACAGCCACTATGAATCAGATGGATTAAGAGAAGGCCGGGTTTATGAGGTTTTATTACGACATTCTGAACATAAAAATATTTGGAGGATGATTAGGGCATCTCGTTGTCAGATGCAGCACTTAACATGTCTAGACTGTGGTCTCCATCCAGACTACAGTGCAATTAAGAGCGCGAATACCGTCTAGACTGCCGCTCTCCGCTCAAGTGTTTTCCTTTTTCTTCGACGTCTGGCATAAGATAATAAGGTGCACTGTTTTCTGCCAACCTCTACCTACTTTTATATCGATGGAACTGCTGGATAAAGATATAGATTTGAGCAGGGCCTAAAAAAGCAGATGCTATCTGCAGTCTGCTTGGCAGGGAGTCACAAAACAGCAGTCTATAGCTTCAGCGTCTTATGGTACTGCTCCTTAAAGAATGATTAGTCTACGTCCACATCTCTGTTAGCGCCTGACGGAGACTATTCACTATAATGGAGTCCTACCGGCATACTACTGCGTGCTGTATACTGTATATAACCCATTTAAAGGTCCCTAATAGGTCAATAATACTCATTCCATAAGCCTTAGGCTCTCTCGTGGACACAGTCAGGTCACCTATTACATGGCCATTCAGTCAGATACCATTCTTAAGCTTGACTTTTCGTGTTTTGGTACCTCACAAGCTGGAATTAACATGGATTGTTTGAGGATTTGATTTAATTTGCAAAAATGGCATAAAAAAAATCGTAACTACCCCAGTTTGCAACTTTTTGAATGTCATTGCACCTAAACTTAGGCACAAGTGATGTTTCTACGATGCCCTTGCCACTTTCTGAAAAAAGGGGGAGTGGTGGGGCCATTTACGCCACTTTACCACTTTTCACAATGTAAATTGCGAGATCAGACAACAATATATGGTCTATAAATCCTAGCAGATGAACTGCGAAGACTAGGGCTGCATCGAGTACTCGATTAGATCGAGTAATTCGACACAAAAAAAATCCTTGATACAAAAAGATTAGTTTTTGTCACGGGACCACGGAGCGGGAGTGAAGCGTGTGCTATTACTCCCGCTCCGTGGTCTCCCGCTGGCCCACAATGCCCTCGGAATACTCACCTTTCCAGCAGGGGGCCTCCGGACACTCAACAGAACGTCCATGGTTCCATGCTGCACTGACCCCCTGACGTACACACGCCATGACCTGACGTGCTGTGTGACGTCAGGCCCAGAGCAGCGCGGATAATGGAGTGTCAGCAGCGCCCCTGCTGGGAACGTAAGTTGGTGACACCGAGGGGGTGGGGGCGCGACTAAGGCCGGGCGCCCGGAGTGCACAGCGTCATAGCAACCAATGACGCTGTGCACTCCGGGTGTCAGGAGGAGAACAGGCTGGGTTTTCACGGGCCGTGCGTCCGTGGTTTAACTGAAGTGTGGCCCGGCCTTAGGGGAGAGATGGCACAAGTGGAGCAGAGCTGATGGCACTGGGGTGGGAGAGAGCTGATGGCACTGGGGTGGGAGAGAGCTGATGGCACTGGGGTGGGAGAGAGCTGATGGCACTGGGGTGGGGACGAAGCTGAGGGCACTGGGGGGGGAACGAAGCTGAGGGCACTGGGGGATAGTGAAGCTGAGGGCACTGGGGGATAGTGAAGCTGAGGGCACTGGGACTGATGGCAGAGTGTCTGATGAGTTTTTATAAAGGAAAACAGTCTATTAATTCATTTTTTCTTATTAGAGTACTCGATTAATCGTAAAAATAAAATCGGTAGAATACTTGATTGCTAAAATTTCGTTAGCTGCAGTGCTAGCCAAGAACTACCATTGGGGAGATCATGAATAAGACAAAGATTATACCCGTCCGTTCCTTACAGTAACCCAGTATACAGCGGTCACACTACTTTTACCAGAAGAGTAAACATACTCCTCTTAACAATTTTGAGGAGTATTTTTAGCTGCGGAGGAGGAGGAATTTTGCGGTAATTTACATATATAATGTGTAGGCCCACATAACGATATGAGGCTGATATTTCAGCAGGGAAACCGTTGCTGGTCTCCCGTGGAGAAATAAATGTAGACAATTTTACATTTATCCAACATCATACACTAAACATAAGACCACTGCTGCCACACAGGGCGACCACCTGACGCTGCCACACACGGCACCCGCCTGACGCTGCCATACACTGTGCCCACCTGATGCTGCCACACATGGCGCCCATCTGACGCTACTATATATATTACATACACAGCTCTGCTACATGCCCATTACACAGATAGAACTATTGTGTGCACATTACACACAGAACACTGTACAATAGACCGGTTACACTGACATAGCCCTGCTTTATACACACCTTCCATACATAAAGTACCTCTGCATTCTCCACCAGCACAGCCTGTGTTCCCCAACTCCTCCCACACACATGGCTGATCACATGACTGTGACATCACCACAGGTCCTGTAACCACAATGTAGTCTGGAGCTGCTCCTGGTGAGAGAGAGGTCTGTGAGGGGCGGGGCTTCTTGGGAGAGGGGTGGGGCTTCTTGGGAGAGGGGCATGGCTTCATGTGTGCAGGACCTGGCAGCTTCTGATACAGCGCTCCTGACTAGAAAAACACCATGCGTCGAGTATTTTTCCAGGGAGTAAAATGACCTGAACCGGTGTCTATGACGCGTGTACAGGCGTTATTGCAACCTCTGCCAGTATGTATTTTAAACTGGACACAAATGGTCAGATTACAGAACTCTAGGCAACCTGAAAAAAAATGGAGAAAACTGAAAAATAAATGACCTCACCATGCAGAATAACAGAAGAAGATGACACATGGTCTTTTCAGGATTTCCTTATAAAACAAAAATGTTCCTTCAAAGGGAAATTCCCCTTATGACATCCCATCGTTGAACTGTATAAGAATTGTTGAGCACTGCAAATGGTGCAGCCACACACGGTGTCACCACAAACTGCCATGCTTCCTAAACACATATTTCAGACACATTGCATGAACAGGTGAACCACATAGTTTGAATGTGTTTTACCTGTACAAGCAGGAGTAGGCCCGAGAAGCAGGCCCCCGAAGAGTAGGCCCAAGAAGCAGGCCCCCGAGGAGTAGGCCCAGGAAGCAGGCCCCCGAGGAGCAGGCCCCCGAGGAGTAGGCCCGAGAAGCAGGCCCCCGAGGAGTAGGCCCGAGAAGCAGGCCCCCGAAGAGTAGGCCCGAGAAGCAGGCCTGAGAAGCAGGCCCCCGAGGAGTAGGCCCGGGAAGCAGGCCCGAGAAGCAGATGATAACTGACTGTTTGAAGGTGGGGGAGGGGTCTGTCCATTTGTAAATTGTAAGTCTATTTGTAACCTGAATTTTGAAAAAGTCTATTCAAGTTAAAAGACACATTTTGGGAGAGTTACCTTCCATTACACTGCCAACTCCTGGACTACCCGCTTCACATTCACGGACTATCTGCTTCAACCGCATCTGTGAAAGTCATTATTACCTGCTTTATAAAACATTACTGGTTCTTTAAATCCACATAAAAAAAACCTCACATATGCAATGTTGGGGGTCTGAGCCTAAACCCCTGCCAAATTACAGAGGGGCTGTAACATTCAATTGCACTCAATCCCCTTCTAGCAAAGTAGAACATTTCCATGCATTGAAACCCTTGATACTCTCCCGTCCACCCTACTGGTTGTCCAACTTATTTAAAATGCTCCCCAAAGCCTCTAAATGTGTTGAAATTAAAGGGTTTCTCCAGGATTCACATATATGACATACACTAAGGTTAGGTCATCAGTATGAGATCGGCGGGAGTCTGATTCCAGGATCCCCACCAATCAGCTGTACGAAGAGGCTGTGGCACCCTGGGAGCGCTTAGGCCTCTTCCTATGAAATGGGATGTCATGTTCATCGGTCATATGGCCTAAGTACTGCTCAAGTGAATGGGGCTGAGCTGCAATGTGCTTGGTAGGCTGCGAGGAGGCCTCCTCAAATAGCTGATCAGCATGGTCCCAGGTGTCGGACTCCCGCCGATCTCATGCCGATGACCTACTCTGAGAATAGGTCATCAATGTGTAAATCCAGGAGAACCCCTTTAAACAAGATCCTCTACTCGCCACCATTTTCAGCACCGCTGCTCCAGTCCCCCCATCAGGCTTGTTTACTTGACAGCGGTTATGACATGCCATATAACCAACATCCCCACTACGGTCAATCACGGACGTCAGCAGTATATAGCATGAGACGAGGGAGCCGTGGAAAAACAGACTGAAGGTGAGCACCGCAGCCGTACAGCTTGAGACAATGGGGGATTCAGTAGTGTGTAAAGGAACTTTTTTTTTATTGTACCAGATTAAGGCCTCTTTCACACGAGCGACTTTACCATCCAGATGTGATGCGTGTAGTGAACACGTCACCTCTGCGTTCAGGAAAAATGTCAGCATGTTCCATATTGTGCGTTTTTCACGCATCCCTGACTTTATAGAAGTGACTGGGGCTTGTGTGAAAAATGGAAGACACCTGGATGAAAAACCACGTTTTTTAATGATGGTTGCTAGGAAATGTAAATTATTATCCTTCAATTTTTCTTCACGCGCATGAAATCTAGACACAATCTGAACAGAAAAACGTAAACACTGGGTGAAATCACAGAAATAAAATGACTGTACTTGGGTGCAAAACCATCAGTTATTCCCTGAACAGATCCCGACACAATCCGTATCGTTCGGATGTTTGATAACATCCTTAAGAAGTACCTTATGGGTTGTTGTCTACAGCGGATCTCCCCCTAATAGCAAAAATAATATAGAAACTTTATGGCGATGGACAGAAATTATTAGAAAGTCACTTTCAAAATAGGCTTGCTAGAATTTTTTTATTCTTTTTTTACTTTTTTACAAAGAAAGTTAAATGAGTTGTCAGAGATACGGTAATTCTGAGACCTCCCCTACGCCAGAGGCGGCACTCAGAGCCCTCTCTGTGGGCACCCACACCCTGGTGTACCAATATGCCTTTTACTACTATTCAACAGCGCAGGGCGCACTATAAACAGCGCAGGCAGCCCACTGAATGTAGGCAGGCTATTATAGCTAAGTGATAAAATACATGGAAGATATACTATATTGGTATTTACGTTAAATTGCCGTTTTGGCACTTTCCAATAAATAAGTGGGTTTTGGGTTGCAGTTTGGGCACTCGGTCTCTAAAAGGTTCGCCATCACTGCCCTACGCGGTCTTAAAAAAAAAAATTATACACTCACTCATTTCTGCAGTGCGTTCTCTGAGGTGCTGGTCTAGTACTCTCACAGCAGTGATGTGCCTGGATACGATAATTGGGGGGATGTACTCTCTCTCCTTGGGGAGAGAGTGCCTTAGTCGGCTTGAGGAGACTTACAGGCCATACACGCTCCTCTGGAATTCTGGGAAGAAAGGGATGCAAATGAGCTCTTAACAAGCTCCGCCTCTAATGCCACCAGATGTTGTAGGGCAGCTATCCGATAAGTCTGTATCGACCCTTTAAAAAGACCTTGAGACATGACTTGGATACGGCAAGTGGCTGCTGCAGCCAATCACATGCTGTATCCTGGTGTGTCACCGCTGCCATTTGAAAATGGCGCTGGAGAAATAGGAGCGCATACAATTCTTTTATTTTATTTTAACAACATTGCAGGGGTTGCCTTCCCTTAACCCTTTAAAAAAAATATACAGTTGTGAAACAAAAAAAATAAAATAAAGAAAAACTACATATATTGACAGGGTCCGACAGGGTCACCTCGGGGAAAAAAACCTGCAAAATTCTTACAGACGTGGGAAATACCATCAGATATCATGAAATGGACTTTGCCAGACATGTCTGCCGTGAAAGCACATGGTCATCAAATTAATAGAAGGTGGTTAGCAGTCTGGGCTTTCCTCAGTCCCTTGGGGCATATTCACACATAGCGGCTTGTTTCGTTTTTGTGCTGTAGCTTTCAGCTACAACAGGTGCATGCAGACATTTCTGCAGCTGAAAATCAGTACCATATATATGAATATACCTTACAGAGCTGAGTCACTCATACTTTGTGAGTGCCTTCACTTTAAATGGCTCCTGATATTGGTGATAGGATAGGTCTAGGGCATGAAACCATTACTCGATTGAATCGAGTAATTCGACACAAAAAAATCCTTGATGCTAATTTTTTGCATTGAGGATTCGTTTGTGTCATGTGACCACGGAGCGGGAGTGAAGCGCTTGCTATTACTCACCGCTCCGTGGTCACCCGCTGGCCCGCACTGCGCTGCACTGTCCTTCTCACACATCGCACGGACATAGGGCACGATAATTGTCTGCTCGTCGGCACAGTGTAAATGTGTCTTAGGATAGTTTCACACTAGCGATTTTAGATCTGGCAGGGAACAGCCTGCCGGATCTCTCTGCATTCAAACATTGCCGGAATCTACCGTAGCGCTGTCTGGCCCCATTCACTATATGCAAATATGCCGGATCTCCCCATTATAGTGAATAGGGCCAGCGGATGTTAGGTAGCATTCATACATCTCTGGCAGGCTGCTAGAACAGCCTGCTGGAGATGTCTACCGCAAATGTTAAGCTAGCCTTAGGCAAGTTGCACACTAGTGGCGGCAATCCAGAAGGCTGCCGGATCTCGTCGCACTCCGGCATTGCTGGAGGTTTGTACGGCTCTGTCTGTCCCCATTCACTATAATGGGGACCGGTGGAGATCCAGCCGCATTCTGGCAAACATGCCGAGAATCGGCCGGAAGAAAACTGCTGCACGCAACGGTTCTTCCGGCCAATTCTCGGCATATTTGCCGCATTTCCACCCGATCCCCATTATACTGAATGGGGCCGGACAGAGTTTTACAAACTTCCGGCGACGCCAGAACGCAGAGCAATCCGGCAGGCTCTTCCCTGCCAGAACAGCCTGCTGGATGGCCACTGCTAGTGTGCAACTAGCCTTAACCAAAATGTCAGACACCACCCTGCCTGAAATGGCTGATAGGAGGGAACAAAGGACTATGCTCAATGGACTGGCAAATGAAGATAAGATGGACGTTCTGCATAGTGTCTCCATCTGTCCAAGAAGCCCTGGAGATGCATTACAGCGATGGCGTGCCGGGTGGCCTGTGACTGTGCCGCCTGCATTGTTTACTCATTAAACAGTCACAGGATACAAGTGTCTTACTGCAGGCACAGCACAGTCATGGAAACAGGTCCCCAGGCAGCTGGATACATACGTGTGCGTGATTCCAATGTGGTTTATTACCGCCCTGGACTCATTCTCCTCACACAGGGCAAGTAATGGCACTTGCTTGATGTGCCCCCTCCCTGCCACCCAATGACACTAAAACGCCACGAATAAACAAGAGCCCATTCCATCGTTTTTAGGAAGATTAGTCGCTGACTAAAAGCACTGATCCTCGCTCCTCATCCTGGGGACGCCAGATGCAGGGCGACACAGATTAATGCCCCATCAGCTTATATAAACCAGCATCCATTTGGTTCCTATTCACTGCCATGGAAAATAGAGACATGTCTGCTAGTCGTGCCCTGAAACGCTTCCAGATAAGAACTGACAATGCGAGCGGCTCATGGAGATGCAGTGCACGCTCTCATTCTGTTAAATCTGGCCTAAATCATACAGCAAGCATTTAATCATGAGAATGCTAAACAAATGCATTCATTAAGACTGAAAAGCGGGCATTATGTACCCAGCTTAGGGTACAAAATCTTCACCGCTCGCAGGGAGGAGGCATGCCAGCCAACTGCTCCTTACTAAAATACGGCAACTGCGCAGGATCACTGCTGCCGAGCTTCACACCAATGTCGGCTCAGGCAGCTGCAGTCATTCTGAACAGTGCAAATCCACTATAATACTGATATAGTGTTAGGGTACTTTCACACTTGCGTTAAACGTTTTCGGTATTGAGTTTCATCCTAGGGGCTCAATACAGGAAAAAACTGATCAGTTTTATCCTAATGCATTCTGAATGGAGAGAAATCCGTTCAGTATGCATCAGGATGCCTTCAGTTCAGTCTCTGCACGTTTTTTGGACGTAGAAGATACCGCAACAGGCTGCAGTTTTGTCTCCGTCCAAAATTCCGGAACACTTGCCGGAATGCCGGATCCGGCATTAATTTCCATTGAAATGTAAATAAAATTTCCGCATTGACAGATCTGGTCTTCCGGTCTGCGCAGATCTTTAAAAATGTGAAAAAAATAAATACCAGATCCGTTTTTCCAGATGACAACCGGAGAGATAGATCCGGTATTGCAATGCATTTGTGAGACGGATCCATCTACAAATGCTGTTCGTTTGCATACATATGGCCGGATCTGGCAGGCAGTTCAGGCGACGGAACTGCCTGCCGGAATCCAGCAATGCAAGTGTGAAAGCACCCTTATACCACATAGAGAGCGTCAGAATCTGCATACATACAAGGGTCAGCCATAACATTTCACTTCAATGGGGCAGAGTGTAACTACAACCTCTCCTTCCCATTGAAGTTAATTACACTGACTGACGCTGCAATGCCAACGGCAGGCACGTTAACAGTGAAGAAAACACAGTGCTCGCAGGAGTTCTCTTCAAACAGCTGATCAGTGGGGGTGACGGGAGTCGGCCCCCCACCTATCTGAGCATAGGTCATCAATATTGGTAACCAGACGACCCCTTTAATGACCTGTCCTAAGGACATTAATATCAGAAGCCTAAAAAACACCCTTTAAAGCTACTAACAGGTGAAGTGAATGTCACTGATTGCCTTGTCACCTGTAAAAGGGTGGGATATGCAAGGGTACGACCACATGTTCAGGTTCTTTGATGCCATTTTTGAAGCCATACCCAGGAGTGCATTAATTAGTATTGCTCCGTAATACTTTTTTTTTTCTCCTTTTATTATCCACACCTAATTTTGGCTTCAAAAACGGCTTAAAAAACCTGAATGTGTAGCAGCACCCTAAGACACCAAGTAAATAGCCAGTTCTCAAAGATGATGTGCTCGAAGCAGGAGAAATGGGCAAGCATGAGGATCTGAGTCATTTTGATGACTGCTCAGCACATCTCCAAAACATTGGGTCTTGCAGAGTAACAGCAGTAAGGGTCCTTTCACACTTGCGTTCTGAGGATCCGGCAGGCACTTCCGTCCTGCCGGATCCGTCAGAACGCAAGTCACCTGAAGCATTAGAAGACTGATCAGGATCCTGATCAGTCTTCGAATTGCTTTCAGGTTACTATGGCAGCCAGGACGCTACTAGCGTCCTGGTTGCCATAGTAGGAGCGGGGAGCGGGGGAGCGGCATACTGCATTCCGGCGGCTCCGGGCGCTCTGAATGACGCCAGAGCGCCCATGCGCATGGATCACGTGATCCATGCGATCACGTGATCCATGCACTGGGGCGCCCTGACGCCATCCTGAGCGCCCCGGAGCCGCACGGAATGTGGTATGCCGCTCCCGCTCCCGCTACATTTTACCATGGTAACCAGGACTTTAGCGCCCTGGCTGCCATGGTAACCAGTCAGAAAAGCTAAATGTCGGATCCGGCAATGCGCCGAAACGACGTTTAGCTTAAGGTCGGATCCGGATTAATGCCTTTCAATGGGCATTAATTCCGATCCGCCTTGCGGCAAGTGTTCCGGATTTTTGACGGAACAAAAAGCGCAGCATGCTGCGGTATTTGCTGCGTCCAAAAAACGTTCCGGTCCTGAACTGAAGTCATCCTGATGCATCCTGAACGGATTTCTCTCCATTCAGAATGCATGGGGATGATCCTGATCAGGATTTTCCGGCATAGAGACCCGACGACGGAACTCTATGCCGGAAAAGAAGAACGCAGGTGTGAAAGGGGCCTTAGTACCTACCAAGAGTAGCCTAAGGAGGCACAACCTGTAAACAGAAGAAGGGGTCACAGCTGCCCAAAGCTCAGTTATGCACAAGAGGAGCAAAGTCTAGCCCATCTGGTCCAATTCTACTGTAGAAGAGCCACTGCAAACCAGTCAGAACGTCCATGCTGATCCCTGTCCACTGCTGAAAGTGCCTACACTGGGCAACTGGACCATGGAGCAATGGAAGAAGGTGGCCAGGTATGGTGAAACCACTTTTTTTTTTTCATTTACATTAAAAACATGACACTATCAATACTGACAACAGATTAAAATGAGTGGTCTACATAACACTGTGCACTATGCGCTAGCTTTTGCCATATATTGCACTACTAAGATGTCACTAATTATGACAGTAACATTTGTGACCGCACCCAGTTGATGTGGTCTCCAAGAACATCTTGTTCAGACCACCTTATGTGGAGATAAGGAACAGCTTGCCGAGGAGCTCTGCAGAGGATGTAAAACTAGCCTTAAGATGGTGTAAGACAAAAAAGCTCCATTCTTTGGTCTTTATGGTCAAAACCAGTAGTCTTTGTCCATATTGGTCCAAAGGAGGAACCCGCATCTATCAGAGAGTCATGTGAATGAGGCCTTACCGGAATTTACTGAATCTAGACTTAATCCAATAACTTAGCAACGAATTCCATCTCGTGAGCAGTCAACCTGTCACATACCTACCGCAGCCAAGGTCTATCCTCAGGCCCCTTTCACATGGGCGAGAATTCCGCACGGGTGCAATGTGTGAATCCGGACCCATTCACTTCAATGGGGCTGTGCAGATGAGCGGTGATTTTTCACGCACAGCCCCAAGCAAGTGCAAATACAATGCGATTTAAATAAATAAATTAACTCACCTCATCCACTTGATCGCACAGCCGGCATAGTCTTCTTTGAGGACCTTTGATCACATGGTGTGCGCGGTGACGTCAGCACAGGTCATTTAGCAGGACCTGCGCTGATGTCACCACGCTCACAACATGGTGAGCACGATCATCAAAAGGTTCTGCACAACACCAAACCCGAACTTCAGTGAAGAAGTTCAGGTCTGGGTACCACATTCAGTTTTTTTTTATCACACACGTGCAAAATGCATTGCACTCGCGCAGAAAAAACTGAACAAACGCAACGCAATCAAAGTCAAAACTGATTGAAATTGCGTGCGCACTCGGGCAGGTTTCCTGCAATGCACGAGGAGCAAAACCGGGACGCCCGTCTGAAAGAGGCCTCAGGAACTGAACAACCTGACAACTACTAGAGAGCACACCGCAGGAGACGACACATCACTGTACAAACTCTAACCACAGACAGCAGCATTGCCAGATTCAGACATCTGCCCGCCCAGCTGAGCAGCTACATGTCTGACAGAACAAAGAAAGGAGTAATTGTACAATCTGACTGCAGATGTCACACAAACTCTGAAGACATCTGAACAAATACAAGCAACTATTAGCTTCACCGTGCCACAGTACAGAACTGACAGACATGTCACAGAACTCTGTAACTCCCTGGGTTAAAGAGAACTTGTCATCACAAAATGCAATGCAATCTGTAGAAGCATGTTATAGAGTAGGAGGAGCGGAGCAGATGCATATTAAGTTTTATGTGAAAATTTGCCTTTTATACATTTAAAGATGTTGTCCTGCCATTTATATCAATGGCCAATCATCAGGATCGGTCACCAATATCTGATCAGCGAGGTTTCACTTCAATGGACTTGTAATTAAACTATGTCGCAGCTCCACCGAGACAACAGAGAGTGTAACGAACAGGAAGTAGTCCTCGTATGGAGCACCACCTTCTCTTCGAATAGCTGATCGACAGGGGTGTTGGGTGTCCGACTGCCACCAATCAGATGTTGATGACCTATCCTGATAATAGGTCATCAATATAGATGGAAGGACAACCCCCTTTAGTCTCTGCTCTTTCTGAGTTCAGTTCTCCACAGGAGACCTGTTATCAGTGACTGACTGTATACACACTTACACAGAGAATACTGAGACAGCTGTCAGTCACTGATAGTTGTACACAGGGGAGGTGTTATTAGTGATTGATAGTTGTACACAGAGGGGTGTTATCAGTGACTGATAGTATTCTCTGTGTAAGGGCTCATGCACACGAACTAATTTTCTTTTTGCTGATCGTATGCGGAACCATTCATTTCCGCAAAAACAACGGAAGGTTGGGCATTCCGTTTCCGTTTATTCGCATGGCTGTTCCGCAAAAAAGTAGTGCATGTCCTATTATTGTCCGCAAATCACAGTCTGTGGCTCCATTCAAGTCAATGGGTCCATAAAAAATACGGAATGCACACGGAACACATCCGTATGTCATCCGTATTTTGCAGATCCATACTGTAGAAATGCTATGCCCAGCCCATATTGCTCATGTGTTTGGTGATTAATAAGTTACTGTGTCCGATCCGCAAAAAAACATATCAAATACGGAAACCATACGGATACGTTTTGTGGAATAAAGGAACGTTAGACAACTTAAGTCAGAGGGGAAAAACTCAGATGCGGAACGGATCCGTAAAAGAGACCGCAAAACAACAACGGTCGTGTGATTGAGCCCTAAGTGTGTATACACAGATAGCTGTCAGTCACTGATAACTGTGCACAAAGAATGTCTTATTCAGAAACAGCAAAGATATAAATGTAGAAATTGCAAGTTTTACAGAATCTTTTCCAACAAAACTATAACTATCAATCTGCTCAGCTCCTCCTGCTCTATAACCTGCTGCCTGCAGATGGCATTATATTTTGTGGTGACAGGTCCTCTTTAAGCCTATATATATTTTGCCAACGCTTTAGTCACGCACAACGATTAGTACAACTGCAGGTTTGGTCGACAGTATAATGTGTATGGGAAGTTAATGACTCAGCAATAGATGATGTCAGGGAGGGAAGAATTGGGCAAACTAAATATTTTCACATCATACTTTTATTCTTCTAGTAGATAAGCCACCACCAGAGGTGTCTGCCAGCATCTCCCTCCTCTTTCCCCATTGACAGCACATACACACTTGGCTGGACCGGACGGAGTCGGGAGAACCAGCCGTCAGTTGAACAATCGAACAGAATGGCCGGATCCTGGACACTAAGGAGGGATCCACATGGCCATATCAGCATTTGTCCCATGTAAAGGTTTGCCTTCCTAACTGGGCAGAGGTTGTTTTCTGCCCAGTGATTAAGATTCTATTATGAGGACAGGTTTTGGAGGGAAAATTTTCCGCCATTTTGCAGTGAGTCGCTGGGCAGAGTGGTCAGTCTGCCCAGTGATGGCTGTGATTGGCTGAGGTCTGAGCCTGTTATGTTCCAGGGCTTCGGGTAGAGATACCCGGACCCTGGTAACAGGTGCCTGATTGGTGGGGGGTTTCAGGAGTGGGGCTATAAGTGTCCTGGCTCTGCGGGGTGGCTTGCCTTTTGTCTGCACCAGCCTGTGGAGCCTGGATCTGAGTTTTTCCTCAGCTCAGCTCCTCCTGCTCTCTAACATGCTGCCTGCAGATTGCACTGCATTTCATCTTGACAAGTTCTCTTTAAGAAGATCTCACACAGGAAGTCCTGGGCCACAAACAAAACCTTACAGAAGAGAAGCGGAAGAAGCTGAAGAAGTTTTACTTTGCTAGGAGTAAGATGATGCAAGTATTGAGGGACAACAAGCAGTTCTAGAGCACGGGTTGGAAATTGCACAATTAACGCCCACTGTATGACCATATAGTGAACGGAGTAGGTCTTGATAGCTGTGGCATGCAACGTAATAACAAGAAAAGTTTTTAGATGAATAAGGCTACTCTCACACTAGCGGCAAGGAGCTCCGGCACGCTGTTCTGGTGGGTGAACAGCCTGCCAGATCCGTGCTGCCGCTGCCAGATCCGTGCTGCCGCTAGTGTATGTGTGGGGCCTTAGGCTACATGCACACGAACGTATTTTGTTTCCGTGTCCGTTCCTTTTTTTTTGCGGCTAGTATGCGGACCCATTCATTTCAATAGATCCGCAAAAAATGCTGACAGCACACCATGTACTATCCGCATCCGTATGTCCGTTCTGTAGCTCCGCAAAAAATAAAAATAGAGCATGTCCTATTCTTGTCCGTTTTGAGGACAAGGATAGGCATTATGACAATGGATCCGCAAAAAAAATAGATGCCATTTGTGGACCGCAAAACACATATGGTCGTGTGCATGTAGCCTTAGGGCTCGTTCACACAAACGTTTTTTGCATTCTGTATAAGGCCATTTTTTGCGTTCAGTATACCGTCCGTATAAGGAATCATTAATTTCAATGGGTCCACAAGAAAAACGGAATGTACACTGTATTTCCGTACATTTTGAGTCATGTCCTATTATTGCTCGCAAATCACGTTCTTTGGCTCCATTCAAGTCAATGGGGCTGTTAAAAAAACGGAATGCATCCGTATGTCTTCCGTATCTGTGGAAGCATCTATTGAAAATTTTATGCCCAGCCCAATTTTTCAATGTACTTACTGTTAAAACATTAGTGTATGCTTCCGTTTCCGATCTGCAAAAAACGGAAACCATACGGAAATGGAACCACTACTAAAACCAAAAACGGATCAGTTAAAAACGGACCGCAAAACCATACGGCCGTGTGAACGAGCCCTTATGCATAGGATTGCAGTAAAAAAAAAAAAAAGATCCTGTTGTAATCCATTTGAGCCATTTCCGTCTGAGATCCGTTCTTTTAGATGGAAACAGAAGTACTGCATGTTGATTTTTTTTTACCGCCTAAAAAACGGTTCTCAGACGGAAATGGCTCGAACGGATGACAACTGATGCAACAGGATCTGTTTTCCAGTTTTTTTTTTCCCCTGAACGCAGCGTTTTTCTGTCCGCAATGTGGTGTGGAGCAAGGACGGATCCGTTTTCTCTGACAAAACAGCTTGGCTATGTCACAGTTAATACAACTGGATGCGTTCATAACGGAGGCAGATGGTTGTATTATCAGAATGGAAGCGTTTTTGCTGATCCAAGACGGATCCAGCAAAAACGCTGGTGTGTAAGTAGCCTTAGCTGACAGAATCCAGTAAATGACAGCCTGCACTCTGCGGATGGCTCCTAAAGGAAAGATGAAGGGAATTTCTACCTAACTGCAGTCCGGCGAGGTTTTAACCCTTTAATCATTGCCTGTAATTGGAGCGGTTCTAATAATAAAATATTTGGAAATAGCCACCATAGTTGGAATAGGTCGGCTCGGTGCATTTTTGTATTTCTTTTTTTTGCATATCTACGAATTTCCAGACCTGCAAAGCGCTTAGCGATTTTATTGATTCCTCACCTGCCCGCGCTCAGGGATTCTTCAGCACATGCGATAAATGTCAGTGTGACTTGTGTCTCACTATATAACATTACTGTGTTCTGACAGAGTACAGATGAAATAGAGCGCAGCTCTGCAGGAGGCGGCATACTTCTGCTATATAAACAGGCTGCTTTTCTATGCTGCCTGATGCATCTGTCGGATAATGGCAATAACAAGTATACCAGGTGTACACACTGAACATACTGCGGAATACAGTAGATGGTACAATGCCTCAACTGGGGGTTATTATTGGGAAAGCGCCCTTTATTTTCGGGTGGAATCCAATGATGCACACTGCAAATACACAAAGCCTTCAGCAAACAGCGAGCATTCTTACTGCACAATCCGACCTTCCTTGTGGTTCACATCAGGCAGCGTAACATTACAATTTCTGGTGGAAATCCTATTCATCTCACTGGTGTTTAGCACACAGCGCTCAAATAACCCAGAAGATGTAATACTGCAGTCTCCAAAGGAGCATTGTTCAGCAGTGGTCTACAAAGGCAGCATTATGGACGGAGGATGTCTATGAAGAGTTACGGGCAGGCCCAGCCTAGAGGCCGGCTTGTGCAGACATGAAATGTGGTAGTGAACAATGCCACTGCTGCTTTTTTGGTATCGGAGATCAGCGAGGACTGCCTATAAAAGGCGGACACCATCATTTTTCTTAACTTCTGACATGTCCTTGAGAAACCTGAGCCTCAAGAAGAGTACGTGTAAACAGGAGCAGCAGTATAGGGGCCTTTATACATTGGAATAAGGTCAAACATGTCGATTTCCAAGTCTGGTGATTCCACAAGAAGAGCATGCATGAATGTGTATGGGGGAGTTAGGAAGAACAGCGGTCCTGCTTGGCCAACAGCTACGGAAAGTCAAAGATGACCGAACTCGTAGTCATCGGGTGCAACAGTGATCTTACCAAACTAAGGGGTCCCAAGCGCGTTTTTTTATATGTATTGGAGGAAACGAAAAGACACATTATGGCAGCGGACTTCCGCTTTATTGTGAATGTCACAGAGAAATGACAGAGCAGTGATCAGTGGGTACGAGCACGAAAACAATTTAGCCTTATTCACATGTCAGCTTTTCGCAGACATGTGCTGTAGGTGTTCTCCACGGACAGCACACGCCCCCGTTCATTTTAATGTCTGTATTCAGACATCCGTTTTTTAGCACGGTCCGTGGGTCCGTTTTTTAGCAAGGAAGCATGCTCTATTTTGTCCGTGTTCACGGATCCATCACGCCCATTATAATCTATGGGTCTGTGAAAGCCACAGATGCATCCGCATTTCACAGATCATTAGGAAGAAATGCTTTGAAAATTATTTTTCCTCAGTGCAGGGTCAGTGAAATACGGATGTCACACGGACAGCCATAAACAGACACAGGGACCAAACACGGATCCTTCACGGACAGCGTCACAGATGCATCACTGACCACCTTCACACGGATTTGAGCACGGTGTGAATGAGGCTTTAGGCCCGTGGTTTCCTCCGAAAGAGGAATGCAAGCAATGTACCGTCTACATCCCATATGCAGGAGAGCTTAGAAAGTAAATAGAAATACCAGTGGGACCAAACTCCACACCACGGAGGAGTCCATGATGAAGCAGGGGTGCCAACCAGAGTTTTTCTTTTTTCTGGACAACTTATCCGAAATTCTGTTCACTTCTGTCCAAACTACCTCCATAGCTGCACCTCACCAACAACTGGGGGGAACTTCACAGTTTCATAAGGACTGGTTTATAAAACAACAGCTGAATGGGAAGTTGTGGGCGTCAAGTTCATACGTTACAGCGTGTATATATATTAGGCCTGCACAATATATCGCGAAAGCAAACGCAATTACTCGCCATATCGCAATCTGCTGACCCAAAAATGGTGCAATTATATTACCGTATTTTTCGCTTTATAAGACACACTTTTTTCCCCACAAAAGTGTGTTGGGGGGGGGTGACAGTGCGTCTTATAAAGCGACGGTTGACTTTCTACGTGACACTGACACTGTATCTCCGGCCGCTATGCTGCACAGTGCGGACAGCGATACATCAGTTACAGTGCGGGGAGGGAGGAGGGGCTGGTGGAAAGTCGTTATTTTAATGAACACATGTTCTTATATCTATTTTATTTATCTGTTCTGTGCAGCGCTATTAAGAAAATGGCAAGTTTTGGATTTTGTACTTTTGCAGTAATGCAAATATGTATTTTATTTTGAAAAACACTGAGCATTTCAGTTCTTGAGTTCAGCATAGCTACATTTCACATTATCAGTCATCTGTGTGCGCTTTTACCTTGAAAATCCAAGCAGATAGACCTCTAGCACAATTCCCTTAAAATATCGCATCGCATATCGTTATCGCAATTTTTAGGGCCCTAATCGCAATCGCACAAAGTTTCCATATCGTGCAGCCCTAATATATATATATATATATATATATATATATATATATATATATGTTATTTAGCAAGCACTAGAGAGCCCCTTCGAAGAGCATTTCCACCACGAGGTGACTTGATACTACAAGATGCCGATCAGTAGATGTCTTACGCGCCATTCATTACCCCTCTGAAGACCTTTTTATTATTACAAGAAACATCAGAAGGTAAATAAATCAGGCAGCAATGTCAGATTCCGCCTCGCTGTATGCTGCTGTAGTAAACATGAGGTTGTCGCCACACCGACCGTCACCCTCATTAGGTGCTGAGGCAGTAAAATGGAGGACAGTTCCTGATGAAAAATTTCTTTTTTAACGCAATTATAAAAATTATGGAAAAAAATGAAAAAAGCCTCTCGCCCTTAAGAAAGGTTTTCAGTTTTTGCGAGGCAGTTGACAGGCTACATAAGACAGGTGTCCGAACAGGCCAGCATACAGAGGACATGGTGTCCTTCACACAGCAGGCGCTCTGAACATCTGGTAACCTTCACAGAGTAGGAACACAGCAGCCGTCCTGATATGGAGGGTAACTGCGGTCTACAATGTACGCAAGTATAAGCAGCAGGTACACAGTCTGATGGGGAAGCAACAAACTAATGGCATTCAGATTTGTCCACAGATGTTACAATTTCCACAGGACACAATGGGGTAGACTACTCAAAACTGGCATTAAGGAAAACTGGATGAGTTGCCCATAGCAACCAATAAAATTTCACCAAATTCATTTTTCAGAACTCCTTTGGAAAATGAAAGGTGGAATCTGATTGGTTGCTATGGGCAACAGGCCAGTTTTCCTGTACACCAGTTCTGATAAATCTCCCCTGACATGCAGCCGATCACCCACAATGCATGTGAACGGGATGTAAAGGTACGACAACGCGGCGGGGTCGTGTTGAGGTTGCAATGCGGCCATGCTGCAGTCGAATACAGGTTCTAATTACTCCAAATATGACCACACTGTTTACTTGTATTGTTAGGGGCCACACGGTATTAAGGCCATTAACAATGCAGACCAACTACACAGTGCCTTCCTAATTAGTTTAATTTGAGCCCGCCGCGGCTCGAACGACCACACGTCTGTGCTGTTAGGTCCTACCCTAACAAAACCTACATGCTCTGGAGGAAATCCAAGGGCAAAGGATTATCCGCCGTCGATAAAAAGTAATAAAAAACTTAAAAAAAAAAAAAAAAAACAGTAGAACTCAACTCTCCAATCTCCCCAGATCAAGCAGAGAATGGAAACCATAATCTATATGGCAGCGTCAGCCAAATTCTACAAGATAAATGTTTGCTTTACTCTCCAAACTTGGTGACTAATTGCAATATTTCCTCATTGCTATTCGACATTACAGGAAAGTGGTAAAAGATGAGAGAACTATCACTCCCAGCATGTCTGTATGCTATCAGAGGACATTACAGGGAGGAGGTATAAGAGAAATACAACTCCTAGCATGTCCAGGCTGTTAATATCTCATATCAAAGGACATTAGAGAGAGGAGGTTTAGGAGGAGAGAACTGCAACTCCCAGCATTTCCATGGCTCTTACACTGAATCCATCTCCAATTTCTTCTCCTCCACACAAAGCTCTGTCCACTCATGTCACATGATGTCATCACAGGTCCTTCCTTACCACCTCCTGCAATAATCGCATGACAGTGACATCATCACAGATCTTTCAGCTCTTGTGCAGCGCTATACCAGCGCAGCCTGTGTGGGGTCTCTTTAGCCCCTGCCACCCATGCCAATATTAAAGGGGTTCTCCAGGCTTTTAATATTGATGACCTATCCTCAGGATGTTGCTATCGTCTATGGCAAAGCAGCAGCGAGCAGAAAGAGAGAAGGGAGACGGCACGTGCACACTGAGCGTGCCTTCCCTTCCTACAGCTGATCAGCCGATCTAAAACTGATGACCTATCCTGAGGATAGATCATTAATATTAAAAGCCTGGAGAACCCTTTTAATGGCGGAGGCAGTAGAGACTGAAGAGACTACACAGCCTGCGCTGTTACAGCCCACCGGGAATTTAAAAAAAAAAAAAAAAAAAAAAATCGATATAAGGCTTTCACACGGGCGAGTTTTCCGCACGGGTGCAATGCGTTAGGAGGACGCATTGCACCCGCACTGAATCCGGACCCATTCACTCAATGGGGCTGTGTACATGAGCGGTGATTTTCACGCATCACTTGAGCGTTGCGTGAAAATCGCAGAATGCTCTATATTCTGCGTTTTTCACGCAACACAGGCCCCATAGAAGTGAATGTGGCTGCATGAAAATCTCAAGCAAGTGCGGATGCAGTGCGATTTTCCCGCATGGTTGCTAAGAGACGATCGAAATGGGGACCCAATCTTTATTATTTTCCATTATAACATGGTTATAAGGGAAAATAATAGCATTCTCAATATAGAATGCTTAGTAAAATGTGGATTAAGAGGTTAAAAAAAAATTATAATAATAATTAACTCACCTCATCCACTTGATCGCATAGTTTCGATCTCTTCTTTCTTTTTCAATCATGAGCTGCCGGCTAAAGGTCCTGTGGTGACATCACATGTTCCATCACCATGGTGATGGCCCATGTGATTGGACCATGTGATGAGCACAGTGACGTCATCACAGGTCCTTTAGCCGGCAGCTCATGATTGAACAAGAAAGAAGAGATCGCAACTACACGATCAAGTGGATAAGGTGAGTAATTTTTTTTTTTTAACCTCTCAATCCACATTTTACTAAGAATTCTGTATTGAGAATGCTATTATTTCCCCTTATAACCATGTTATAAGGGAGAATATTAAAAATCGACAGAATACTCAACCCAAACCCGAACTTCAGTAAAGAAGTTCGGGTTCGGGTCTGGGTACCAAACATGCCGATTTTTCCCACGTGCGTGCAATACATATTAAAATGCTTTGCACTTGCGCGGAAAAACCGCGCATTTTCCCGCAACTAACCCACACATCCTATCCGGCCCCATTCCGCAACGCCCGTGTGAAAGGGGCCTAACAGTTTAAAAAAAAAAATCGTCAGATCCTAAAAAGGTAAATTAATCAAATTAATTCCCTACCTTGCATTATTGTGAATTTGACTACATGCGACCCTTGATTGCGACAACACAAGGTGCTTTCACACAGACCGATGATCGGGCAGATTATTAGTCATGAGCGATTGTATAAACACTAGCTACCGATAAAAGGTGCCGGCGATCACCCGATGAATGAGCAAGCGCTCGGTCGTTCTGCCGGCATTGAAAACCATTGCTTCAACGACTGTACTGCCTTTCATCTCTGCTGATCATGAGGCAATTATTGGGAACGTCTGCTTCGTTCCCCGTAACCTACCTGATCATTATTCCGTGTAAGACTACTTTCACACTAGCGTTAATGTTTTCCAGTATTGAGATCCGTCTCAATACAGGAAAAAAACGCTTCAGTTTTGTCCCCATTCATTGTTTTGCTCGTTCATCGGGTAATCGGCAGTACATTTACACCGCCAGATAACCAACACCAAGTGTTACTACGAACGTTATCTTTTCAATTCTCGGCAAGAGTAAAAGACCCTTAAGGGTCTAGTTACACGGGCCATTAACGAGCACAGATCTACGAGTGAAGAGAAGTTGATGGTTTATATGGCATTTTCCACAACCTTATGCAAACTGAAAGGGAGATGAATGATCATTTTTCCGATCATTTGTCGCCCCCTTCCCCTTTACGTATCCTGTGCTGCCAGTAAACGTTTGGCCCCAATAATTGACCCAACCCCCCGCCTGTGTAAGGCCCTCAGAAGCACACTCACCATCTTACAACATACAACTAACAAAAGTTTGCTAAACAACTAGACATCACCACAACCGATGACCCCTAGGTCAACCTGACATTATTGAGTCACTCAATGGAAACCAGGAAGACAATGTGATCAGTCATAGTCTCTGTAGACCACAAAGCAGATAATGTTTAATAGGTGATGTATGTGACACAGATACCGAGACATAACTAGAGTATGATGCACGCTCCCAGAAAGGACAAATAAGGCCTGCGTCCGAGCCCCTCACTTTACCCCAGGAACACCGCCCAATGTAGACATCAAAGACATCATAGGCCAATAGATTGCCCTTTTGGCCTCCGACAGACCTGTATACATTTTTTTTTCCTACTGTATAGAAAAGTGGTGCAGACTGGGCTTTTCTATACAATTGGGCATGGCAAAAAATATACCGTGTGGTATATGTATTTTTACACCTGGAATGTGATGTACATCAGAGACTTCTGTCTACAGCAGGGGCGCACAACCTGCGGCCCTCGATACCATTCTGTGCGGCCTCCAAACATCTGGTAAAAGACATGTAGGTCTATGTCTTATGGCTTCTTACATGTTTATTTCATGTATTCTATTAGATGGGAGTCCTAGAACTGTAACTGGACATTTATAGAATATACTGTATGTTCAATATTCAATATGAGCGGAGGTCACACGTCCACTGGATGTAAACCAAACTCACAAAAGTTCTGCCCCTAGAATAGACAGCTTATGGGCTCCTCACACATGGATGGACTTTATTGGATTACAATTTTCCAAGACTAATTTGGATGTGTGCACCCAGAACCGTCCTTATGGGGGACACATCCCCCTCGCCCAGTGTCCAGATTAACCCCGGCCTCTGGCCCGGCATCCAAATTAACGCCCTGCATCCAGATCCAGCCTGAGTGGCCGCCCGGATTAGCCCCGTTCCCTGAGTGTTCACCCGGATTAGCCCCGGCATCCAGATTCGCCCCGGCCCCTGACTGGCCGTCCAGATTAACCCCGGCGTCTGGCCCGGCCCGGTGTCCAGATTAACTCCGGCGTCTGGCCCGGCATCCAGATTAACCCCGGCGTCTGGCCAGGCGTCCAGATTAGCCCCGACTGGCCGTGCAGATCAGTACTTACCTTAGCCACTTGATCGCGTAGTTGGCGATCTCTCTTCTGTCTTCAAGCATTAGCTGCAGTCTAAAGGACCATGTGATGACGTCACATCACATGGTCCAATCACAAGGTCCGTGATGGACCATGTGATTGGACCATGTGATGTGACGTCATCACAGGTCACTGAGACTGCAGCTAATGCTGAAGAAGAAGAGAGATCGCCAACTACGCGATCAAGTGGCTAAGGTAAGTTAAGTTTTTTATTTTTAACCCCTTAATCCACATTCTACAAAGCATTCTGTATTTAGAATGCTATTATTTTCCCTTATAACCATGTAATAAGGGAAAATAATAGAGATCGGGTCCCGTCTCTTAGCAACCATGCGGGAAAATCGCACTGCACTCCCCAAACATCTGGTAAAAGACATGTAGGTCTATGTCTTATGGCTTCTTACATGTTTATTTCATGTATTCTATTAGATGGGAGTCCTAGAACTGTAACTGGACATTTATAGAATATACTGTATGTTCAATATTCAATATGAGCGGAGGTCACACGTCCACTGGATGGAAACCAAACTCACAAAAGTTCTGCCCCTAGAATAGACAGCTTATGGGCTCCTCACACATGGATGGACTTTATTGGATTACAATTTTCCAAGACTCATTTGGATGTGTGCACCCAGAACCGTCCTTATGGGGGACACATCCCCCTCGCCCAGTGTCCAGATTAACCCCGGCCTCTGGCCCGGCATCTAGATTAACGCCCTGCGTCCAGATCCAGTCTGAGTAGCCGCCCGGATTAGCCCCGGTCCCTGAGTGGCCGCCCAGATTAGCCCCGGTGTCTGGCTCGGCATCCAGATTAACACCCTGCGTCCAGATCCAGCCTGAGTGGCTGTCCAGATTAGCCCCGGCGTCTGGCCCGGCGTCCAGATTAGCCCCGACGTCTGGCCCGGCGTCCAGATTAGCCCCGGCCCCTGACTGGCCGCGCAGATTAGCCCCGGCCCCTGACTGGCCGCGCAGATTAGCCCCGGCCCCTGACTGGCCGCGCAGATTAGCCCCGGCCCCTGACTGGTCACGCAGAGTAGCCTGACCTGACTGGCGCGCAGATTAGCCTCGGCCCCTGACTGGTCAGCGCAGATTAGCCCGGCCCCTGACTGGCCGCGCAGATTAGCCCGGCGCCTGACTGGCGCGCAGATTAGCCTCGGCGCCTGACTGGCCGCGCAGAGTAGCCCGGCCCCTGACTGGCCGCGCAGATTAGCCCCGGCCCCTGACTGGCCGCGCAGATTAGCCCCGGCGCCTGACTGGCCGCGCAGATTAGCCCCGGCGCCTGACTGGCCGCGCAGATTAGCCCCGGCCCCTGACTGGCCGCGCAGATTAGCCCCGGCCCCTGACTGGCCGCGCAGATTAGCCCCGGCCCCTGACTGGCCGCGCAGATTAGCCCCAGTTCCTGCACAAGGAGGCACTTCCTCAGCTGCACACAGTGATGTCACTGCTCACACAGGTAGCTACTTGTACATCACTCGCATTAGGAAGTGTTTACTGTCTAGACTCACACAACAGCCCCAACACCATCTATTAGATTGATAGCTCTTGGGGACAGAGGTGCAGTGATTGACACGACTGATGACATAGGCTCACAGCTAGGGCGACCTGCTACACATGTATTCACCCGTACATATACGGCTATGGTTGCCCCCACTGGGTACACTCACCGGGCCGGATAATAACGCTAGCGCTCCCGATCTGGTCTCCCGCTGATGTCCTATTAGCAATATGTCCGCTGACTTGTAACTCGCTGCCGCCACCGATTCACACCGTGTGCAGTTATCGGTAATATTTCCATCCGAGTCCAATTGCAATCCGTTCCCGCAACGTCCAGATTCTTTCTTTCACCACTCTCAGCCTCCCTCTCTGTTCTTTCTCTTCCCCCTCGATACCCCGACTTTAGTTACACGCCAGCCTCCGCTAAACGCTCATTGGTCAGCAGGCCGCGGGAGGTGGGCGTAGGGACGGAAAGAGGAATTGTCATTGGATGACAAACACATCAATATAATTCGGCAACTGTCACCGCCCTCTTCATGTCCAAAGCTCAGCGTGTCGACAGACATGAGCCTGTCAATCACAAAGCGATGTCTCGCAAAGCTGTTGGGATTGGGTGAATTCTTACGGGAGGGAACGCCCTCTCCGAGGAGAGATGCAACGATTTCATTGGCTTGTTGCTGGATACTTGATCCCGCCCACAGAATAGTACAACGATATGATTGGCTTAGACGATTGGCTTAACGACTTCACCCTTTTGCTGATTGGCTGGATGCGCTGTCAATAAAGCGCAGACTCCAGACATGGTTTACACATGTTGATGCAATAGAAGCCTTCGAGCAGTTCAGGCATTTAGTGTTGCTGGTGGGAGACGGACGTGTGTCGTGCTGGGAGAGGGAAGCACGCGTGAAAGACCCCAAAATACCAAATGCCTATGTTCAGAGGGCTGAGGCTGGCGTTTAAATAAGGCTCTGTTCAGATTAGTCTTTTCTGCGTCGTTTTTTTTGTGGGAGATAAGCAAATATGTTATGTGCTGATTTTGATGTTGATTTGCTGCAGATTTAATTATTTGTACAGAAAATTTGCGAC
Source organism: Bufotes viridis (assembly GCA_033119425.1). Classification (NCBI taxonomy): domain Eukaryota; kingdom Metazoa; phylum Chordata; class Amphibia; order Anura; family Bufonidae; genus Bufotes; species Bufotes viridis. Next base: position 534,764,335 of record CM065589.1, on the reverse strand, counting down.
ATTCTGACATTGGAGGCGCAATTTGGCTCCATTTTAGGCTACGTTCACACAATGACTTTTGTTGCGCGACAATTTTTATAATGGGAGTCTATGAACATGCTGCAACTGCGACACGACAGTCGCAAAAAATGCAATGCGACACCATAGACTCCCGTTATAAAAATTGTCGTGCGACAAATGTTGCAGTGAAGTTGTGCTCTATTTGTCGCGCGACTTTTTGTCGTCGTGTGAACGTAGTCTTAGGGTTATTCTACCCAATTCTCGTGTGCACATGTGGAGTAAAGAGTGCTGAGAACTGCAAATTGGCTTCATTTAAAGGGGTCCTCCAACTTTTAATAACCAATGGCCTACCCAATGCCTGTAATAAGAATCCCGCCCTATTGGCTGTTCAGGTGGAGCTCTGCCGCCAAGAACGACACATCTCCAGACTCCATCCCAGACAGCGCTCTGTCCTGCAGTAGTGCTCCCATTCACTTCACTGGGAACCAGTTCCATCCACTACACCGGAACAGCTGATGTGTGGCGTGTGGGACCCTGCCGATCAGCTGGTGATGGCCTATCCTTATGTAAAGGAGTTTCCAAGATTAGCAGAACATGGCTGCTTTCTTCCAAAAACAGCACCGCACCTGTTGTATCTGGTATTGCATCTCCACTCCATTGGGGTCAATAGGACAGAGCTGCAATACTGCACACAACCTGTGGACACGGGTGGTGCTGTTTTTGGAGGAAAGAAGCCATGTCTTTTTTAAAAAATCTTGGACAAACCTTTAATTACAGTGGAACTAATTTATGTCTGGATCTCGTAATCTGATCAGTGGGGGCCCCGCTTTTCAAACGTAGATGACCTATCCTAAAGGCCCCCATACACAGGCCACTAGCAGCTGAACCAGGACCAGCCAACGGTCAAACGTGCTTACTGACTGATGCCGAAGCGTCCAGCAGCAGCTTTCTCTGCTCTCTCCATTAAAAACGGAGCATGTAAATATATGGGTAGATAGCTAATAAAGGTGTATAGGCGCCCTATGACCTCATTCACACAAGCGAAATTGAACTCGTCCTCTTTCTGTCACTGAGAGACTGACTTTTTCCCCTCAGTTTTGCTTTAGTGTTTTCTGAAACTCTGCTAAAGAGAGTCCGTCCCCAAAATACAGGTTTTAGGGCACATTCACATCACTGATTTGTTTTCTATTTTTCAAGACGGATCAGTTATTTTTAGTGTAAACTGATGCTAAGTTTACTAAGTCTTTTTTGTTTTCTCCTATTCTGGTGATGGATCCATAAAACGGAAAACAAACGGTGGTGTGGATGCACCGTTAAGACCCCTTTTCCGCGCGGGTGCAATGCGTGACGTGAACGCATGGCACCCGCACTGAATCCTGACCCATTCATTTCAATGGGTATGTTTTTTTTTCACAAATCAGTTCTGCGTTGCGCGAAAAACCCAGCATGTTCTATATTCAGCGTTTTTCACGCAGCCCTGGCCCCATAGACATGAATGGGGCTTCAGTCAAAAACGCATTGCATCCGGAAGCAAGTGCGGATGCAATGCGTTTTTTACTGATGGTTGCTAAGAGATGTTGTTTGTAAACCTTCAGTTTTTTATCATGCATGTGAAAAATGCCTCAAAGCACTGAACGCAATTGCAGATAAAACTGACCCATCTTGTTTGCAAAATGGTGTGAGTTTCACTGAACGCATCCGGACCTAATGGCCTCTTTCACACGACGCCCGGATAAGAGGCGGGTGCGTTGCGGGAATATGCGCGATTTTTCCACGCGGGTGCTAACGTTTGTAATGCATTTTGCACGCGCGTGTGAAAAATCGCCATGTTTGGTACCCAGACCCGGGTAGAGTATTCTGGAGATTTTATTATTTTCCCTTATAACATGGTAATAAGGGAAAATAATAGCATTCTTAATAAAGAATGCATTGTAGAATGAGGATTAAGTGGTTAAAAATAAAAAAACTTAACTTACCTTAGCCACTTGATCGCGTAGTTGGCGATCTCTCTTCTGTCTACTGTATAGAAAAGTGGTGCAGACTGGGCTTTCCTATACAATTGGGCATGGCAAAAAATATACCGTGTGGTATATATATTTTTACACCTGGAATGTGATGTACATCAGAGACTTCTGTCTACAGCAGGGGCGCACAACCTGCGGCCCTCAATACCATTCTGTGCGGCCTCCAAACATCTGGTAAAAGACATGTAGGTCTATGTCTTATGGCTTCTTACATGTTTATTTCATGTATTCTATTAGATGGGAGTCCTAGAACTGTAACTGGACATTTATAGAATATACTGTATGTTCAATATTCAATATGAGCGGAGGTCACACGTCCACTGGATGTAAACCAAACTCACAAAAGTTGGGCCCCTAGAATAGACAGGTTATGGGCTCTTCACACATGGATGGACTTTATTGGATTACAATTTTCCAAGACTAATTTGGATGTGTGCACCCAGAACCGTCCTTATGGGGGACACATCCCCCTCGCCCAGTGTCCAGATTAACCCCGGCCTCTGGCCCGACATCCAGATTAGCGCCCTGCATCCAGATCCAGCCTGAGTGGCCGCCCGGATTAGCCCCCGTTCCTGAGTGTTCACCCGATTAGCCCCGGCATCCAGATTCGCCCGGCCCCTGACTGGCCGTCCAGATTAACCCCGCGCCTGGCCCGGCCCGGTGTCCAGATTAACTCCGGCGTCTGGCCCGGCATCCAGATTAACCCGGCGTCTGGCCAGGCGTCCAGATTAGCCCGACTGGCCGTGCAGATTAGTACTTACCTTAGCCACTTGATCGGCGTAGTTGGCGATCTCTCTTCTGTCTTCAAGCATTAGCTGCAGTCTAAAGGACCATGTGATGACGTCACATCACATGGTCCAATCACAAGGTCCGTGATGGACCATGTGATTGGACCATGTGATGTGACGTCATCACAGGTCCTTTAGACTGCAGCTAATGCTTGAAGAAGAGAGGAGAGATCGCCAACTACGCGATCAAGTGGCTAAGGTAAGTTAAGTTTTTTATTTTTAACCCCTTAATCCACATTCTACAAAGCATTCTGTATTTAGAATGCTATTATTTTCCCTTATAACCATGTAATAAGGGAAAATAATAGAGATCGGGTCCCGTCTCTTAGCAACCATGCGGGAAAATCGCACTGCATCCGCACTTTCTTGCAGATGCTTGCGATTTTCCAGCAGCCCCATTCACTTCTATGGGGCCTGCGTTGCGTGAAAAACGCAGAACCTGGAGCATGCTGCAATTTTCACGCAACGCACAAGTGATGCGTAAAAAACAACGCTCATGTGCACTGCCCCATAGAAATGAATGGGTCCGGATTCAGTGCGGGTGCAATGCGTTCACCTCACGCATTGTACCCGCGCGGAAAACTCGCTATGCATTCCGTCATAGAATTACGTTATGGTCCGTGGTAACGGAATCCATAACACAATTCCCCTTTTACCAACAAACAAAGTGTGAACGAATTTCATAAGTGGAAATTCGCTCATCTCTAGTCATAACCATGGAAACAAGCAGTGTAAAATGTGATAGAAAAATGAATCCAGCCAGCAAAGGAAGCAATATGGATAATCACAATACATTAGTAAGTGGATTGTATTAACTTTCTCTACATGATAAATGCCACTTACTGAAGTGCAACAACCCCTTTAAGGAGTCTGTCAGCTCTGCAACGGACAGAAAAGAGAGAAAATCCACAGGCTGCCACTACAGCATCTCAGCTCTGCACAGAGAAAAGGGCTCCATATTTTTAATAAAGACCAATTGAAAAACTGATTTTTAACTCATAATGAGTACAATGCACTTATGAAAAAAATTGTCTCCAAAGGTGTACATAGCCTTTTGGCCTCTTTCACACAAACGTATTGAAATCCATCAATATTCTGGCTCTGGAAAACTCAGAAATTCCTGATGATATACCATCAGTATTGCTTCAGGATTTACATGCGTGTTCTTTCCTCCCTGCATTTGTGACGCACTCCCATAGACTGTAATATGTGTATTTGGAAACAAATACGCACAAAACTCGGACATACTGCAGATTAAAAATACTGGTGGAAATTATACACCCATGTGAATAGCTCTATTCATTAACATTAGCAGCGGATTCCGGTACATAAAACCCGGGTCATATATGGACCGTAAATCAGCTCGTGTGGAAGAGGCCTATCACACATGTAGTTATGTGTTCCCTTTTTGGTTCTTTATTGCCCCTGAAAGCCATCTTTATATTGGAATGCAAATAAGCATAAAAGAGCTCAAGGGTCAGTAGTAGGGATGAGCGAATCGACTTCGGATGAAATATCCAAAGTCGATTTGCATAAAACGTCATTAGAATACTGTATGGAGCGAGCGTTCCATACAGTATTAGAATGTATTGGCTCAGGTGAGGCAAAGTTATTACTTTGCAAAGTCTCGCGAGACTTCCGGTAATAACTTCATACATTAATTTCTACTGTAAAAAACTTTTACCAAACTCAGTTTCGGTTCCAAGTGGTACCTTGGAACCGAACTCGAGTTCGGTAAAAGGTTTTTAACAGTAGAAATTAATTTCTTAAGTTATTACCGGAAGTCTCGCGAGACTTCGCAAAGTAATAACTTCGGCTCATTGGAGCCAATGCATTTTAATACTGTACGGAGCGCTCGCTCCATACAGTATTCTAATGAAGTTTTATGCGTATCGACTTCGGATATTTTATCCAAAGTCGATTCGCTCATCTCTAGTCAGTACCTATTCACAATAGATCCACCCCCTCTGAATCAAAGTCACGCTCCTCCTCTCCCGACGCCATCAATCAACTGCTGGACAGCTCACGCTGGTATTCATCACCGTTGTGTTTGCCGATGCGCCGTCTGGGCCCTTCTGTAGGTAGTGTTATGAACTGTGCTGCACAGCCTAGTTATTTGACTGTGGGCCCCTGGAAAAACAGAGAAATGCACTATTTTGGTCTGTGATGTGGGTCAAACACATCCATTGAAGCATCCATGAAAACCACTAACTGAGCATAGATGGCATCAGTGCTCTGTAAGTGGTTTTCACGGACCATTAGGCCCCATTCACACTTCCGTGTCTGTGCTTAAATCCGTTAGTAGGTTGTCAGTAATGCATCCGTGAAGCTGTCTGTGACAGATCCGTGTTGGGTCCGTTTTTTGCTGTCCGTGTTGCATCTGTGTTTCACTGACACTGAACAGCTGAAAAATAATTTTCAAAGCATCTCTTCTTAACCAGTCCCAGACCGCCGTACGCAGGATTGCGTCCTGCGGGCGGCCGCGATCTTCTGAGTGGACGCATCGGCGCGTCCTCTCGCGAGACCCGTGAGTTCCTGTGAACGCGCGCGTGAGTTCCTGTGAACGCGCGATCCGATCCGCAGATCCTCAAAACACGGACACCGGCAATGTGCTTTCCGCATTTTGCAGATCCGCACATTGCCAGAACTATATAGAAAATGCTTTTTCTTGTCCGCAATTGCGGACAAGAATAGGACATGTTCTATATTTTTGCGGAACGGAAGTGCAGACCCGGAAGCGCGGATCCGTAATTCCGGATCCGAGCGGGACAAAGTCTGTCCCCATAGAAATGAATGGGTCCGCAATTCCGTTCCGCAAACAGAATTGCGGACGTGTGAATGGGGCATAAGGGTCTCTTATCACCGCCAGTTAGTTAGCTACTTGTTAGGTAGCTAGCGCCCAGCCCACCGCACCGCAGTCACTGATTTTGGCAGAGATTTTTTCATCCACATTGACCGATGCGAATGAAAAAATCTGCGCCGTTCATTTTTTTTTTTTTTTTCAGCGCAGAGGCTGAACGGAAAAAACAAAACTCATTACCCGTATGCTCAATATACGGAGAATCGCAGAAACTCCTAATGCTGGCCATACATGTAATGATTGCGGAGACCCTCAAATGCCAGGGCAGTACAAACACCTCACATGTGACCCCATTTTAGAAAGAAGACACCCCAAAGTATTCCGTGAGGGGTATGGCGAGTTCATGCAAAATTTTATTTTTCGTCACAAGTTAGTGGAATATGAGACTGTAAAAAAATAAATCAATTTCCGCTAACTTGTGCCAAATTATTTTTTTCTGTGAACTCGCCATGCCCCTTACAGAATACCTTGGGGTGTCTTCTTTCCACAATGGGGTCACTTGTGGGGTATTTATACTGCCCTGGCATTTTAGGGGTCCTAAAGCGTGAGAATCCAAATGCGTAAAAATGCCCTGTGAAATCCTAAAGGTACTCATTGGTTTTAGGGCCCCTTTGCGCATCTTGGCTGGAAAAAGTGTCACTCATGTGGTATCGCCGTACTCAGGAGAAGTAGGGCAATGTGTTTTGGGGTGTATTTTTACATATACCCATGCTGGGTGTGAGAAATATCGCTGTAAACGACAACTTTTTAAATTTTTTTATTCAAAGTTGTCAATTTACAGAGATATTTCTCTCACCCAGCATGGGTATATGTAAAAATACACCCCAAACACATTGCCCTACTTCTCCTGAGTACGGCGATGCCACATGTGTGACACTTTTTGCAGCCAAGATGCGAAAGGGCCCTAAAACCAATGAGTACTTTAGGAGGAGCATTTTTACGCATTTTCTCTCGCTTTAGGGCCCTAAATGCCAGGGCAGTATAAATACCTACATGTGACCCCATTTTGGAAAGAAGACACCCAAGGTATTCGCTGAGAGGCATAATGAGTCCATGAAAATTAAACTTTTTGTCAAAAGTTAGCGGAAAGGGAGACTTTGTGAGAAAAACAATAAAAATCAACTTCCACTAACTTGTGCCAAAAAAAAATCTCCTATGAACTCGCCATGCCCCTCATGGAATACCTTGGGTGTCTTCTTTCCAAAATGGGGTCACATGTGGGGTATTTCTACTGCCCTGGCATTTTAGGGGCCCTAAAGCGTGAGAAGAAAAATGCGTAAAAATGCCCTCCTAAAAGGTACTCATTGGAATTTGGGCCCCTTTGCATCTTGGCTGCAAAAAGTGTCACACATGTGGTATCGCCGTACTCAGGAGAGTAGGGCAATGTGTTTAGGGTGTATTTTACATATACCCATGCTGGGTGAGAGAAATATCTCTGTAAATTGACAACTTTGATTAAAAAAATGTAAAAAGTTGTCGTTTACAGCGATATTTCTCACACGCAGCATGGGTATATGTAAAATACACCCCAAACACATTGCCCTACTTCTCCTGAGTACGGCGATACCACATGAGTGACACTTTTTGCAGCCTGGATGCGCAAGGGGCCCTAAAACCAATGAGTACCTTTAGATTTCACAGGCCATTTTTATGCATTTGGATTCTCACACTTTAGGGGCCCCTAAAATGCCAGGTGAGTATAAATATCCCACATGTGACCCTCATTTTGGAAAGAAGACACCCCAAGGTATTCCGTGAGGGGCATGGTGAGTCCATAGAATTTTTATTTTTGGCACAAGTCAGCGGAAATTGTTTTTTTTTTTTTAATTTTGTTTTTACAAAGTCTCATATTCCACTAACTTGTGACAAAAATAAAATTTTACATGAACTCACCATACCCTCACAGAATACCTTGGGGTGTCTTCTTTCCAAAATGGGGTCACATGTGGGGTATTTATACTGTCCTGGCATTTTAAGGGCCCCTAAAGCGTGAGAAGAAGTCTGGAATCCAAATGCGTAAAAATGCCGTGTGAAATACTAAAGGTACTCATTGGTTTTAGGGCCCCTTTGCGCACCCAGGCTGCAAAAGTGGCACACATGTGAGTATCGCCGTACTCAGGAGAAGTAGGGCAATGTGTTTTGGGGTGTATTTTTATATATACCCATACTTTGTGTGAAAAATATCTCTGTAAACGACAACTTTTAAAAATTTTATACAAAGTTGACAATTTACAGAGATATTTCTCTCACCCAACATGGGTATATGTAAAAATACACCCCAAACACATTGCCTTACTTCTCCTGAGTACGACGATACCACATGAGTGACACTTTTTGCAGCCTGGAAGCAAAGGACCCAAATTAACGAGTACCTTTAGGTTTCATGGCGACTCACAATTAGCCCCGCCCAAAATGCCAGAACAGTAAACACACCTCACAAATGACCCCATTTCGGAAAGTAGACACCCCAAGGTATTCACTGAGGGGCATAGTGAGTCCGTCTGAGATTTTTTTTTTTTGCCAGAAGTTATCAGAAATTGAAACTTTTTTTTTTTTTTTCTCAGAAAGTGTCATTTTCCGCTAACTTGGAAAAAAATGAAATGATACATGAACTCACCAAGCCCCTCCGCGAATACTTTGGGGTGTCTTCTTTCTAAAATGGTGTGATTTGGGGGTATTTATACTATCCTGACATTCTAGCACCTGAAGAAACATGACAGGTGCTCAGAAAGTCAGAGCTGCTTCAAAATGCCGAAATTCACTTTTTTGCACCATAGTTTGTAAACACTATAACTTTTACCCAATCCAATAAATATACACTTATTGGACTTTTTTTATCAAAGACATGTAGAACAATAAATTTAGAGAAAATTTATATAGAAATGTAGTTTTTTTTGAAAAATTTTACAACAGAAAGTGAAAAATGTCATTTTTTTGCAAAAATTTCGGTAATTTTTGATTAATAGCAAAAAAAGTAAAAATGTCAGCAGCAATGAAATACCACCAAATGAAAGCTCTATTAGTGAGAAGAAAAGGAGGTAAAATTCATTTGGGTGGTAAGTTGCATGACGGAGCAATAAACGGTCAAAGTAGTGTAGTGCGGAATTGTAAAAAGTGGCCTGGTCATTAAGGGTGTTTAAGCTAGGGGGGCTGAAGCGGTTAATGATCCATGAAACACGGATGGCATTCATGTTGCATTCATGGTTTTCACGGACCCATAGACTATAATGGGCGTGAGGGATCCGGGAACACGGACCAAGATAGGACATGCATCCGGGCTGAAATCACGGACCGTGCTAAAACACTGATGTGTGAATACACATGTTCAAATGAATGGGGACTTGTGCTGTCCGTGGAGAACACGTACAGCGTACAGCAAACATACGTGAAACACTGACGTGTGAATGAGGCTTTAGTAGGATATGCTCTGGAAATCCCTTTTCAGGCTAGTACTGCACCTGAAATACGGATGACAGATGGACGGCAAAAAGTAGATGCTTGGACCAGCAACAGATCATTCATGGACATCTTCATGGATGCAACCCTGACCATCTTGTTTCGGACATAATCACAGACACAGAAGTGTAAAAGAGGCCTCAGAATTAGGGTATTAATGTTAAAGTGTGACTCCAGAGATATTCTCTTACCCAATCTGGCACGGAGAGACACCACATCAAGCTGGATGTTACAGTTGCTGAAGCAACCATACAAGGGCCCAGTGAGTATCATGCATGGATCCTAGGGATGGCTGCACATGGTGCCAATTTACATGCAGAAAATCCGCATGAAATCTGCACCAAAACAGCACAAAGAAATGTACATAAATCCACATTATTGTAGTTTTTTGTGAGATATTTGATGCAAATGTTCAGCAGATTTCACCCTTCCAAGTGAGATCCACACAAGAAAAATGCAACAACATGCTGCAGGTTTCAAAATCTACAATGCCGGAGGTCAGTGGGATAACAAGAAATGACTGGGCCCCACAGCAAAATTTTGAATGCCGCTCCTCCCCACCACCACAGCAACTTTTTTGCAAACCTTTCCTCCTGTGCAACCTCAACTCCTGTGGCTAGTCTAGATCGTTCCCTTAGATGAAGACCGGCAGCCACTCCATCGGTTTCCTACACATATATACCGTATATAATGTCATTGTATAAAACTGTTGAGGAGGCCCTGCCTATAAAATCGTAGTCGTCCTTCTGGGTGGGAGCCTTCTGAGTTTGGGCCCCAAAGAAGCCACTTCCCCTGCTTCCCCTATAGCTACACCCCTACCGGAGGTCAATTTCCACACCTAAATAAAAAGCAAAGTGTACATGAGAGTTGTCTGATCTCATATACTTTGCTGGGACTGCACTACGCTGCGTTTTTTACACACAAAAATATGTATGGAAAAAACGCACCATAAGGTCGCCTCCACACGAGTGCGGGTGAACGTACATAAGATCCAAACAGATTTCAGTGCAGATTTATGTGCTTTTCTGCAGCATATCTGCACCAAAATCTGCAATTTTAACCGTTTTTTAGTACCCATTTATGCACATCTCATCCTTCATTGGAAAAGGGTGAAATCCACAGCTAAAACCAAAAGCATAATTGATAAGCTGCAAATTTGAAAATCCGCATAGAAAGTCAATTTTAGACTCCGGTCCTAATATCCCCTATAGCTGGTGGTGGATTGTCGAAGTTATGTAGAGGCGCAGGCCTCTACATAACTCTGGCGTAGCCACTGCTGCTTCTAAATGTAAGACAGATTCTTTGCTGTCTTATATTTAGACCACTTTCTACACCTTACCCAGGCGTAGAAAATGATGAATGAGTCGGGCCTGCCGGACCATCTCCTCTTCCCCACCCACGTCATGCCCACTTTTTTAGACCTGGCGTGAGCGAGGAATAAGTCGCAGATTCTGCCGCACCATGTCGTGCAACAGAATCTGCGCCAGATATATGCCACAAAAGTACCGTATATCTGGCCATAAATGACCCTAATAGTTAGTAAGGCCAAAAAAAGACATCTGTCCATCCAGTTGATCTTGTCATCCTGCAAAGTGGATCTAGAGGAAGGCAAAAAAATAAACCCTGTGCCGTTGAAGCCAATTTTCCTCATTTTAGGGAACAAAAATTCCTTCCCGACTCCAATCAGGCAATCAGAATAACTCCCTGGATCAACGACCCCTCTCTAGTAGCTGTAACCTGTAATATTATTACACTCCAGAAATACATCCAGGCCCTTCTTGAAGTCTTTTTGTGAACTCACCATCAGGACCGGAAAGGGATACCGGGAAAATTCCTGGAAGGCTGGTAGCCCTGACTGCCGCACAGCCGGCCGCAGGTGACACTGGCTCCATGGCAGGCACAGCAGAGGACCGGTGTAGGCATGTGGCACTGCTGCTGTGCTGGCGTCTGGCGTGGAGCACGGCCGGCCGTGACTGCTGCACTGCCTGTTGCAGTGCTCTGGCCCCGAACTTAATTGTTAAGCTGCCCACCGCCGGCCCGCGCTGTCACTGTGTAAGTTATACTACCTGGCTCAGACTGTGGCTGGGGGCGGGCGGCCGCAGCAGTATTCAATTAATTCACACATGGGGGGGGGGGGCGGAGTCAGACTGGACCCGGCAGAGGCCTAGAGAGATCAGGGTCTGTGTGCGGCGCCGCTCAGGATGTCACGTGACGTTCCCGGGGCCCGCGCGCTGCAGTAGTGCAGCAGGGCTAGCTCCTGAGGTGGTCACTGTTTGGTGAGGGCCATGGCTCCTGCTGGCCTGGCCATGTGTCCGGCCTGCCCCTGATCAGAAATAAGTGAAGTGTGTGTGTGAAGAAAGAAGTTAGAGTTTCACCATCACATCACCAGACACCAGGTCCAATGATGCTCTTGGGAGCAGAGCTTCCCATCAGGATGTTTATGTCTTCATAAGAGTTAAAAAATATACCATGATGCTATTGCTGTGACCATTGTGACTGAACAAAAGTGACTGTCCTAACTGCCTTGATTCCATCCTGCCTCACAAGCCTTATTTTATATTGCTTACAATTTATACATTTGACCATATAGATACCACATCAAGTGCAATAGATGGTTCTCATACTTGATGGTTCTCCTACTGTTCACCAATCTAATGGTAATCATTTTCCCTACTACGGTAATTTGGATGAAACTGCACGACTAGGCCCTAGACTCAACTCTCTGAACTGAACTAGACTTCTGTGAGTTCCATCTTAGGGTGCTTTCACACTTGCGTTTTTACTTTCCGCAAGTGTGAAGTGTGATCAGGATTATCCTAATGCATTCTGAATGGAGGGAAATCCATTCAGGATGCATGTTCTGCCTCTCCAGTCTAAGCACTACAATGTGATCTCTGAACTTACAGTTGTGATGAGATGGCAATAACTGCAGTCTTAGGTGAATTGGCTGACAGTGACTCGATCCAAAGGACACCTTGTAGATCCTGAAGAAGTTTATTTCGAACTGTGCAGATCATACACCGATGAACAGATGGATAGGTCAAAAAATCATGCTGTGAGCAGCTAACAGGAGCATGTAGCTGAGATGAGGGTAGAAGCCAGAATGAAGAAGAAGGGAGGAGACAAGAGAGAGAGCAAAGCTAGGGGAAGACAGAAGGGACACACATAATGAAAAGGCAAATCATGCATGTGTAACATGACAATGCATCAGGATGTCTTCCGTTCAGTACGTGAACATTTTTTGGACGTTGACAAAACCACAGCATGCTGCGGATTTGTCTCCATCCAAAAATCCGGAAGACTTGCCGTAACGCCGGGTCCGGAATTAATGACCATTGAAGTGCATTAATCCGGATCGGAAATAAGCTAAACGTCGTTTCGGCGCATCGCCGGATCCGAAGTTTAGCTCTGCGCATGCGCAGCAGCAGTTCCGATCGGGGCCCCAGTGTAAGCTGGGGCTCCGATTGGTTACCATGGCAGCCAGGATGCTACTGAAGTCCTGGCTGCCATGGTAAGTACTCCGCAGCAGTGTACTTACCTGCGCTGCGGCCTCCGGGCGCTCCTTCATGACGTCACAGGTCCAGGCGGCGCATTGATCTATACGCCGCGGGGATCTGTGACGTCATGAAGGAGCCTCCGGCGGCCGCAGCGCAGGTAAGTACACTGCTGCGGAGTACCATGGCAGCCAGGACTTCAGTAGCGTCCTGGCTGCCATGGTAACTTGAAAGCATTTTGAAGACTGATCAGGATCCTGATCAGTCTTCAAATGCTTTCAGGCGACTTGCGTTCCGACGGATTCGGCGGGACGGAAGTGCCTGCCAGATCCTCAGAACACAAGTGTGAAAGCACCCTTAGGGTACTTTCACACTTGCGGCATGGCTATCTGGCAGGCTGTTCCGGCGGGTGAACAGCCCACCGGATCCGCCATGCCGCAAGTACCCGTGCACTGCCGTGCTGCCTACCAGGATACCTCCAGCTGTTGCAAAACTACATCTCCCAGCATTTTCCTATCACTGATCGCGGCATCTGATAGTAATAATACAGTGTAAAATAAAAAAATAAATAAAATCATACTTACCTCATCCAATTGAGTGCAAAGAGCCGTCTACCGCTATCTTGATTGAAGATCTAGTGCGAAATCTCGCCCGGCCCATAATGACGTCGATGACGTCATCAGGTCAGTCGGCATGGTGACATCAAACATCATGATGCACGGGATCATCAATCAAGATGGCGACAGCCAGGTGTTTGCACTCAAACAGATGAGGTAAGTATGATTTTTTTTGTTTTTTTTTACCGCCAGTCAGGGAAAATGCATTCATTAACAGGAAGCATGAGGAAATTCGGCTTTGGGGCAAATCGAATTTTAGATTAAATTTTAATCAAATTCCACTTCGTGGACTTCGATTTCTCAACACTAGTCGTAAGCTTAGCCAGGCTGTCTAGACCTGCACCAGATTTATCACAGGGGCTCGGGCTGGATGATAAATGTGGTGCAGGGATAGACACTTCTCTCTGACTCTTTACCCACTATTGTTTGGCTCTTATACCACATTCTTTTCCTTTGAAGGCCCACCCCAAGTCAGAAAAAGTTGTACTATGTAGAATCCATAGTTGAACCAATTTGCGCCACTTTCTATATACAGTCGTGGCCAAAAGTTTTGAGAATTACATAAATATTGGAAATTGGGAAAGTTGCTGCTTAAGTTTTTATAATAGCAATTTGCATATACTCCAGAATGTTATGATGAGTGATCAGATGAATTGCATAGTCCTTCTTTGCCATGAAAATTAACTTAATCCCAAACTGCATTTCATTGCTGTCATTAAAAGACCTGCTGAGATCATTTCAGTAATTGTCTTGTTAACTCAGGTGAGAATGTTGACGAGCACAAGGCTGGAGATCATTATGTCAGGCTGATTGGGTTAAAATGGCAGACTTGACATGTTAAAAGGAGGGTGATGCTTGAAATCATTGTTCTTCCATTGTTAACCATGGTGACCTGCAAAGAAACGCGTGCAGCCATCATTGCGTTGCATAAAAATGGCTTCACAGGCGAGGATATTGTGGCTACTAAGATTGCACCTCAATCAACAATTTATAGGATCATCAAGAACTTCAAGGAAAGAGGTTCAATTCTTGTTAAGAAGGCTTCAGGGCGTTCAAGAAAGTCCAGCAAGCGCCAGGATCGTCTCCTAAAGAGGATTCAGCTGCGGGATCGGAGTGCCACCAGTGCAGAGGTTGCTCAGGAATGGCAGCAGGCAGGTGTGAGCGCATCTGCACGCACAGTGAGGCGAAGACTTTTGGAAGATGGCCTGGTGTCAAGAGGGGCAGCAAAGAAGCAACTTCTCTCCAAAAAAAAACATCAGTGACAGATTGATCTTCTGCAGAAAGTATGGTGAATGGACTGCTGAGGACTGGGGCAAAGTCATATTCTCAGATGTAGCCTCTTTCCGATTGTTTGGGGCATCTGGAAAAAGGCTTGTCCGGAGCAGAAAAGGTGATCGCTACCATCAGTCCTGTGTCATGCCAACAGTAAAGCATCCTGAGACCATTCATGTGTGGGGTTGCTTCTCATCCAAGGGAGTGGGCTCACTCACAATTTTGCCCAAAAACACAGCCATGAATAAAGAAAGGTACCAAAACACCCTCCAACAGCAACTTCTTCCAACAATCAAACAACAGTTTGGTGAAGAACAATGCATTTTCCAGCACGATGTAGCACCGTGCCATAAGGCAGAAGTGATAACTAAGTGGCTCGGGGACCAAAACGTTGACATGGCCTGGAAACTCCCCAGATCTTAATCCCATTGAGAACTTGTGGTCAATCCTCAAGAAGCAGGGGGACAAACAAAAACCCACTAATTCTGACAAACTCCAAGAAGTGATTATGAAAGAATGGGTTGCTATCAGTCAGGAATTGGCCCAGAAGTTGATTGAGAGCATGCCCAGTCGAATTGCAGAGGTCCTGAAAAGAAGGGCCAACACTGCAAATACTGACTCTTTGCATAAATGTCATGTAATTGTCGATAAAAGCCTTTGAAACGTATGACATGCGTGTAATTATATTTCACTACATCACAGAAACAACTGAAACAAAGATCTAAAAGCAGTTTAGCAGCAAACTTTGTGAAAACTAATATTTGTGTCATTCTCAAAACTTTTGGCCACAACTGTAGATTCATTCTAGGCACCGACACATTAGTAAATCTGGGATTTGTTTTTTGGTGTGTTTTTTTGCACCTGGGTGAGATAAAGCTCAGTCTCCACCATTTGTGCACCTTTGTTGATCTTTTTTAATGCTCCTATCGGCTACATATGTTTTAAGAAAGGAAGAAAAATTTGTCATGTACACCACAGAAGGACGGATATAAAAAAAAATCATGTTTTTTCATAAATTAGATCAGTGTATCACAATCTTTGGCAACTCAGTGCTCCATTTACCGAAATGAAGGGGTAGGCAAGATGTCTACTATATCATTTCTCATAATTGCCCCTACTACGTCTATAATTGCCAGTTATTACCAGGAACAAATCTTGCCTAAAACAACTGCAGAAAAATCACATATTCAGATAATATTATAGCTCATCTGTGCCACACCTCGGCAAGGCTGGGCAGGAACTGAAAAGCAAGCCTGTCAAGCAAACCACATTAACCCATAATGATTTGTGCTTCTAAATAAAGAACCCGAAGACGGACATGACAGTCATTGTAGTTAAAAAAGTACTTCACTGAAATAATTATGTCCTGTGTGTGAGGCACCATTACAGAATTCATTTACATTTGGGACCTAACACTCATATAGTGTAGTTTAGGGCGTGTTCACACCAGCGCTAGTCATTTCCATTGTTCTGCTGTTAGAGGAGCAGAATAACGAAATTAACAGAAGTGCCAGATCGGCACATAACTAAAACTTAAGGAGCCAAACAGATCCCATTGATTCTAAATGATTTGGTTACTGTTACTGGTGTCCTCATTTTAGCAGAAATAATGCCTGCATGCAGGACCTTTTTGTCCTCTCTTTTTGATAGAATCTGAAATGGAGGACCTGAAAGGAAACCTCCAACGCAGATATGAACAAGCGTAATTTTCCTATCTTAGGCTACATGTACATGACCATATGTATTTTCTGGTCCTCAAACTGTGGTTCTGCAAAAAAACGGATACCATCCATGTACCATCTGATTTGCAGATTCATTGACTTCAATGGGTCCGTGGACCAGAACAGGACATGTTCTATAACTTGTAGAACAGACATATGGATGAGGACAGCACACGGATGACATCCGTGAATTTCAGGCAGCAAAAAACATATGGTCGCATGTAAATGTAAATTTCTTATTAAGCCATCTAAAGGCAGCAAATGTGAGAGAAGACATATAAGCATCACCCGGATTTTATGCCACTCAGATTTGTGCATCTCAACATGTAAGAAATTAAAGCTCAGCCAATTATTGTCCACAATAATGGCCCACCTGAATGACTGAATGCTGAAAATATAAAAAATGGGATTCCTTAGTAGTTGACACCTTTTAAAGGGGTTCCCCAAGACTAAATCTGATCTCCAGACATGGCCAACCCGCAGTGGTAATGATACTCACCTGGTTCCATTTGCTCGATTTGGGCTTTGTGGCTCCCAGACTGACAGTTCTGCCAATTTCAGCATCTGTCGACAAGGAGACACGTGACCACTGCAGCCAATCACAGACCACAGTAGTGACCTAATCTCCATGTGATGTCAAATGTGATGCAAGGGGAGCAGGTTACCACTACAGCCTGTGATTGGCTGCAGCGGTCATGTGTCCCACCGTTGACGGATGTTGGCATTGTTGTCTGAGGGGAGAAGGAATGCCTGTCCGGGTGCCACACAGACCAATGTCAGCAGTGGGGACCAGGTGCGTATCATCATCACCGTGGGTTGGCCACGTCTGGACGTCTGATTTACTTTCAGAATAACCCTTTTAATGGCTAACTGAAATGTTAACAAAATTAACGTTTTCAGACACAGTATCTAAAGATTTGCATAGTTACACACAACAGTTCATAGGAATAGTGAAGAAGATAAGTGATGTAAAGCAGATCAATATGAGGAGTGAACAGACATTTGTAGCAGTAAATTGTTTTAGCAGTTACAGATAAGAAGTGTGAAAGTTTTATTGTCCCCTGATATATATCCAGTCTATGAATTTCAATAACAAAGGAATTCCATAAAAATACATGCGACGCATTCATTCCTGACGGCAAGAGTCGTCATGACCTTGCATTCCTAGACTCTCCTGTCCTTCTTAGATTTGAGATTCCCTTTTACATCATGACTTTCATGGCTATGATGTTGTGGTCATGGCTGCAAAAGTTTTTCCGTATAAGCAGATCTTTTCTTTCTTTTTTTATTGTGTAACGATCAGGGTTTATTCTTGTTCTAAGACTTTGACCAATTTCACTAACATAGAGACCCACAGTAGGAAATTTGGTACATATAATAAAGTAGCCCACATTCGGCATGGTGCAGGTGAAGGTACCTGGGATCTTGTAGTGATGATGTGTATTAGGGTACTTTCACACTTGCGGCAGAGAGATCCGGCAAGCAGTTCCATCGCAATCTGTGTTGAAATGGACAGCATTTGTAGATGGATCCGGATGCAGATCCATCTCACAAATGCATTGCAAGAATGGATCCGTCTCTCCGGTTGTCATCCGGAGAAACGGATCCGTTATGTATTTTTTTCACATTTTTAAAGGTCTGTGCATGCGCAGACCGGAAGAACGCATCCGTCAATGCAATATTTTTAATGCTGGATCCGGCACTAATACATTCCTACGGAAATTAATGCCGGATCCGGCACTAATACATTCCTATGGAAATTAATGCCGGATCCGTCATTACGGCAAGTGTTCTGGCATTTTGGACGGCGATAAAACCACAGCATGCTGCGGTATTTTATCCGTCCAAAATGCTGTACAAAGACTGAACTGAAGACATCCTGATGATTTCTATCCATTCAGAATGCAATAGGATAAAACTGAAGCGTTTATTTCCGGTTATGAGCCCTGACGACGAAACTCAATGCCAGAAAAGAAAAACACTAGTGTGAAAGTACCCTTAGGAATGAGTACCTTGTCAGTAGTCAATATGTACGGGCAGGTCTTACATTTTTTATTGGTTCATCTTTAAGTCTAGCACTTCTGTATTGAGATGTTACTACGCTTTCTTCGCCACACCTTTACTGGAGTAAAATAAATCTTGATAAGGCCGTATTCACATATGCACAGTGAACTCTGGCAGTCTGTTCCGGCAGAGGAACAGACTGCTGGAGTTCACTGTATCCGGCATAGTCAGATATCACTATGAACTGCTGGGTCCCCAATCACTGTAATAAGATCCGGCGGGGATCCGACCACTTTTGACATATATGATGGCTTTCGTCAGAACAAAAAATGATGCATGTAGTATTTTTTGTCTGGCCAAAAGCTGACACATATGCTGAATACAGCGACCTGATCAGAGTGCCAGAATTCACAACGCAGATATGAACCTGGCATAACTTTGGCCTACTTGAACTCAACAAGCTATCAATGTTCTTTTTACTACCCACTTTAAAAACTAGAGGGAGTGGTGTAAAATGCAAAATTTCACAAAATCTTTGCACAATTAAGCAGAAAAAATTGCAAAGCTCTTTTATGAGGCTGGCATTTTGAAGGGCAGAGTTTAATAAACTCAGTCTACTTAGAAGCCTCTCATGAAAGGGGTTGTCCCACAAAAAACATTCTACAGTTATTCAATACAATGTATGTGTATAGCGCCATTTACTGTTTGTTTGTTTTTCTTATTTCTTTGACCTGCTCACTGAGAAGGTCGCACATGCTCAGTTTCATCCTTGAACTGCCTCCTGAGCTGTGATAGGGAGAGCTGAGACACGCCCCCTGAGCTGAAGCAGAAAAGACACTCCCCTTCAGCTTTTAGCTTGATATAAATCTAGCAGAGCAATGAATGTGGAGATCTCTGGATCCATGTGAGGTACAGGGCTGGTTCTAGCTTTGTTAGAAGGAGATTGTCATGTACGATATGATGTCTGATTTTCATTTTTACATTAATCATGGGATAACCTAACCCCTTTAAGTGTGTCCCTAACACCACTTCTGCTAGTTGTGAACCTACAGGTGGACTCTGCAAATATCAGGAACCCTGGTCCTATTCCCTAGATCATGTTTACGATTATGTGCAAGTATATATTCACCCAGAGGTTAAAACAAGCCTCGTCACTGTGTGATATTTTCTCCCTTTGAATGACCTTCAGCTCCGCGTGTGGACATATTCTTTTATGCAGTTTGTCACAGAGGAATTTCAGTTTGGCAGCTACACTTGGTCATTCTTCCTGCTTTTTACAGACACCTCCCTAAAGATAGCCCGATAAGCCCTGATAACATATGGTCTAATATTTAAAAGCTAATTAAGCATTTGTGACTAGCCAGGTAGGAATTTTGGATGCCAAAGGGGTAGTGGCCTTCGAGAATAACATGGACTTGTTTGGACAGATAACTTCATAGGCGTTTTCCTTTGCAACTATTACCAATTTTCCACTTTAATAACTATACGAATGGCATCTTAATTGCGTGCAGGGCTGTGAGGATTTTAAGATTAGGCTACATTCACACGAACGTATTTTGTTTCCATGTCCGTTCAATTCTATTTTATTTTTTTGCGGATTGGATGAGGACCCATTCATTTCAATGCTGTCCACATCCGTATATCCAGTTCGCGGCCCACAAAAAAAAATAGAACATGTCCTATTCTCATGCCATACGGACGTCATCCGCCATACGAGTCTAGCCTTAGACTGTTTTCAGGAGTCAGGAACAGATTTTGAGGAGGGAAATAGTGGAAATTGCCCTGGGCCTCTACCACACAGTTCCATCCGGCTTTTGCAAGACATGGGAGTTTTTTAAGATTTAGGGTCCATTCACACGACCATATTTTCGGTCCGCATCCAATACGCATTTATTGTGGATCAGAAGCAGACCTATTCATTTCCATAGGGCCTCAAAAGATGCGTACAGCACACAGTGTCCATTCAGCAGCCCTGCAAAAAAGATAAAACTTGTCTTATTCTTGTCTGTCTTGCAGACTAGAATAGGCATTTCTAATATAGGGCAGAATGTGCGGGGCCGCAAAATCCAGGATGCACACAACTGGTATCTGTGTTTTCGGACCGCAAAATGGATACGGTTGTGTGAATAGACCCTTAGGGAACAGTTTCTTTGTGGTAACGGGGGCTGCATGTGGGCCAAAAAAATGTAGCAGGCCCTTCACATGCTGTACATTGTTAAATGGCCAAGTTTTACCTGCAAAACCAGTCATGTTAATGGTCATGTGATTTAGTGGGTAAAACTGTGGTATTACCAGCAAAGTCATGCAGCCTATCAATTTAAAAACAATGCCATCACAGGTATAGGACTGGTATAAGGTCTCAAACTGGGCCACACAGTACATGGGCCACATATAGAAACAACTTCCACTTGCTCAAATTAATTAATTTCAAATACAGTACAATTATAGATGTATAAACAGTGGAGAAGTGCTGTACTAACAGCCCACACAGGAGGCCCTATCTTCTGGATTACATAAATTACACGATACGTGTGTCACACTCACCACTCCTCAGTTTCACCTCAGCCGGCCACACCTGGAAATTTCACCAAAAGCTCCCTTAGGCCTCTTTCAGACGGGCGTTGCGGGTGCACTCCGTCAAACAGTGCGGGTGCGTTGCGGGAATTGCCGCGATTTTTCCCTGCGAGTGCAAAGCGCTGTCATGCGTTTTGCACGCGCGGGAGAAAAATCGGCACTTTTGGTACCCAGACCCGAACCTGCACTTCTTCACAGAAGTGCATGTTTGGGTCAGAAATTGTCCCGCTGGTATTATTTCACATTATAACATAGTTATAATGTAAAATAATACCCTTGGCCATCTCCCTAATGTTGAACCCGGTGCAGAATGGGTTAAAAATAATAAACTAATCTTAACTTACCTGGTCCATTTGATCGCGAAGCCCGGCCTCCTCTCCGTTAGCTTGAAAGATGTAAAGGACCTGTAATGATGTCACAGCATCACATGGCCCAATCACCTGCTCCATCCATGTGACCACAGCCTGAGGATAGTGATTAAGGACCTTGGATGATGTCACATGGTCACATGGACCAATCACATGCTCCATCACCATAGTGATGGAGCAGGTGATTGGGCCATGTGATGTGACGTCATCACAGGTCCTTTAGATCATCGATGCTGCAGGGAAAGAGAGGACAGATCGCGACTACGCGATCAAGTGGCTAAGGTAAGTTAACTTTTATTATTTTTAACCCCTTCCTCATCATTTAACAATGCATTCTTTATTAAGAATGCTATTATTTCCCTTATAACCATGCTATAAGGGAAATAATAGAGATTGGGTCCCGTTGCTAAGCAACAATGCGGAAAATCGCAACGCATCCGCACTTGGTTGCGGATGCTTGCGATTTTCCCGCATCCCCATTCACTTCTATGGGGCCTGCGTTGCGTGAAAAACGCAGAATATAGAACATGCTGCGATTTTCACGCAACGCAGAAGTGATGCGTGAAAATCACCGCTCATGTGCACAGCCCCATAGAAATGAATGGGTCCGGATTCAGTGCGGGTGCAATGCGTCCTCCTCACGCATTGCACCCGCGCGGAAAACTCGACCGTGTGAAAGGGGCCTTACTGGTGGAATTAGAGCGGTATCGCTATTTTTTTGTGCCATTCTATTCAGTTTTCAGAAATAAATTTCCCATTGCAGGATGACCCCACAGTTAATGACCAGACACTAAAACAAATACAGACCCCAAAATTCATGCAGACTTCCAGACAGCCCCAACATTAATTCAGGCCTCCCAACCAGACCCTTAAATTAATGCAGACTGCAGATCAGTCCCCAAATTCATACAGACCCCAGATTAGACCCCAAATCAGCCCCCCAATTCATACAGACCCGAGATCAGCCCAAAAATTCAAACCTCAGATCAGCCCCCCAAATTATACAGACCACAGATTAAACCCCAAATCAGCCACCAAATTCTTACAGATCCCATATAAGACTGCAAATCGCACCTCGGTGGGCGGGTGGACACTCTCCGATTTCAAGAATGGGGGCCCCAAAGTGAATGGAGAGTAAGCTACATGTCAGCTATCTATCCATTCACTGCCATGTCAATTCGGAAAGTCCCACAGACATTAATGGACACCATGCATGTGCTATTTACAATACAGTGGTAGTGATGCCATATCAAGCTCATTACATAAATACAGCACCGGAACGAAGCACAGTACAGAAATACAGCACCAGAACCCAGCATGGTATCTGAATACAGCACATGACCCAAGCACAGTATATAAATGCAGCACCAGAACCAAGCACAGTACATAAATACAGCACCAGAGCTAAGCACGGTTCATACAGTAAATACAGCACCAGAACCAAACTCATTACATAAATGATGCACCAAAATCAAGCACATTACATAAATACAGCACAAGAACCAAGTATGGTACATATACAGCACCAGAACCATGAAACAGCTCCTAGTATGTCCTCAATAGGTCTAAAGGTAAGCTGGGAGTTGTTTCACCTAAAGGGGTGCTACCACCCATCATCGCACTGCTACCACCCTATGCTCTGCGCCCCATTATATAGAGCTACATGCTCTGTGCCCCCACACTCTTTGCTCCTTTATATAGTGCTACATGTTTTGTGCCCCCTTATATAGTGCTACATGCTCTGTGCCCCCACACTCTTTTCTACTTTATATAGTGCTACATGTTCTGTGTCCCCTTATATAGAGTTACATGCTCTGTGCCCCCTTATATAGTGCTACATGCTCTGTGCCCCCACACTCTTTTCTACTTTATATAGTGCTACATGTTCTGTGCCCCCTTATATAGTGTTACATGCTCTTTGCCCCCTTATATAGTGCTACATGCTCTGTGCCCCCACACTCTTTTCTACTTTATATAGTGCTACATGTTCTGTGCCCCCTTAGATAGTGCTACATACTCTGTGCCCCCACGCTCTTTGCTTCTTTATATAGTGCTACATGCTCTGTGCCCCCTTATATAGTGCTACATGCTCTTGCCCCCTTACATATCAATACGTGCTTTGTAACACCATATTCTGTGCCCCTATGCTCTTTGCCCCCTTATATAGTGATAAATGCTATGTGCCCCCTTATATAGCATTCCCCTATGAGTTCCCCTTTATATAGTGTACCATGCTCAGTGTCCCTTATACAGTGATAAATGCTCTGTGCCTCCCAAGCTCATTTTACATAAATACTGCACAAGAACCAAGCATGGTGCATATATACAGCACCAGAACCAAACACAGTAGAGTGTGAAACTACAGCTCCCAGTATGTGCTCAGTTGTCTTCAGCTTCTTGTTTTAACAATTTATCTAACGCACCCTATTAACTACTACAAACTCCTCTGTGTCACACACTGTGCCGTAAATCTAATAGCATTATACACTGTGCGCTAAATATAATAGCATCATATAATGTGCCGTAAATCTAATAGCATTATACACTGTGCCGTAAATCTAATAGCATCATATACTGTGCCCTAAATATAATAGCATCATATACTGTGCCCTAAATATAATAGCATCATACACTGTGCCCTAAATATAATAGCATCATACACTGTGCCCTAAATATAATAGCATCATATACTGTGCTCCTCAATATAATAATAGCATCATACACTGTGCCCTAAATATAATAGCATCATACACTGTGCCCTAAATATAATAGCATCATACACTGTGCCCTAAATATAATAGCATCATACACTGTGCCCTAAATATAATAGCATCATACACTGTGCCCTAAATATAATAGCATCATACACTGTGCCCTAAATATAATAGCATCATATACTGTGCCCTAAATATAATAGCATCATACACTGTGCCCTAAATATAATAGCATCATACACTGTGCCCTAAATATAATAGCATCATACACTGTGCCCTAAATATAATAGCATCATACACTGTGCCCTAAATATAATAGCATCATACACTGTGCCCTAAATATAATAGCATCATACACTGTGCCCTAAATATAATAGCATCATACACTGTGCCCTAAATATAATAGCATCATACACTGTGCCCTAAATATAATAGCATCATACACTGTGCCCTAAATATAATAGCATCATACACTGTGCCCTAAATATAATAGCATCATACACTGTGCCCTAAATATAATAGCATCATATACTGTGCCCTAAATATAATAGCATCATACACTGTGCTCTAAATATAATAGCATCATATACTGTGCCCTAAATATAATAGCATCATACACTGTGCCCTAAATATAATAGCATCATACACTGTGCCCTAAATATAATAGCATGATATACTGTGCCCTAAATATAATAGCATCATATACTGTGCCCTAAATATAATAGCATGATATACTGTGCCCTAAATATAATAGCATCATATACTGTGCCCTAAATATAATAGCATGATATACTGTGCCCTAAATATAATAGCATCATATACTGTGCCCTAAATATAATAGCATCATATACTGTGCCCTAAATATAATAGCATCATACACTGTGCCCTAAATATAATAGCATCATACACTGTGCCCTAAATATAATAGCATCATACACTGTGCCCTAAATATAATAGCATGATATACTGTGCCCTAAATATAATAGCATCATATACTGTGCCCTAAATATAATAGCATCATACACTGTGCCCTAAATATAATAGCATCATATACTGTGCACTAAATATAATAGCATCATATACTGTGCACTAAATATAATAGCATCATATACTGTGCACTAAATATAATAGCATCATATACTGTGCACTAAATATAATAGCATCATACACTGTGCCCTAAATATAATAGCATCATACACTGTGCCCTAAATATAATAGCATCATATACTGTGCCCTAAATATAATAGCATCATATACTGTGCCCTAAATATAATAGCATCATACACTGTGCTCTAAATATAATAGCATCATATACTGTGCCCTAAATATAATAGCATCATATACTGTGCCCTAAATATAATAGCATCATACACTGTGCCCTAAATATAATAGCATCATATAATGTGCCCTAAATATAATAGCATCATACACTGTGCCCTAAATATAATAGCATCATACACTGTGCCCTAAATATAATAGCATCATATACTGTGCCCTAAATATAATAGCATCATACACTGTGCCCTAAATATAATAGCATCATACACTGTGCCCTAAATATAATAGCATCATACACT
The DNA here is from genome assembly GCA_033119425.1 of Bufotes viridis. Classification (NCBI taxonomy): domain Eukaryota; kingdom Metazoa; phylum Chordata; class Amphibia; order Anura; family Bufonidae; genus Bufotes; species Bufotes viridis. The sequence continues at coordinate 534,738,866 of CM065589.1, read as the reverse complement.
GTGCCCTAAATATAATAGCATCATACACTGTGCCCTAAATATAATAGCATCATACACTGTGCCCTAAATATAATAGCATCATATACTGTGCCCTAAATATAATAGCATCATACACTGTGCCCTAAATATAATAGCATCATACACTGTGCCCTAAATATAATAGCTTTATACACTGTGCCCTAAATATAATAGCATCATACACTGTGCCCTAAATATAATAGCATGATACACTGTGCCCTAAATATAATAGCATCATATACTGTGCCCTAAATATAATAGCATCATACACTGTGCCCTAAATATAATAGCATCATACACTGTGCCCTAAATATAATAGCATCATATACTGTGCCCTAAATATAATAGCATCATACACTGTGCCCTAAATATAATAGCATCATACACTGTGCCCTAAATATAATAGCATCATACACTGTGCCCTAAATATAATAGCATCATACACTGTGCCCTAATCCAATCTTGTCACATGCTCTGTGGCCCAATACATAATGCCACATGATGTGCCCCTATAATAGTACAACATGTTCTGTGCCCCCTTATGTAGTGGTACATGCGCTGGGCCCCTTTATATAGTGCTACATGCTCTGGGCCACCATATGTATTGCTACATGCTTTGTTCCCCCTTATATAGGGATACATGCTCTGTGCCACCATGCTGTATGCCCCCATGCTCTGCACCCCCTTATATAGTGCTACATACTCTGTACCCTCTTAAATAGCGATAGGTGCTCTGTGCCACCATGCTGTATGCTCCTATGCTCTGTACCACCTTATATAGTGTGCTACATGCTCTGTTCCCCCTAAGATAGCGATACAAGTGATGTGCCCCAATGCTCTGTGCCCCCTTATATAGTGATACATGGTCTGTGCCCCCATGCCCATGCTCCATGGTATCCAGCAATCCAGTCCCCCACACTGCCCCCATATAGTAATTTCCCCCATACTGCCCCCATATAGTAATTTCCCCCACACTGCCCCCATATAGTAATTTCCCTCACACTGCCCCCATATAGTAATTTCCCTCACACTGCCCCATACAGTACTTTCGCCCACACTGTCCCCATATAGTAATTTCTCCACACTGCCCCCATACAGTAATTTCTCTCACACTGTCCCCATATAGTAATTTCCCCCATATTGCCCCATACAGTAATTTCCCTCACACTGTCCCCATATAGTAATTTCCCCCATATTGCCCCATACAGTAATTTCCCTCACACTGTCCCCATATAGTAATTTCCCCCACACTGCCCCCATACAGTAATTTCCCCCACACTGCCTCTATATAGTAATTTCCCCCACACTGCGCCATATAGTAATTTCTTCCACACTGCCCCCATGTAGTAATTTTCCACACACTGTCCCCATATAGTAATTTGCCCCCACACTGCCCCATATAGTAATTTCCTCCACACTGCGCCCATATAGTAATTTCCCCCACACTGCCCCCATACAGTAATTTCCCTCAAACTGCCTCTATATAGTAATTTCCCCCACACTGCCCCTATATAGTAATTTCCCCCACACTGCCCCTATATAGTAATTTTCCCCACATTGCCCCCATATTGTATTTTCCCCTACACTGCCCCATATAGTAATTTACCACACACTGCCCCCATACAGTAATTTCCTTCCACACTGCCCCGATCCAGTAATTTCCCCTACACTGTCCCCATATAGTAATTTCTCCCACACTGCCCCCATACAGTAATTTCCTTCCACACTGCCCCATACAGTAATTTCCCCCACACTGTCCCCATATAGTAATTTCCCCCACATTGCCCCATATAGTAATTTCCCTCACACTGCCCCTATATGGTAATTTCCCCCACACTGCCCCTATATGGTAATTTCCCCCACATTGCCCCCATATAGTAATTTTGCCCACATGGCCCCATATAGTAATCTCCCCCCACCACTGCCATACATCAATTAATTTGCCCCCAGACTGCCATACATTAATTAATTTGCTCCCAAACAGCCATCCAATAATTAATTTGCCCCCACACTGTCATCCATTAATGAATTTGCCCTCACACTGTCATCCTTTAATTTGCCCCCACACTGCCATCCATTAATTAATTTGCCCCATACTGCCATCCATTAATTTACCCCCATACTTTTCATCTCACAGCATCGGCTCCAGTAAGGGATTGCACATACGCGATCCTTACCAGAGCTGTGCTGTGTCATAAGAGAGAGAGAAAGGGCGGGCACCAAAGGCTGTCAGACTGTGTGTCTGAACCTGTCAGCACGGCTCTGGTAAGGATCATGAATGTGCGATCCCTTACTGGAGCCGATGCTGTGAGACGAAAGTGAGAGGGGGGCGTGAACCAACGGCCCTGATGTTTTGTTTACAGAGCGGGGCCACTCCCTCAAGCAGGGAGCAGCCTGTAAACAAGACATTACCGCCGGAGCAGGGTGGATGACGTCAGAGATAACAACACACTAATCAGCAGACGATAAACAGGGCATCTTTAATAATGTAAGTGAATTACAAAGTTGTTTAATATATAAATATAATGCACATAAGCCTAAATTTATATAAGTCGGATAACCCCTTTAATTTGCCCCCATACTGCCATCCATTAATTCCCCCCCACAACTGCTATCCATTAATTTTCCGCCACACTGCCATTCATTAATTGATTTGCCCTCATGGAAACATGCCCCCACTGTCCCTTCATTAATATCTCCTCCTCCTCCTCTAGTATCTCCTCCCCCCCCCTTCCCCCAAAGTTAGCACACACAACACACACACAAACAAAAGGCTAATACTTACCTGTGTGCTGAATGGTGAGGCAGGCGCGCCTACATCAAAGCCTGCGCGCGCCACTATACAGGTGCGCGATGACGTCATCACGCACGCCGGACTTCTACCGCTACATAGGCCTCAGGCCTACTAGGCCTGAAGACTATGGCGGTGATAGGTGGCAGGGCAGGGAACTATACGCTCCCGTGCCTTGCCGCAGTATGTGGGCGTTCGGGTAAGCACTGGGCCCCCCAGCGATGGAGGGCCCGGGGCGGCCGACCCAAACGCCCCAATTATAATCCGCCACTGCGTTCCGGGTAAATAGATAATAATGCTATTAGTGGGGTGGGTGATATATTGGACCGGTAGAGAGCATTATATAAGGTAAAGACATCTTGCCACAGTGATGCTACTCCTGGGCAGTCTCACCAAATGTGGAGCATAGAGCAAACTGCTACCAAACACTGCCAGCAGGTATTGGGTACTGAGGGATAAAACTGGTGGATCTTTACCGGTGTCCTATACCAACGTGTCAGTATTTTATAGTTAAGTTCCTGGATTCGACTTGACACAGAGGATGTGTGTGTAAATAAAAGTGATCTTCCCCATTGTTCTGCAGTCAACTGAGTATTAATTGTCCCATCCCCAACTACCCTAGTGCTGAACAGACTGTAGATAAGTGAGATAGCATGTCTAGGTCCAGAGTCTGCAACATATCATTTTTCAAAGTCTGTTAGAGAAGCTGATAACTGTGATCCAGGAGCCAGGGAGTTGAGGAAGTTACGAAGATGAAAGTAGCGAAACCAGCGTCCTGAGGGGCTAGGCAAGAGGTGTGACATTTCATTAAGAGGATATAATTGAAGATTTTCCTAGCTATGGTAACGGAAAATATAGATTTTATTGAAGACAGGAGGCGAACATTGTGCTTTAGCTTTCTTTACTACTCCGATAGCAGCAAGAGTTAATACAACAGGTGCATGGAATTTTTTTCAGAACATGTAATCAATATGTAAATGAACAAGTCCTAGGTAGCCAATCAGAGAGCTACCCAGTTTATAAAAGGTGTTGACAACATAACATCTTCCTCTTTCTTGATGGTGACCAGAGAAGGATTGGATCCAGTTAGAAATAATTCCATTAACCTAGTCTTGAAATATCCAAAGATTTAAACTGTAGATAATATTAGTAACATGAAATTTTGAAGAAATATGAAACGTTGAAAATCCAGGATGTCTAATAAGTTGTAAAAATAAATAAAAACAAGAAAACGTAATTAGGGTTGGGTTGATAGGGAGGGACAATGTTCACCTCCTGTCTTTAATAAAATCTTTATTTTCCATTACCATAGCTAGGAAAATCTTCAATTTTATTGCGACAGGAGGCTCCCATTGTGCAAGTTTAACGCTAAATACATAAAGGATATGATATCAATTTATAACATGGACATAGAGACATGAGAATCAGGTCTGAAATAAAATGTTTTGAAAGTAGATTCTGAAGACCAGTCTGCAGCCTTCAGAATAGTGGAAACTGCGCTGCGTACTGAGTGAGCACCAAAGATTGAAATATCAATCCCAACCATCTGCATAGTGAGTTTAACCTATCTAGAGAGAGTCGCAGAGGAGACTGGAATGTGGCTTGCAAAAAGAAATAAGGAGTTGGGATGATTGAGAAGTGCGTATAGACTGAGTCCTGAGTTCATATGTCTTAAGACAACTGACTGATTTATTCTGAAAGGAAAAAGCTGGATAGAAAACTGTGTGAAGATTGGTTTTAGTTCGTCTAACAATACGGAAATTTACTCAGTTAGGGGTAAAAGATCTGTTAGATATGTCCGGGGCTTTAACATCTGATACTCTTTTAATAGAAATAAGACATAAGAGAACTGTCAGTTTAAAGGACAGTAATTTAAGGGACAATTGTTCGTTGTCTTCCCAAGATGACAAAAGATTTAAAAGGAGATTGACATCCCAAGTAGAATGATATTATATATAGGTCTAAAACGAATGCCTTTCATGAGTCTACAAACCATCGGATGTTTGCCAACAGGAATGGAATCAATCGAGGCATGTTCCGATGAGATGGCTGATCTATAAAGATTTATGGTTCTATAAGCTTCTCCTGCTTCAAAAGATGCGGTTAAGAAATTTAATATATGGGTAATAGGTGCATGAACGGGATCCAAATTCCGTTGAGAGCACCAATGAAGCCAAATTTTCCAGGCTGATCTATAAGCCTTTCTGGTGCCTGGAGCCCATGCGTCAGAGAGGATGTCAAGAGTAGATTGTGAAAGGCCTTGATCAAATCCTGACTGCCCGACATTAACCAGGCTACTAGTGATAGGTGTTCTGACAAGATTAGAGAATGAGGATGTCCCGAAGGAAGGATTCTTGGAACATCTATGGTCAGGCTGAGTAGAGTAGGGAACCATGTTTGAGAAGGCCACCAAGGAGTGATGATCACAAGTGTTGATTTCTGTGATATCGTCTGGAGAAGAACTTTGAGTATTAAAGCGAAAGGGGGAAAATCGTAAAGGCGATTCTGTGGCCAAACTTGACAAAGTGCATCCATGGCAAGTGCTTCCGGATCCGGTCTCCAACTGAAGAAATTGGGAAGCTGGGTGTTTAAACGCAATGCAAATAGATCTATGTGGAGGGGAACCCATAGATTGTTGATCTGTTGGAAAAGGAGAGGATTGAGTTGCTGGAATTGAGTTGCTGAATTGATCAAACCCGGGATGTATTCGGCTTTCAGGGTAATATCTTTGTCCAGACAAAAATGCCAAAATTCTTTGGCAATGGCGCTCAACATTTTGGAAGTGGTACCCCCTAAACGATTGATGTCTTATACTGCGGCAATGTTGTCCATGCGCAGTAGAATACAGCAATGTGACTTGTCCTTCGCAAAACTCTTCAAAGCGAAAGAGGCTGCAATGAGTTCTAAGCAATTGATGTGTAGGCGAGACTCTGATTCTGACCATTTCCCTCCTGTGGAATGAGTCCCGCAACGAGCGCCCCAACCTGAAAGACTGGCGTCTGATTCTATGACAATATCTGGTAGGGAGTTGAAAATAATTTTTCCATTCCAAACCTGAATGTGTTGAAGCCACCAACAGAGTTCTTCCTTGGCTTCTGGTGATAAAGGAATTTTGTTGGAATATTGTAGATCTTCTCTTAGATGTTGTGTTTTGAGTCGTTGAAGGGCCCTGTAATGTAATGGAGCGGGGAAAATGGCTTGTATGGATGCCGATAAAAGACCTACTATCCGTGCAATACAGCGGAGAGATACTAACCGTTTGTTTAGAATAGATCGGATTTCTCTCCGAATAAGGGAGAGTTTCCTGGTAGGGAGACTGAGGAGAGCTGACACAGTATTTATATTGAAACCCAGAAATTCGATTTCTTTGGACGGGGAAAGAATGGATTTCTTGAAATTGATTAGGAATCCTAGATTGGTGAGAAGGGATAATGTCCATTGTGTGTGAAGTTGAATTAATGGATGGGATAGTGCCATAATCAGGATGTCGTCCAAGTAAATTATTAAACGGACTCCCAGGGATCTTAAAGATGAGATCACTGGTTTCATCAGCTTGGTGAAGCACCAAGGAGCTGATGATAGACCGAATGGAAGGCAAGTGAATTGCCATTTGTGTTCCTTCCAAATGAATTGCAAGTAAGGTTGATGGAGAGGATGGATAGGGACAGTTAGATAAGCGTCCTTTAGGTCTATCTTTATGAGCCAATCGTGGGGAAGTAATAGATCTCTGAGGAGATGAATTCCCTCCATCTTGAAGTGATGATAAGTTACACAGTCGTTTAGAGTTCTTAAATTTATGACTGGTCTGTGACTCCCGTCTCTCTTTTTTACCAAAAAGATGTTGCTTATGAAACCTGGTAATTGAAGAGGGACCTGAATAATGGCTCCTTTGAAAAACAGATCTTTTATCTCTGATTCTATAAGATTTTAGTCCTTGTAAGAAAAGTGTATTGGTTGAGGAATGTGCTTTTGGAATGGAGGTGACATGAAATCTATTTGATAACCTGAAATAGTATTCAGGATCCATGAGTCTGAGGTTAGCGAAGCCCAGGTCTGGAAAAAATATTTCAGTCTTCCCCCTAATGGAATGTGGTCGTAATTCAGGGTAGAAAGACTTACCTGATGAAGATCTTGGTCTACAAAAACCTTGATGGCCTCTGCCCCTCCATGGGCGTCCTCTAGTAGTGAAAAATGGAATAGGTATGACAGATGATGTGGATTTGGTAGGTCTGATTTCTGTGTTCTGAAAGGGGGCCAGAAAATACCTGTTGCCAAATGTGGTTCTGGTTCATGTTCTATCTCTACCCACAGTTTCGTAGCACGGTTATGAAAGAAAACGTTGTACTTTAATATGGCATACAATGTAGTGTAAAGCGGGCAAAAAAATTCCAAATGGGGCAGAATTAGAAAAAAAAACACGCAATTTCTTTGTCGTTTTACCGGTTTTGTTCCTACAGCATTCTCTTTGCGGCAAAACTGACCTCTGCCCTTCATTCTCTTTGTCAGTACGATTACAATGATACCACATATGTAAAGTTTTGTTATGTCTTAATAGTGTAAAAATAAATTAAAACATTTAAAAAAAAATTTATTTACTTTTTTACATCACTATATTCTGACCGCCATACATTTTTTTTTGGGCAAATAGGGGTGTGGCAGGGGAGGAGCCAGGACAGGAGGTAAGATGGGCCAGGGGTTAGTAGTTGGTGGGTTTAGGGGGCCCAATTCAGATTCTTGCTATGGGTCCCAGTGATTTCTATGTACGCCCCTGGTCTGTGTACATGATGCCTTACTTTACAGAGGCAAAGATCTTTATTGTGACAGAACACTTGAAAAAGGCTTCCATAAATAAAAGGTCTTGTGATGTTGGATTGAAAAGGTGTTTCTTCACATTTATTTTTAGAGTATGTTTGCTGTCGCCATTAGTAATGAGTGAAGTTTTGAAAAAGTCGATTCGCGGAACTTCGTCAAGAAATTCCATTCCTAACAAATTACTTTGTCACAAATCGCTTTTCATTGTATGGAGCGGGCCCAATGACTGATCGTGGCATCTGAGACTCACATTCAAGTGCTCAAGGGGTTAATCCGGGGTTAAAAAGAAAAAAATATATACTCACCTCATTCACTTGCCCGCTGAGAGTCCATCCGCTCCCATCTTGATTGAAGAAACTCCGCCAAAGGACTTGTGTCGAGCATGATGGTGTCACCACGTGATCACGCTGGCCGTGTGCAGTGACGTCACCACTGATCAAGCGGATGAGGTTAGTATAATTTTTTTTATTTTTAGTCACCATTTTAGGAAAAACCTATCTGTTACTACAAAGCGCAAGGAAATTAAGCTTTGGGACCAATCAAATTTTTCCTAAACTTCGGATCGAATTCTGCTTTGTATGCTTCGATTTGCAAGTCACCATCCATTTTCTCATGTATCTGTACACTAGTGTGGATCAGCTGGTCTGTATTTACCATGTACCAGCATTGGAAGGATCTACATCCAAGAGCTGCCTTTACAATATATAGGACTGGTCAGTGTGGAAGGGAAATGCACCACCTAGTGGATACTCATACTACTGCAGTATCTTAAAGGGTTTTTCCAGTAATAATTACTTTTAATCTAAATGTCTGCAAACTGCCTCCTGAAACGGAAATTTACCTGCTCTCCGCCGCTCCAGTAACCCTTGCTGCCTCCGCTGTGTCCATGTTCTGGTCCCCTAAGTGTGTACATCAGGTGCTGCATGGGCATAGTCCACTGCAGCCAATAACCGGCTTCAGCAGTGACGTTGTCACAACCAGCATGTCACCATGCATCGTGCATTTGACCAAGCGCATGCAGCAGCAGATAACAATCCATGTACCGGAACATGTGCACAGTGGAGACAGTGCGGAGGACTACAGGCATTAGAGTAAAGGTAATTATTACCAGAAAACCCCTTTAACCCCTTCCTGACACAGTCATTGTTCACCTTCCTGATACAGCCTATTTTTTCAACTCTGATGTGTATCACTTTATGTGGTAACTTTGTAATACTTTTACTTATCCAGCCTATTTTGAGAATGTTTTCTCGTGACACATCGTACTTCATGTTAGTAGTAAATTTGGGTCGATATGTTTTACCTTTATTAATAAAAAAAAAAATCCCAAATTTACAGAAAATTTGGAAAAAAGTGGTAGTGCTCAGGGTCGGACTGGGGTTCCTTGGGCCCACGAGAAGAAATTATTATCTGGTCCAAACCTCCTATTAACAATAAAGTCTAAAGATTTTGATTCAAAGATATACATCCTAGTGGCAAGTTAGTGTCTCCAAAAGCAGCTAAATTTTTTTCCTGGCCCACTATGGTATCAGAGCTGGCGTCTACCAGAGGATCCTCTAGTATTCTGGTGGGCCAGGCTGACACTGGTTGTGCCCATCGTGTCCCAATGTGAAAAGCAAGTCTTCCTGGTTTTATAAACACCATACATGTGGTCCTAATCTTTTGCCTTGACATACAACAGGAGTAAAAGTGCACCATGCGTGTCTATGGCCCAATGTGATGATTTATGAATCTTTTGCTCACAACTGTAGAGGCTCTGGGGTAAAATAATAAGTGAAACCTCTAAGATATAAACCCATTTTGGAAACCGCCCATCAAGGTATTGAGGTGTGGAGTAAGCTGTCACGGACGTTCCCGTGACAGGTGCAAGGAGATCAGTGAGACTGGCAACACGTGGTTTGATCTGACAGGTTCCTTGTGGATCAATTGGTGTCTGTGTTGTTTCTGGTAATGGCCCCACCCCTTGCCTCAGGTGTTGCTTATGTGGTCCTTTAACCTTCCCTATTTATCGTTTATCGTGGCTTGCTTCTCCCACCATGCTGTGCAGTTTATAGCTTCAGTCTTGTTGTGGATTGCTGGTGTGTGGATCTTGGCGGAGTTCCTGTGCTTCCATAGCCATTTAAAGTTAAGTGTCTTCTTCCCCATTTGTTTGTTTGGGTTTCCTTGTGTTGCTCTTTTCCCTGTCATTTATGTATAGGCCTGAGGGAGACTCCTGTTCGTCTTACCGTTTGGAAGAACAGGTTGTCTCTTGTCCTAACAGTAGTACCAGGGTCCTACAGGGTGAGTTAGGACTTTAGGTTCCTGTGTATGAACTCACCTACCTTTGGGGTCAGTTCATACTTGCAGTCAGTCAGGACTTTGATTAGGGTTTCTCTAGGAGGTGACCTGCTCCTTTCCCTAGTTTCCAGGCCTTTTCCCCTCACCCCTTTTCCTCCTACGTTTGGTGTGGGTTTCCCTCCCACAACAAAGCGTGTCATAAGCATTTTGATAGAACAAATATTGTGCAAATTAAAACTGAAAGTGTTTTACATATATGGAATTTCAGTGCCCAATATGTTGTGCTAGGCTGGTGCTATCTGACACCCACACCAAACTACTTGAATCCATAGGTGGGTTCTTCTTGGTACAGAAATGCCATAAATGTGGATGTAAGCTGCTGTATGTGCCCAAGGTAGGGGTCAGAAGGGAAGGAGCACTGTTTGGGTTTTGAAGCATGGATTTTGCTGGAATGGCTTTCAGGTGCTACATCACATTTGCAGAGCCCCTAAAGGTACCTGTACAGTGGGCACGCATAATAAGTGACCCCATTTTGTGGGGGTGGACTGAGCATTTTGAAACCACAGGAGTTCTACAAAAATTAATGAGCAGGGGACTGAAAATGAAAATAGCACGTTTTCCACAGATATGGCATTTCAGTGCCCAAAAGGCTGTGCCCAGCTGGGGCCATCCGAGAAACACCACGCTCCTTATATTGTTTGTTGGGTTCTACTGGGTACGCAAATGCCATAAATGTGGACGTAAACTGTTCTTTGGGTACGCTGCAGGGCTGTATGGATCTTGCAGCACAGAGTTTGAGAGATTGGTTTAAAGCCGTCATGTTGCTATTAAACAGCTTCTTACCAGTACAGCCATAAGTTTATTTTTTTCTCAACAATGCTGTATGAGGGCTTGTTTTTTAAAGGATGATGCCATTATCATTGGTACCATTTTGGGGTACATATGGTTTTTTTAATCACTTTTTATTTTGCTTTTTGGGAAGTAGGACAAAGAAATGAAGAAACTCTACCATTGCATTTTAGGTTTTGTTACTGCGGCAAACATCGTGTGGGGAAAAATGTCATGTTATCTTTATTTTCCTGGCCAGTATGATTACAGAGATACCAATTTTCTATGGCTTTTTTTTAAGTTTTACCAGGAAAAAAAAAATCTAATTTTTGAGTCAACATTTTCTGAAAGGCATATTTCTAAAAACAAATTTCTGGCAATGGTCTTGTGTGAGAGCTCATTTTTTTTGGGATGAGGTGACATTTTCATTGGTACCATATTATGATTTTTGGAAGGTGAACAAAAAATGGCTCTTCTGTTTCTATCTATTTTTCACGTCATTCACTTGACGGGATAGATCATGTGATATTTTTATAGAATAGGTCACTAAGGATGCAGCTATACCTAATATGTCTGTTTTTGAATTTTTTTTGTGTTGCCATTTTTTTGGCAAATGCCTTGTGTGAGGGCTCGTTTTTTGCAGGATGAGGTGATGTTTCCATTTTAGGATACATATGGAGTCATTTACTAAGCTGAAATATGCCTATATTAGGTTTATTTTACGCGCAGATTGCAGTGTAACAACTAGCTGTTGCGCCGCAATATGCGACTTCGCCCCGCTCACGCGAGGTCTAAATAAGTGGGCGTCTTCAAAATTTCACTGCCAGCTTAGGGCTTTATTAAGACCAGCGTCCAAAACGCTGGTCTTAATAAATGTGCCCCATAGTACTTTTAGATCGCTCAAAATTACGGTTTTTGTGAGGTAAGGTGAGCAAAATAGTGGCTTTTCTGGCACCATTTTAATTTTTTTATTTCTCCTGACAGGATAGGTCATGTGATGCTGTTATATCGTTAAAGCTGAGATGATACCTAATATGTCTATTTTTTCATATATATATTTATTTATTTTTTACATTCGTTAATTGCTCGATGAAGCCAAAGGGGCGTCCTTTTTTACACTTTTATTTATTTTATTTTTTTTATGAAACACTATGAGACTTATGAGGGACTGATCCCTTTTTTAATGCTGTACAATACATGCTCCTATTTTTACACGCCCGTTATTCACGGGTCATTAAATAACGACTAAGCCCATGGACTTCAATGATTCTGAAAACGTCAGTGTGTCAGCCATTTTTCACTGTTTGAATGTAGTCTAAGGGGCTATTCACATGGTGATTTTTACCTCAGAATTTTGGCGCAGACGTGCCCTTTCTGCCTCCCATTAATTTCAATGGGAGGCAGCGCAGAGGATTGCTAAGCAGTGGCTTAAAGCAGTGGTGGCTTGAAATTAATGGGAGGCAGAAAGTACGTGGCCGTCAGTAGATCTTCAGTGAAATTTCAGTTTGGTCCTTTACTCCAAAATTTCACAGTAAAAGCCGCCATGTGAACGGTCCCTTACAATTTTCCGTATAACAGCTCTGTGGTGCATAAGGCCTTACCCTTTTGACACATTATTCAGCGCAGGCTTGTGTAATGCTTTTACTGTAACCTGATGATCAATAGCTTCAAGTCATAGCGTTGCCAAGATGCAGAGCAAACTTCTCCTAAGAAAGATAAACAGCTACTGGCATACAGGATATTCACATCTGCTTTGTTTAGCTGTAGGAGATTTATTGGATGGTCGAAGGATAGCGAAAGACGGGAACAGTAGAAGTTGAATTTAGTTCTGCCAAGCTCCAGGATGATCTTATGTAATGGTCAAATTGAAAGGTAAAAGGAAGTGGTATACTCAGTTTAAAGGGAATGTATCACCTTTATGTACTTAAGAATAAAAAAAAAAATGATTGTAGATTTTTTTTATTCTATACTGAATATGATTATTGCGGCAGCCATGTTGCCTGAGCTGTGTTAACAGCATTCAAAGATATGCTTACAGTTGTGTTCAAAATTATTCAACCCCCACTGAAATTGAGTGTTTTGGCCAGTTTGACATTGATTTTGATCATTTCAGTCATCTTGTTTACAATTAAATCAAAGAGGCACTTGTAAGTCAGACAAATATAACATAACATTTATAATGAAATAACCACAAATGTCTTTTCTGTGCTCACATCATTATCAGTTTTATTCAACCCCCAAGTGACATTCAATCTTAGTACTTAGTACAACATTCTTTTCCAGTTATAACGGCTTTTAAACATGAAGCATAACTTGACACAAGTGTCTTGCAGTGATCTACGGGTATCTTCGCCCATTCTTCATGGGCAAAAGTCTCCAGTTCAGTCACATTCTTAGGCTTGCGCGCTGCAACTGCTTTCTTTAAGTCCCACCAGAGGTTCTCAATCGGATTTAAGTCTGGTGACTGCGATGGCCACTTCAAAATGTTCCAGCCTTTAATCTGCAACCATTCTCTAGTGGACTTGGAAGTATGCTTGGGATCATTGTCCTGTTGAAAGGTCCAACGTCTCCCAAGCCTCAGGTTTGTGACGGACTGCATCACATTTTCATCCAATATCTCCTGGTACTGAAGAGAATTCATGGTACCTTGCACACGCTGAAGCTTCCCTGTACCTGTAGAAGCAAAACAGCCCCAAAGCATGATGGACCCCCCGCCATGCTTCACAGGAGGCAAGGTGTTCTTTTCTTCATAGGCCTTGTTCTTCCTCCTCCAAACATAGCGTTGATCCATGGGCCCAAACAGTTCTAATTTTGTTTAATCAGTCCACAGAACACAAATGTGGTTTGTCCACATGACTTTTGGCATACTGCAGTCGACTCTTCTTATTCTTTGGCGACTGCAAGGGGGTGCGCCTGGGAGTTCTGGCATGGAGGCCTTCATTACGCAGTGTGCGCCTTATTGTCTGAGCTGAAACTTCAGTACCCGCATCTGACAAATCTTTTTTCAGTTCCTCAGCAGTCACACGGGGACTTTTCTTCACTTTGCGTTTCAGGTAGATCACAGCAGTCGAAGTCAGCATCTTCTTTCTGCCACGACCAGGTGGCGTTTCAACAGTGCCCTTTGCCTTGAATTTGCGAATGAGGATTCCTATGGTGTCTCTTGGTATGTTTAACATCTTTGCAATCTTCTTATAGCCATTGCCCTTCCTGTGAAGAGAAATCACCTCTTGTCTTGTCTTCCTGGACCATTCTCTTGACTTCACCATGTCTGTAAACACACCAGTAAATGTCTAGAAGGAGCTGAGTATCACAGTCATTTTACATCTGCCTAATTGGTGCTTATTATGCTTGATTGCTGCTCCTTGACATCCAGAGGTGTTTTCAATACCTGATCGAAAACACTTGAATGAACCTCTGTTCTTAAGAGTGGTAGTGTTTAACCACTTCAGCCCCCCTAGCTTAAACACCCTTAAAGACCAGGCCACTTTTTACAATTCTGCACTACGCTACTTTCACCGTTTATTGCTCCGTCATACAACTTACCACCCAAATGAATTTTACCTCCTTTTCTTCTCACTAATAGAGCTTTCATTTGGTGCTATTTCATTGCTGCTGACATTTTTACTTTTTTTGCTATTAATCAAAAATTACCGACATTTTTGCAAAAAAATGATATTTTTCACTTTATGTTGGAAAATTTGTCAAATAAAACTACATTTCTCTAAAAATTTTTCTCTAAATTTATTGTTCTACATGTCTTTGATAAAAAAAAATGCAATAAGTGTATATTTATTGGTTTGGGTAAAAGTTATAGCGTTTACAAACTATGGTGCAAAAAAGTGAATTTCCGCACTTTGACTTTCTGAGCACCTGTCCTGTTTCCTGACGTACTACAATGCCCAGACAGTAGAAATACCCCATAAATGACCCCATTTCCGAAAGTAGACACCCTAAGGTATTCACTGAGGGCATAGTGAGTTCATGGAAGTTTTTATTTTTGTCACAAGTTAGCGGAAATGGATTTTTTTTTTTTTTTACAAAGTCTCATATTCTACTAACTTGTGCCAAAAATACAATTTTACATGAACTCACCATACCCCTCACAGAATACCTTGGTGTGTCTTCTTTCCGAAATGGGGTCACTTGTGGGGTATTTATACTGCCCTGGCATTTTAGGGGCCCCTAAAGCGTGAGAATCCAAATGCGTAAAAATGCCCTGTAAAATCCTAAAGGTACTCATTGGATTTAGGGCCCATTTGCGCATCTTGGATGCAAAAAGTGGCACACATGGGGTATCGCCGTACTCAGGAGAAGTAGAGCAATGTGTTTTGGGGTGTATTTTTACATTTACCCCTACTGGGTGTGAAAATATCTCTGTAAATGACAACTTTGTATACATTTTTTTAAAAGTTGTCATTTACAGAGATATTTCTCACACCCTGCATGGTATATGTAAAAATACACCCAAAGCTGACCTACTTCTCCTGAGTACGGCGATACCATGTGTGCCACTTTGCATCCAAGATGCGCAAATGAGCCCTAAATCAATGAGTACCTTTAGAATTTACAGGGCATTTACGCATTTAATTCCAAACTGCTGGCGTTTAGGGGCCCCTAAAATGCCAGGGCAGTAAAAATACCACACAAGTGACCCCATTTCGGAAAGTAGACACCCAAGGTATTCGCTGATGGGCATAGTGAGTTCATGGAAGTTTTTATTTTTGGCACAAGTTTGCGGAAGTGATTTTTTATTTTTATTTTTTTTTACAAAGTCTCATATTCCACTAACTTGTGCCAAAAATAAAATTTTACATGACCTCACCATACCCCTCACGGAATACCTTGGGGTGTCTTCTTTCCGAAATGGGGTCACTTGTGGGGTATTTATACTGCCCTGGCATTTGAGGGCCCCTAAACGTCAGAAGCAGTTTGGAATCCAAATGCGTAAAAAATGTCCTGTGAAATCCTAAAGGTACTCATTGGATTTAGGGCCCCTTTGCGCATCTTGGCTGCAAAAAGTGGCACACATGGGGTATCGCCGTACTCGGGAGAAGTAGGGCAATGAGTTTTGGGGTGTCTTTTTACATATACCCCTACTGGGTGTGAAAAATATCTCTGTAAATGACAACTTTGTATAAAATTTTTTAAAAGTTGTCATTTACAGAGATATTTCTCTCACCCAGCATGGGTATATGTAAAATACACCCAAAACACATTGCCCTACTTCTCCTGAGTGCGACGATACCCATGTGTGCCACTTTGCAGCCAAGATGCGAAAGGCCTAAATCAATGAGTACTAGAGATTTCTAGGACATTTACGCATTTGAATTCCAAACTGCTCTGACTTAGAAGCTCAAATGCCGGGGCAGTAAATACCACACAAGTGACCCATTTCAGAAAGTAGACACCCAAGGTATTGCTGATGGGCATGGTGAGTTCATGGAAGTTTTTATTTTTGGCACAAGTTAGCGGAAATGGATATTTTTTTTTTTTTTTTTACAAAGTCTCATATTCCACTAACTTGTGCCAAAAATAAAATTTTACATGAACTCACCATACCCCTCACGGAATACCTTGGGGTGTCTTCTTTATAATATGGGGTCACTTGTGTGGTATTTTTACTGCCCTGGCATTTTAGGGGCCCCTAAACGTCAGAAGCAGTTTGGAATCCAAATGCGTAAAAAATGTCCTGTGAAATCCTATAAGGTACTCATTGGATTTAGGGCCCCTTTGCGCATCTTGGCTGCAAAAAGTGGCACACATGGGGTATCGACGTATTCGGGAGAAGTAGGGCAATGTGTTTTGGGGCGTATTTTTACCTATACCCCTACTGGGTGTGAAAAATATCTCTGTAAATGACAACTTTGTATAATTTTTTTAAAAGTTGTCATTTACAGAGATATTTTCACACCCAATATGAGTATATGTAAAGTACACCCCAAAACACATTGCCTACTCTCCTGAGTACAGAGATACCACATGTGTGACACTTTTGCAGCCAAGTGCGCAATTCGACCCTAAATCAATGAGTACCTTCTAGGATGGCATTTTTACGCATTTTTCTTCTCACGCTTCAGGGCCCCTAAAATGCCAGGGCAGTATAAATACCCCACATGTGACCCCATTTTGGAAGAAGACACCCCAAGGTATTCTGTGAGGGTATGGTGAGTTCATAGAAGATTTTTTTGCCCAAGTTAGCGGAATTTGATTTTTGTTTTTTTCACAAAGTCTCCCTTTCCGCTAACTTGTGACAAAAGTTCAATCTTTCATGGACTCAATATGCCCCTCAGCGAATACCTTGGGGCGTCTTCTTTCCGAAATGGGGTCACATGTGAGGTTTTGTACTGCTCTGGCATTTGAGGGTCTCCGCAATCATTACACGTATGGCCAGCATTAGGAGTTTCTGCTATTCTCCTTATATGGAGCATACAGGTAATGAGATTTTTTCCGTTCAGCCTCTGGGCTGAAAGAAAAAATGAGCGGCACAGATTTCCTCATTCGCATCGATCGATGTGGATGAAAAAATCTCTGCCAAAAAATATGCAAGAAAAAAAGAGGGCCTGGCGATTGCCAGGACATAGGAGCTCCGCCCAAACATCCATACCCACTCAGCTCCTATG
The DNA here is from genome assembly GCA_033119425.1 of Bufotes viridis. NCBI lineage: Eukaryota > Metazoa > Chordata > Amphibia > Anura > Bufonidae > Bufotes > Bufotes viridis. The sequence goes on along the minus strand of CM065589.1, from coordinate 534,721,520 downwards.
TCCTGGCAAGCGTGATTTCTCCATTCACATCGATCAATCCATCGGTGTGGAGGAAGATATCTTTGCCAGATTTTTGATACAAAGTGTTTGCCAAAGCATATGAACTCCAACACCTCTCCTCAGCTCACATGCCAGGGCAAGCGTACCTGTCCTGCAGAGGAGAAATCTCGTCTTGCAGCGCCGCATACACTGACTTCACGTGTCTTCTGACAGCAGCGCAGTGCTTCTCTCAGAATTCACATCAGTGCTGCGGCGTTTTCGTCGGTTGGTCCGTTGGTCTGTTGGTATACCTGGAAAATAAAGGGTGGTTATGGGGAAAAAAAAAAAAAAAAGAAGAAAAAACAGGCAGCAGGCACATGACTTGAACGTTGCAAACTTTATAAAACCAGAACATTTTAAAACTTTTATAAAACATGAACATAAAAACCTGAACTAACTCAAGATTTTTTTCTTGCTACCTGTTTAATTTTTATTTTTTTACCATTTCACTCTTTATTTTCCTAGCAGAAACCTCTCCTTTCCCATGGGACAATGTGTAAAGTGTAAATCACACAGAGATGGTGCGAAGTACATTATACGCGTTATCCCAAGTGAAAGGAGAGGTTTCTACCGTTTCACACTTCTGCTGTAGCACACCAGCACCGTCCCTATGTGTTAGGGTCTCTCAAAACCTAGTGTCCTGAGAGACCCTAGAGCCTCAGTGGAAAAAAAAACTACCTGTGTAGTGCTGTCCCTAGGTCCCTAAGTGTACCTGAGTGTGGTACTTTCGGAAACACTCTCCAAGGCATAGGGCAGGGTGGTCAGGACAGTCAGGACAGAAATAGCGGGTGTCACGCCTTATTCCACTCCTGCTACAGACACGACATTTTTCGGGGTGGCGGTTGGTTTGAGGTACCCGGCACAACGCTAGGGAAGTGCCGCTCGTGTAGACGGCTAACTACACTGGTGGATGGGGCCACGGAACCTCCTGGATACAGGAGGTTCTCGGCGATCTCTTCCTGGAATTTTAGGAAAGATCCAGTTCTCCCAGCCTTACTGTAGAGAACGTAACTATTATATAGAGCCAATTGAATCAGATAAACAGACACTTTTTTATACCAGCGTCTGGTCTTTCGGGAAACCAAATAAGGGGCCAACATCTGGTCGTTGAAGTCCACCCCTCCCATGTGGAGGTTATAGTCGTGGACTGAGAGGGGCTTTCAACGACACTGGTTGCCCGTTGAATTTGTACTGTCGTGTCTGCGTGAATGGAGGAGAGCATGTAAGCGTCACGCTTGTCTCTCCATTTCACCGCGAGCAGTTCGTCGTTACACAGTGCAGCCCTCTGCCCCCTTGCAAGTCGGGTGGTAAGAAGCCGTTGGGGGTAGCCGGCGACTAGGTCGCGCGGTGCCGCAGCAGCCAATCTGTTCTAGGAACAAATGCTTGAAGAGGGCCACACTTGTGTAAAAGTTGTCCACGTAAAGATGGTACCCCTTGCCGAATAAGGGTGACACCAAGTCCCAGACTATCTTCCCACTGCTCCCCAGGTAGTCAGGGCAACCGACCGGCTCCAGGGTCTGATCTTTTCCCTCATAGATCCGAAATTTGTGCGTATAGCCTGTGGCCCTTTCACAGAGCTTATACAATTTGACCCCATACCGGGCGCGCTTGCTCGGGATGTACTGCTTGAAGCCAAGGCGCCCGGTAAAATGTACAAGGGACTCGTCTACGCAGATGTTTTGAGCAGGGGTGTACAAATCTGCAAATTTCTGGTTGAAATGGTCTATGAGGGCCGAATTTTATGGAGCCGGTCAAAAGCTGGGTGGCCTCTGGGACGGGAGGTGGTGTTGTCACTAAAGTGCAGGAAGCGCAGGATGGTCTCAAAGCGTGTCCTGGACATGGCAGCAGAGTACATGGGCATGTGATGAATTGGGTTCGTGGACCAATATGACCGCAATTCATGTTTTTGGTTATGCCCATGCTGAGGAGAAGGCCCAGAAAAGTTCTAAGTTCGGAAACTTGGACTGGTTTCCACCGGAAAGGCTGGGCATAAGAGCTTCCCGGGTTGTCGGCGATAAATTGAGTGGCATATCTGTTTGTTTCTGCCACGACTAAGTCAGAAGAGCTCCGCAGTGAAAAACAGCTCAAAAAACCCCAGCGCCGATCCTATTTGAGCTGTTTCCACCGAACTCCTGACTGGGCGGTGAAAGGGGAACTACTGGTGCGGCTGAAGATGGGGGCTGCCAATCAGGGTTTGCCAGCACCTCAGGGACTCTAGGGGCTCTACGGGCCTGTTGTCTTTGCGGTGGCTGCGGCGGGAAACTATTGCACGTGCCACCGTACCAGCTTCTACTGCCCTTCTGGTGCTCGCCACTTCACCATGTTATGCGGCAGTGCTGGTAGAAGGTCCAGGACGGGCTGCGCTGCTGGTGTATGCCTCACCACGTAATCCGGCAGCGCCAGCCCACTCTGCTGCCCTTGAAGCGGATCCTGCGCAACCTGCGGTCTAGCAACACGGGGCCGAGTACGCCTGCTTCTATCAGGGACCTCCACCTCCTCGTCAGAACTTTGGGTCAGAGAGCCACTGCTTTCTACAGGTTGGTATTCTGACCCGCTAGATTCGTCAGATGAGGGTTCCCATTCCTCATCCGACTGGGTCAGAATCCTGTAGGCCTCTTCAGAGGAATACCCCTTGTTTGACATTTGGCCGTCTAAATTTAGGGGTATTCCCTGAGACTACCCAAGAAAAAAGCAAGCCTGTCTTACAATTGAGAGGGTAGCGAAGTACAGAAACCGCTGCGATTGATAAAAAATATCAAAACTGATTTTTATCGCCGCAGCGCTTGTGAAGGATTGTGCAGTGATTACAAAAAAAAATTTTTTGTCACTGCGGCGAGGGTGGGCGTGGGTGAGCGCAGGTGTGGGCGACCGATCGGGTCTGATCGGGCAAACACTGCGTTTGGGGTGGAGGGCGAACTAAAGTGACACTAGTACTATTATATATCTGACCGTGATCAGTTCTGATCACTTACAGATACTATAAAAGTACAAGCGCTGATTAGCGCTACGCTAATCAGCGAACCAGTGACTGCGGTGCGGTGGGCTTGGCGCTAACGCTAACTACCTACCAAAGGGGACTAAACTAAGCTAAACCTAACAGTCAATCTTAGTGAAAAAAAAAAGTGACAGTTTACACTGATCACTTTTTCCCTTTCACTGGATGATTGACAGGTGCTGAAGGGGTGATCAAGGGGTTAATTTGGGTGATGGGGGGCTGATCAGGGGCTATGTGTGGTGCTTGGTGTACTCACTGTAGAGGTGTGCTCTCTCCTGGGTCCAACCGGCGAAAAGGACCCAGGAGAGAGCACAAGCTCATTTAATCCATCATATTTACTAATATGATGGGTTAAATGGCTCCTGATCGTTTTTGAATGTCATCAGCCCGCCAGCGATGCCGATTGGCTGGCAGGCTGATGACCAAGTTCTTTAAATCCACTGCTATGCGCGATCTGCGCATGCGCGAGCGCTTGTGCCCGAAATCTCGCGCATCGCGAGAGGGCGCCCCGATGCGTCCAAACAGAAGATCCCGGCCGCCCGCAGGACGCAATCCTGCGTACGGCGGTCGGGGACTGGTTAAGGGGTTGAATAATTGTGTCAATGAAGAAATCACAAAAAAAACATTTAATACTGTATTACAAAAACAATTGATGTCATTTTAGTTGCATTTGGTTCTTTAAAAAGTCCTTGTAAGATTTCATTCTGAACACAATTACAAATGTACACTAAATTCCCTAAAACCCTTTACAGCATTGGGGGTTGAATCATTTTGAACACAACTGTACAACAGCCACTCGGACAATAGGCACGGCAGACAGGAGATTTTTCTAGACATGTTCTGTGACCTGTGCATGGTGCATGTGGATGGTGGATCCTGTGTTTATTGCCTTTTTATTGTAATTCTGTATGTGATGATAATAACAAGACTATTGAAGTCCGTACAGAGGAGGAAACATCATCCTATTATAAGGGTTAGTGTCCAGTGTTTCTTTAATAGATAGATGAAAAAATTATTGAAAAATTAAATTCTTTAAAAAATAAATAATTCAAAAAATGATTTAAACAATAAATTCTGTTTTTTTTGAATACATATTCCCTTTAACCACAAACAAAATTATCATTAATGTACTCTAATTGCATGTCGCAACCCTGTTCAGATAATTAGGCATAGTTTCAAAGATATGTGCACTTTTTTTAAACCTGTCTTAGGCCTCATGCACACGAACGTATTTTGTTTCCTTGTCCGTTCCGTTTTTTGGCGGATAGGATGCGGACCCGTCCGACCCATTCATTTCAATGGGTCTGCAAAAAATGCAGACAGCACATCATGTGCTGTCCGCATCTGTATGTCTGTTCTGTAGCCCCGCAAAAAAGATAGAACATGTCCAATTCTTGTCCATTTCACGAACAAGGATAGGCATTGTTACAATGGACATGCAAAAAAAACGGATACAATATGGATGCCAAATGGGCGTCATCCATATTTTTTTACGGATCCGTGTTTTGAGGACCGCAAAACACATACGGCCGTGTGAATGTAGCCTTTTGTAACCATTTGTATTTTGTGGCCCACAAAACGCGGATCTGCAAAATATATGGATGATGTCTATGTGACGTCCGTGTTGCATCAGTTTTTTTGGCTGACCACATCGATCTGCAAAAAATGCGGTTCAGATGCGGAGCAAAAATATGGTCATGTAAATGGGGCCTTAAGGGTGTTGTGCCACTAATATAAATGTTTCCCGGCCAACAGATATCGCTGTTATATCACTTTTCACAAATAACAGCATTTCGCAATACTGCCTTAAAGGAGTTATCCAGGAAAATATATTTATGACTTATCCCAAGAATAGGTCATCAGTATCAGATCTGTGGGGGTGCAACACCCGGGACCCCAGCCAATCAGCTATTAGAAGAGACCTTGAGCGCCCCAGCCTCTTCCTAGGCCTATGACGTCACTGTACATCAGTCACATGGTCTAGTTGCAGCTAAACCTCATTTAAGTCAATAGGGCTGAGCTGCAATACCAAGCACTGCCACTAAATGATGTATGGCGCTCTATGCCGGGAGCCTGCATTGGTCACAAGAGCTCCTGTGAGCATAGCCGCTCCCTGAAACAGTTGATCAATGGGGATGCCAGAACTTGGACCCCCACTGATGTTATAATGATGACCTATTCTGAGGATAAGTTATCATTATCTTTTCCAGGATAACCCCTTTAATCTAAAGTCATTAGCCTACCATTGTGCCCTGTGGCAAATCAGTTTTCATATTCAGTTCCTGTAGGTTACGTCCTGCATTGCAGCCTTGTAATGTAGGCCAAACAACTGTTATTGGTAAGAACAAGCGACGTGGTTAGTTTCATGTGACCTGCTGATGTCAGGGCACATCTCACTGCCCTGCGGCATGATCAGACAGCACACATAACAAATCAAGAAATAGGATTCAAGCATGGGGGATAAGAGAAAACTGCAAATGAAGTAAATTTGAAAAAAAAAAATACTAAGGAGAAATTGCAGCTAGAGTACTTGATTTATAGAAGTAGTTGATGGCACAGCCCCTTTAATTGATTAAATATATCTAAAATAAGAAAAAAAGATAGGAATCTTGTATGAAAATAGTTTTAATTAAAGGGAGTCTGTCACCACAATCTGACATTATAGACATTATCGACATTACATAGCGCTGTAGCATAACTATACATGAGTCAAATGGTACCTTTGTTGTATTGTTCTGAAGTTCAACAGAGGCAAAATCGGAGTTTTATTCATATGCAAATGAGGGCTCACAAGTGCCCAGGGGCGGTGTTCAGGCTGTAAGTGCCCAGGCCAGTCTGTCTTCTTCTCACATAACTCCTCCCCAGCCTGCTGCTTGCCCGCTCTGTAAGCCCCTTGCTCATCTAGTGTACTGGCCGAGATCCCACGAGTGCGCAGTTCACCACCGGCCCAGGGATGTGCACTGTGATGATCATTGTGGGCAGTGGCATCGCCCCATGCAGTGCACATACGCCGGCGGGATCTCGGTCAGTACACTGGATAATGCAATGATCTCTGTGATCCTGAGGATTGGTCACCAATATGTAAATCCTGCAGAACCTATCCATTTTTTGAACTTGATGGACTTGTATCTTTTTTCAACCGTATTAACTATGTAACACAATTGCACAAGTATGAATTGCATTAAAGGGGTTATCCCATGAGTAATGAGCTCCACAGCCTTCACACAACACCGTACATTGTATAGCGCCGTGCTTGGTATTGAAGCACAGCTGTATCCACTTGAATGAGACTAATGTGCGCCTAGGCCATGTGACCAATGAACTTGGTGTCACAAGGAAGAGCGTTCAAGGAGCAACGTGGCCTCTTCGTACAGCTGATGGTCTGTACGAGTCGAACCTCTACTCATCTCATATTGATGACCTATCCTGAGGATTGGTCATCAATATGTAAATCCTGCAGAACCCCTTTAAATTGAACTTCTACTTCTGTTCCTGACATAACTCCATGGCATTTTCCAGCAGCCACCACTAGTGAGAACTCAGTGCATAGAGATTTTTACAGCTTCTATTAAGTTCAAGGGTAACTGTATACATTTCTATGCATTTGGCTCCCCCTAGCGGTGGCTGCATGCAGCCAGTTTTATAATATACCATGTGAGGAGCTGTAAGAAAGAGATTTATCAATGTATTTATGTCAGTTGTCTGGTGTAAATACATTGAGCAATATGGTACTCAGAAAGTGAGCCATATTTATGAAAAACCACTTGGGTAAAGTGGGTGAGGTGGAGCACCATATATTTTTTTTATAACAAAGTTTTGCTATGGGGCCCCATGAGATTGGTGTGCACCCCTGTCTTTACGCCATCAATGTACGCGCTCATATAACCACTTCTATTATGTAGTAATCATCTTTGAATATTGCTTTAAGATACGCTGCATGGAAAATATCCTTCATATTATTGTGGCTTGTCTTTGGTTACTGGAACGTCAATGTCAGCAGGTGAAAAGACATCCAACAACGTTAGATCAAAACGACCTTCAGTTTCTACATCCGCAGCTTGTTTCCTTTAGATTACATCTATACATATGTACTGTGTAAGTCATCACTATTAGAAATATGCAAACAAATTACTGCCATAAAACAACCACCGAACTTCAGATTATACAAATTGCTTTCACATAAAGTGTTACACATGTCATAAACGCAGATGAGGAGCTGGAGAGGGGTGAAACAGTACAGGAAGCTACTGTGTTTCTGGTGAAGTTTAAAATATACGTTTGATAGCAGAGCTCTCTGCAGCTTTTAATGAAGTACATATAAACCACCGTCAGTTATTACATTAAGTGTTTGTACAGCATCCAATTTAAAGCAGTTTTCAAGCCGAGTCATCTGTACCAGTTGAGAAAAAACATACTCACCTGCTGCCCAACGCTCTCTTCTGCGGTGTTCCATTCTTCGTACTGTAAACTTCTGTACAGACGGGGCAGCTGCAGGCAATGACTGGCCTCAGCAGTGACGTGTTCCCAAGTAGCATGTGACCCAGCCACATGTAACTGCTGGGTCACCCTGCTGCTTAGGGACACGTCACAGCTAGGTCACCATGCTGCTTGGGGGACACGTCACTGCGGGGTCACCATGCTGCTCAGGGAAACATCACTGCTGAGGCCAGTCAGTGGTGACATGTCATTGACTGCAGCAGTAGACATGACTTCATCTATCCAGAAGTTTACAGGGTGGGGACCAGAAGACTACAGAAGGGTGCCAGGGACTCAGGGAGCTGGAATAGAGAATTGGGGAGTAGGCAAGTATGGCTTTTATTTCTGAAATGCTGTAGCAGAAACGTCATCGCGCCTCTGCACCGGCCTCTGATAGGCTGCAGGCCAAGTGCCTGCAGCCTATCAGAGGAACGGGGAAGGGAGACGCCTCTCCCCTGCCCCGCAGAATCCATCTGTATCAATGTCCTGAGGAAGGCGATACAGATGACTATGGAGATGAGCGCTTCCACAAGGGAAGCGCTCATCTCCCTGTGCCCTGCCGCCGCCGCCCCACTTGTCACCAGGGCCGTGCCGCCTAAAGCGATCGCCTTACTTTGCCTAATTGGCGGTGCGGCCCTGCTTGTGCCCCCTGGAATTTTGCGCCCCCCCCCACGCTACGCCGCTGGCCAGCGGGGCTTAAGAGTCAGCTGCCTTGGGCCCCCCAGGAGAAACTGGGCCCGGGGCAGCTGCCCCTTTTCCACCGCGTTAAAGACAGCCCTGTTCCTGATTGCAAATCTGACCCATTTAACTGTGTCAAAGACATCAATCTTTTCATTAGAAAGACTTCAATGACCAGATGTTGGCCCCGTATTTGCTTTCCCGCAGGACCAGACGCTGGTATAAGAAGGTGTCTGTATATTTAATTCAATTGGCTATATATAATAGTTTTGTTCTCTACAGTAAGGCTGGGAGAACAGGATCCTTCTGTGAGATCATCGAGAACCTCCTGTATCCAGGAGGTTTCGTGGCCCCAACCACCAGTGTAGTGAGCCGTCTACACGAGCGACATTTTACCTCAACCCAACCGTCACCCCGAAAAAGATGTCGTGTCTGTAGCAGGAGTGGAATAAGGCGTGACACCCGCTATTTCTGTCCTGCCTGTCCTGACCACCCTACCCTATGCCTAGGGGAGTGTTTCTGAAAGTACCACACTCAGGTACACTTAGGGACATAGGGACAGCACAACACAGGTAGTTTATTCACTCAGGCTCTAGGGTCTCTCAGGATACTAGGTTTTGAGAGACCCTAACACATAGGGGTGCTGGTGTGCTACAGCAGAAATGTGAAACGGTAGAAACGTCTCCTTTCACTTGGGATAAAGTGCATAATGTACTTCGCACCATCTCTGTGTGATTTACACTTTACACATTGTCCCATGGGAAAGGAGAGGTTTCTGGTAGGAAAATAAAGAGTAAAATGGTTAAAAATAAATAAATAAATTAAACAGGTAGCAAGAAAAAAAAATCTTGAGTTAGTTCAGGTTTTAAAAGTTTTGATCAGGTTTGATAAAAAAAAGTTTTATGTTCACGTTTTATAAAGTTTGTAACGTTCAAGTTTATGAGCCTGCTGCCTGTTTTTTCTTCTAGCAGAAACTCCTAATGCTGGCCATACAGGTAATGATTGCGGAGACCCTCAAATGCCATGGCAGTACAAAAACCTTACATGTGACCCCATTTTGGAAAGAAGACACCCCAAGGTATTTGCTGAGGGGCATATTGAGTCCATAAAAGATTGAACTTTTTGTCACAAGTTAGCGGAAAGGGAGACTCTGTGAGAAAAAAAATAAATATATAATTCCGCTAACTTGTGCCAAAAAAACAAAACTTCTATGAACTCGCCATGCCCCTCACAGAATACCTTGGGGTGTCATCTTTCTAAAATGGGGTCACATTTGGGGTATTTTTACTGCCCTGGCATTTTAGGGGCACTAAAGCGTGAGAAGAAAAATGCGTAAAAATGCCATCCTAAAAGGTATTCATTGGAATTGGGGCCCCTTTGCGCATCTTGGCTGCAAAAAAGTGGCACACATGTGGTATCGCAGTACTCAGGAGAAGTAGGGCAATGAGTTTTGGGGTGTATTTTTACATATACCCATGCTGGGTGTGAAAAATATCTCTGTAAATTGACAACTTTGTATAAAAAAATAGAAAAAGTTGACATTTACAGAGATATTTTTCACACCCAGCATGGGTATATGTAAAAATACACCCCAAAACACATTGCCCTACTTCTCCCGAGTATGGCGATACCACATGTGTGCCACTTTTTTGCAGCCAAGATGCGCAAAGGGGCCCTAAATCCAATGAGTACCTTTAGGATTTCACAGGACATTTTTACGCATTTGGATTCCAAACTCCTTCTCACGCATTAGGGGCCCCTAAAATGCCAGGGCAGTAAAAATACCACACAAGTGACCCCATTTTAAAAAGCAGACACCCCAAGGTATTACGTGAGAGGTATGGTGAGTTGATGTAAAATTGTATTTTTTGTCACAAGTTAGTGAATTATGAGACTTTGTAAAAAAAAAAAAAAAAAAATTCCATTTCCGCTAACTTGTGACAAAAAAAATAAAAACTTCCATGAACTCACTATGCCCATCAGCGAATACCTTAGGGTGTCTACTTTCCAAATTGGGGTCACTTGTGTGGTATTTATACTGCCCTGGCATTTTAGGGGTCCCTAAAGCGTGAGAAGGAGTTTGGAATCCAAATGCCTAAAAATGCCCTGTGAAATCCTAAAGGTACTCGTTGGAATTTGGGCCCCTTTGCGCATCTTGGCTGCAAAGAAGTGGCACACATGTGGTATCGCCGTACTCAGGAGAAGTAGGGCAATGTGTTTTGGGGTGTATTTTTACATATACCCATGCTGGGTGAGAGAAATATCTCTGTAAATTGACAACTTTGTATAAAAAATTGAAAAAGTTGTCATTTACAGAGATATTTCTCACACAAAGTATGGGTATATGTAAAATACACCCAAAACACATTGCCCTACTTCTCCTGAGTACGGCGATACCACATGTGTGGCACTTTTTTGCAGCCAAGATGCGCAAAGGGGCCCTAAATCCAATGAGTACCTTTAGTATTTAACAGGACATTTTTACACATTTGGATTCCAAACCACTTCTAACATTTAGGGGCCCCTAAAATGCGAGGGCAGTAAAAATACCCCACAAGTGACCCCATTTTAGAAAGTAGACACCCCAAGGTATTCCGTGAGGGGTATGGTGAGTTGATGTAAAATTTTATTTTTTGTCACAAGTTAGTGGAATATGAGACTTTGTAAGAAAAAAAAAAAAAAATTCTATTTCCGCTAACTTGTGACAAAAAATAAAAACTTCCATGAACTCACTACGCCCATCAGCGAATACCTTAGGGTGTCTACTTTCCGTAATGGGGTCACTTGTGTGGTATTTTTACTGTCCCGGCGCTTTAGGGGCCCCTAAAGCGTGAGAAGTAGTTTGGAATCCAAATGCGCAAAATTGCCATGTGAAATCCTAAAGGTACTCATTGGTTTTAGGGCCCCTTTGCGCATCTTGGCTGCAAAAAAGTGGCACACATGTGGTATCGCCGTACTCAGCAGAAGAAGGGCAATGAGTTTTGGGGTGTATTTTTATATACCCATACTTTGTGTGAGAAATATCGCTGTAAACGACAACTTTTTAAATTTTCTTATACAAAGTTGTCAATTTACAGAGATATTTCTCTCACCCAACATGGGTATATGTAAAAATACACCCCAAAACACATTGCCCTACTTCTCCTGAGTACGGCGATACCACATGTCTGGCACTTTTTTGCAGCCAAGATGCGCAAAGGGGCCCTAAATCCAATGAGTACCTTTAGGATTTCACAGGGCATTTTTACACATTTGGATTCTCACGCTTTAGGGGCCCCTAAAATGCCAGGGCAGTAAAAATACCCCACAAGTGACCCCATTCCGGAAAGTAGACACCCTAAGGTTTTCGCTGAGGGGCATAGTGAGTTAGCAGAAAATAAATTTTTTTGAAAAAAAAAAAAAAAACAATTTCCGCTAACTTGTGACAAAAAATAAAAACTTCCATGAACTCACTATGCCCCTCAGCGAATACCTTAGGGTGTCTACTTTCCGAAATGGGGTCATTTATGGGGTGTTTTTACTGTCTGGGCATTGTAGTACCTCAGGAAACAGGACAGGTGCTCAGAAAGTCAAAGTACGGAAATTCACTTTTTTGCACCATAGTTTGTAAAAGCTATAACTTTTACCCAAACTAATAAATAAACACTTATTGCATTTTTTTTATTAAAGACATGTAGAACAATACATTTAGAGAAAAAATTATAGAGAAATGTAGTTTTATTTGACAAATTCTCCAACAGAAAGTAAAAAATATCATTTTTTTGCAAAAATTTTGTCAAAAAAAGCAAAATATCAAAGTAAAAATGTCAGCAAGAATGAAATACCACCAAATGAAAGCTCTATTAGTGAGAAGAAAAGGAGGTAAAATTCATTTGGGTGGTAAGTTGTATGGCCGAGCAATAAACGGTGAAAGTAGTGTAGTGCAGAATTGTAAAAAGTGGCCTGGTCATTAAGGGTGTTTAAGCTAGGGGGGCTGAGGTGGTTAAGTGGTGATAACTTTAAAACGCTTCGACTTATCCAAGCCATTCTGAGATTGTTTTTTCGTCACATATTGTACTTCATGACACTGGTAAAATGGAGTCAAAAACTCATTTCTATTTATAAAAAAAAATACCAAATTTACCAAACATTTGCAAAAATTAGCAAATTTCCAAGTTTCAATTTCTCTACTTCTATAATACATAGTAATACCTACAAAAATAGTTATTACTTTACATTCCCCATATGTCTACTTCATGTTTGGATCATTTTGGGAATGACATTTTATTTTTTGAGGACGTTACAAGATTTAGAAGTTTAGAAGCAAATCTTAAAATTTTTCAGAAATTTCCAAAAACCCACTTTTTAAGGACCAGTTCAGGTCTGAAGTCTCTTTATGAGGCTTACATAATAGAAACCACCCAAAAATGACCCCATTCTAGAAACTACACCCCTCAAGGTATTCAAAACTGATTTTACAAACTTTGGTGTGCCACAAGAATTAATGGAAAATAGAGATTTCAAAATTTCACTTTTTTGGGAGATTTTCCATTTTAATAATTTTTTTCCAGTTACAAAGCAAGGGTTAACAGCCAATCAAAACTCAATATTTATTGCCCTGATTCTGTAGTTTACAGAAACATCCCATATGTGATTGTAAACTACTGTACCGGCACACGGCAGGGCGCAGAAGGAAAGGAATGCCATACGGTTTTTGGAAGGCAGATTTTACTGGTGGACTGTTTTTTTGACACCATGTACCATTTGAAAGCCCCCCTGATGCACCCCTAGAATAGAAACTAGAATAGAAACTCCACAGTCTGAGAGCCATAGTTTTTTCAGTTTTTGGGCGATTATCTTGGGTAGGGTATGATTTTTTAGGGATGAGATGGCGGTTTGATTGGCACTATTTTGGGGTGCGTATGACTTTTTGATCGCTTGCTATTACACTTTTTGTGATGTAAGGTGACAAAAAAATTGCTTTTTTTACATCGTTTTTATTTTTTTACGGTGTTCACCTGAAGGGTTAGTTCATGTGATATTTTTATAGAGCAGGTTACTATGGACACGACGATACTTAACATGTATACTTTTTATTTATTTATGTTTTACACAATAATATCATTTTTGAAACAAAAAAAAAATCATGTTTTAGTGTCTCCATATTCTGAGAGCCATAGTTTTTTCAGTTTTTGGACGATTATCTTAGGTAGAGTCTCAATTTTTGCGGGATGAGATGACAGTTTGATTGGCACTATTTTGGGGTACATATGACTTTTTGATCGCTTATTACTTTTTTTGTGATCAAAGGTGACAAAAAATGACTTTTTTTACACCATTTTTATTTTTTACGGTGTTCACCTGAGGGGTTAGGTCATGTGATATTTTTATAGAGCAGGTTATTATGGACGTGGCGATACCTAATATGTATACTTTTTTTAATTTACTTAAGTTTTACACAATAACAGCTTTTTAAAAACAAAAAAAATTATGTTTTAGTGTCTCCATATTCTGAGCCATAGTTTTTTTATTTTTTGGGTGATTGTCTTAGATAGGGGCTCATTTTTTGCGGCATGAGTTGACGGTTAGATTGGTACCATTTTGGTGGGCATACACCTTTTTGATCGCTTGCTGTTTTACTTTTAGTGATGTAAGGGGACAAAAAAATTGTTTATTTAGCACAGTTTTTATTTTTTATTTTTTACAGTGTTCTTTAAAAATGGGGTTAGGTCATGTGATATTTTTATAGAGTCGGTCGATACGGACACAGCGATACCTAATATGTCTATTCCCCCCCCCCCCTTATTTTATACCAATTTTTTTTTACTTTATTTGGGGAAAATGACATTTTATTTTTCTTTTACTTGAAACTTTTAATATTATTGGGGGGAAACTTAATTTTTTAAACTTTTTTTTTTTTTCACTTTTTTTGTCCCACATTGAGACTTCAACTTTTGGGGGTCTAATCCCCTTTACAATGCGTTCCAATACTTCTGTATTGGAATGCATTGGCTGTATGAGTAATACAGTGTGTATTACTCATACAGCTTCCTGCCTGTGAGATCCAGGGGGCTGAATTTCACAGGCTCATCACCGGAAGGCAGCTCCGATGCTAAGGTAAGCATCAGGGCTACCTTCCCTGCTATCGGGTCCCCCCCACAGCAGCAATGGGGACCTGATAGCCCCCGCACCCACCATCCGATTATATGGAAAAGCCGCAAACCGCAGGTCTGAATTGACCTGCGGTTTGCGGCTATCGCCGATGCGGGGGGGTCACAGGACCCCCCCGCGCATTGACACAGAGTGCCTGTTCAATGATTTCAGCAGTCACTTTTTTACGATCACCGCCCAAGGTTAAAAAGATTGTTGTGTAATGGTCCCAACTATCCTCGTTCAATATTCCCAGTAGGCATATCTCTAGAGTGCATACTAGTGGGACCAGCAATAAGCTTGATAGAAAGGACGTCACTTCTTTCCAAAATGTGGCAACTGGGTTACATCGCTACATCATGTGCCAGAAGTCCTCCTCCAGCTCTCCACACCTTGGACATTCTGTGGAGTATACTCTGCCCATTCTGTACATCCTAGTTGGTGTGAGATATGTTTGATGGATAATGTATAATTGTATAATTTTGTTATTAGCTGCTGGCGCTACTTGTAAATGCGATTCTAATAAATCTGTAATTGATTCCTCTGTAAGTGTAGGTATCTGTCTTTTCCATGTATCTATTATTGTAAGGGGATTAGCACTGACTTTTGCTTGCATGAGATGGGAATAAATTGCCGATACCAGTACTCTGGGTCCCTGGGTTTTAACAACCCCTATAAGTGGATATTTAGTAATTATGGTGTTAGTGCTTGGAAAGTTACTCTGTATAGTTGAATGAAGTTGTAAATAGGCAAAAAATTGGGTTCGGGGGATGTGGTTTTTCTGGGCCAATACTTCAAATGTCATAAATACCCCCTGGTCATACAGATCTCCCAAGGTTTTAACTCCAGCTCACCGCCCCCATAACCACCTGTAGCTGCGGTAACGATTGATTAGGCCAAATAGGTATGTCTGAAACCACCTCAGTGAAACTGGTCAGTGATTTGGCGTCCCTCAATGTCATTTGTGCCAACTTGTACAGTGGCAGCAACGGTCTTTGAAATTTAGGGGATATTTGACCATAGTGTGCAACATCGAAGGTACTGTTTTAGAAAATATTCTGAAATAGGCAGATCATCAGATGTGAACCCGGGGCTAATGAGCTTTAACTAGCCTACCAGATAATATATATAATAATCCGGCAATGCCATACCACCATCGGTTTTAGGACGTTTTAATGTGTCAAGACTTAACTCGGGATCTGCCCCAGATAAAGATCCTGGTCAGAGAATCTATGTCTTTGAATACTGATTTGGGTATATGTACCTCTGAGTGTTGCAAAGCATAGAGGGATTTGGGGAGTATAATCATTTTGAGCAAGTTAATGCGTCCTGCCACTGAAATAGGTAGTGTCTTCCAGTTTTGAAGTTTGTTCCGTATATGGCCAATCAGGGGATAAATATTAAGTGATAAGGCTTGAGAGTGTTTTTTAGTGATGTTTGAAAGTGTATACTACCTTCAGTCTATCTACATAAGAAGGGCCTGACCAGTTTGCTCTGCCCAGAGGCATATACACCGATTTCCTCCAATTGATCCTGAGACCTGATAGCTCCCCAAATTCGTCTATCAATTCAATTGCTCCTCTGAGAGACGTCTTGGGTGAAAAAAGATATATAATCATGTCATTGGCATAAACTCCTATGCAAGCTTCTTTCTCCCCCAGGGTCACCCCAGTAATGCAATTGCTGCTTCTTACTCTAATGGATAAGGTTTCGATCACCAGGGCGAACGGGAGTGGTGATGTCATTCCCTGCTCTGGTGAGGTGCGGAGGTCTGTCAGGTTGGCAGCACGTGTGTAGTGTTTTCTTGGAACTTGGAGTGGAGCTGTACCTGCCTCCCTTCAGGTGCACTCGGTGGGGTCGTTTGTGTGAGTTTAAATCACACACCTACCCAGTGTCCTATGCGGGTTATAGCTGTGAGGGGTCTAACATCATATTTAAGTCTCCCATGCAGATTAGTCTAGAGTGTGGGTAAGCAGCTGCATAGGTGGCTGCTAGGTGTAGTACTTGCATAGAACCAGGTGGGGGGTTATATATACCTAATAGTGTGTACAGTACATTGTCAATCAGAGCATGAACAAAGACATATCTGACTTCTGAATCAACGGCCAAGTCTTTTACCTCCCAGCGTAGTTGTTTATGGATTAATATGGACACTCCTTGAGCAGAAGAGGTGTGGTAAGAATGTGCAGCACACTGAACTCAGGGTTTCTGCAAGACCCTGCAGGTGGTTCCAGTGAGATGCGTCTCTTGAAGACACAGAATTTGTGGACTAGAGTTTCTAATGAAGGCAAGTGCCATAGATCTTTTCTGCAGTGTACCCAATCCCCTGACGTTCCAAGATAATATCTTTAACTCAGCCATGGATTCCAAGGCAGGCATGTGAGTACATATGAGGAACCCAGTGCAATGAGTGTGATTATGTGCAACAGTGCAACATGAATAATTACATTTAACCAATGAACCATTGTAATGTAAACTCTATAAAACAAAGATTAACGTTGTACTTTCCTCGAATATAGTTGTTACTCCGAAGTGTCGACTCAATCCGGATTATAGGCCAGTAATAAATACCTGGATGCCTCTGCCTACAATAACTATGTGGCGGAAGCATGCGGGCTGCGGCTATAATAATAGTATATCCATTTAGCTATTTATGTGTAAGTACTATAGCCCTATATCTTTTGTTTAGGATGCAACTGAATATAGTAATTAAACCATTTGAAACATATCAGATAAAACAAACCAGATAGATGTCTTTAGCCGACTGCTAGGTATGGCTAGATTCTTAGCGTCTTGGGGAACTTCCCATAGAGCCAGCCATTCCTGAACTTCTGCAGGGGAGGTGAAGAAGGTCGCTCTGTCTCTATCCACGACTCTGAGTCTTGCAGGATACCCCATAGAATACGGGATATTTGTTTATCTCAGACGCCTCTTTACATCCATGAATGGGGCATGGATGGTACCCTATGCGCCTGTTCTACTGTGTAGGCTGAGGAGAATTCTGCATCTGAAAAAAGTTCCTTTATCCATTTTTCTAAGAACTCATCTGGTTTGCGTCCTTCTACTCTTTCAGACAGGCCGATAATTCTAATGTTGTTTCTACGAAACCTGTTTTCTAAGTCGTCTGCTTTCTGCTTCCATGTGTCTGCTTTAGTATTTAGATCAGATATGAATTATGGGACTGTGGCTGTAACATCCTCTATGCGTGAAA
The DNA here is from genome assembly GCA_033119425.1 of Bufotes viridis. NCBI lineage: Eukaryota > Metazoa > Chordata > Amphibia > Anura > Bufonidae > Bufotes > Bufotes viridis. The sequence continues at coordinate 534,703,992 of CM065589.1, read as the reverse complement.
TAAGTTCTTCAGCATGTTGGACTCTCTCCCGGAGATTTTGCATATCTTGACGCAGCAGTCCTAGGTCTATTTTGATTTTGTCTAGTTTCTCTGTAAGGGAGGTTTTGCATTCCATAACCATGTTATGGCTTCTAGAACTTGCGCAGAGACTTGCTTGAGCGTGAGTTCTTCTTGGTCCTCCTCAGAGGTGACTGTAGGTGCTGTTAAGTCTGACACTGTACTCGCCCTTGTGTGAACATTCCGCTGTGGCAATGGTGACCTCGATCCATCCTCTGGTTGTCTGGCAAATTCACGCTGCTTTTCTGCAGCATTCTGCGCTTTTTGCGGCCCCATTGTTATATCAGGCTATATGTCAGTCCTCTTATGATGGGAAGTATCTGGGGCTTTATGAGATGCAATATAGTCTCTTAGATAAGAGAGGTCTGTTGGATAGCAATAGGGTTAATTCCTCCCCCCTTCTTCTCCTTGACTTAACTTGTATCACACTATGCTGTGCTGCTATCTTTCCTGGTACTTAGCCGTCCACTGCTATCTTTTGGCTGAATACATCAGAGGTTGTTTCGGGCAATGCGGGATTTGTTATGATCCTATCTGGTGCAGGAGCTTATCGCTGTCGGTCTTCCCTCTCCACCGTGCTGCGGAGGCGCGGTCAAGATGGCCCAATTGGCGGGAAATTAGAGGAGCCTACGCGATGCGCTTGTTCCCACTCCCTCTTCTTCCCCCACTGACTCCCCGACCTCACTTCTGTTTCTCACCGCCTCCGGATTTCTTCTGGACCTCTCCCGTCCTCTATGCAGGAGGATCGCTAGCTGCTTTCACAGTGCGGCATGCAGCGCTGTTGTCTCGTGCGCACCGCGAGATGGGAGATGGGTGAGTTAGTTCCTCAGCAGGGCTCTTTGAGAAGCAGTGTCTTGCCTAAATGGCATTGTGGGATTCAGGATTTGTCCCGAAATATAGCCGATGGCCGTGGAACTCTCTTTATCTGCGTCCAGCCATGCCGGAAGCTCCGCAAAGTCTCTTTTAGTTATGGAGTCCTTGGAGTAAACGTGGGAAACACTTCTGGCCTTATATAACACAGAGTTCCTACCTAACTAACTAACAGACCTAGCCTCAGTCTCTTAGGCGCCAATCTGCAATTTAGTGCGTGCACGCTTTTACTGACCCGTGTCTTGTTCTGTATCAGATGATGTCTTTAAACTGAACAGAAGTCTCTTCAGCAACCATGAGGTCCTGCAGGCTAGGCAGCGCTCCGTTCCAAAGCTCCTAAGAGACATTCTGGAAAACAATCCTTTTCCTCCGGACAGGATCTGTCTTGGACGGTTATCAGCCTCACTCAGCTGCAATTCTGCACAATCCAGGACACCCTGACGCCTGGATTTGACCGGATTCTGTTTCACACCCAGTCCTTCTCGGTTCCTTTCAAGATGGAGGAAGTTCCAGCAGCTTCCTGCTTCCTGGTTCTTCTCTAGACTGTCCAGCACCACCTCCTATGAATATTCGAATGCCTGCAGTGTGTTAGCTTTGTGCGGAAACATTGGTTAAAGAGCAGAATGACAGTGCTAATAAATCAAAATGCAGATACACATTATTCAGACAATGGTGACAATTTATCAACCTCACAGACCTGCCAAGATAAAGCAAAATTATCGAAAGGGTTTTTCCCATCTCAGACATTGATGGCATATCACTAGGATGTGCCATCAATGTCAGATAGCTGTGGATCTGTCATCGGGGACCTGCTCCATTTCTCCAGAATGGGGCCCCCAAAGTGAAGGAGGGCACTTGGCTATTTTTTTCCTCTGATGTCTCCCCGCCCAGCTGATCTTTATTGACAGGTCTCTTCTTATGTACAAATAGGGCAGGGAGTAGCCAGCGAGGACTCTCCCACTGGACACCTGTCCTCATATCAAGCTTGTTTTTAAAACCTTGGGCGAGATATTTATGAAACTGTCTAAAAAGAAAATTTGCCTTTGTTGCCCATAGCCACCAATCACAGTACAGCTTTCATTTATCAAGGGTCCTGTATGAAATGATAGCTGGGCTGTGATTGCCTGCTGTAACCCATAGCATCGACAGTTTTCTTTTAGACAGCATCAGAAACCTCCCTGAATGTCTACTGTGAGACATCACTGAGTTTCAGAGTAAAACACCACATTTACTAATTTGAGTGCACCTAGACATTGTCATACATTGTGTAAAATTTTGTAGCCATTTGGTGCATTTCTGGTGCAAATCTAGTTTAAAAAAAATACATTGCACCTAGTGTTGTTGATATCAGACTGAAAGATCTGAAGCCATTACAAGATTGCGCTGGCATCCAGGACCACTTCCCACTTATCTATAGTTTACAATCCTTAGCTATGCTAAATGCGCCGAAGTGAAAATGTATTTTTTATAATGACCAAATTGAACAATGCCACGAGCCTCAGGGGGATGCCCCTCTGATGTACATATATACTGCTTATCTTCCTCTAATAAACAAGAATTCTGCTTTGATCCTGGAGAGGTGCAATTGTGGTTTACTCTGTCGTGCACAACTCACTAACAACATGCAATTTGGAGCAGTTGATAGATAGCACAGCTTCTGTGCATCCAAAACAGTTGGCGCCCAACGTGGGGCAAGGGTGAAATCGTTCAGACTCAGCAGCCTCAAGAATCATCCACTTGTGGGTTGGACGTATACGAGGGAGGATACTGTGCAGCTCTGAGAAAGGAAAGAAAACTAATTATATTACCTAATATGCCTTCTGTGCCTCCGCTCTGTGCAGTGGGTGGGACGGTTGTCCATCTGGACATCAGACCACATAAGCCCTCGTCCCAAGAACCTGGTCAAATTGTATTATCAACTGTCTGTGGTTAGCCAGGGATGCAGAAGGATGCAGAAGCTTGGTATAGAATAGCCAGAGAAATGAAGAAATTCTCTGGACAGAAATGTATGATGAAAAGACAAATGACTACTATTAAATGCCGCCAACACAGCCACCTAAAATGGTGCCGGAGGACTCTGCCATGCTTCAGCAGGCACGACCCCCACCATATCATCAGCCCCCTCAGTCTCCAGAGGGGTGGATCTGTGGAGTATGTCATTGCCAAAATCCCACAGGGAGTAATGTCTGTTATAACTGTGGTGCAGCAAAACCACGCCCCCTGACTGCCTCCTTGTACCCGGTTGTCACACAGGATGGCACACCTTATGTACCAGCTTCATCTCCAGAAGCCTTCTTAACTAATCCCTCCTCCTCTCCTACGGCCATCTTAACTAATCGAACTTCCTCTCCAGCGGCCATTTTAATCAGTCTCACTTCCGTCCCAGCGGTCATCCTAACTAATGCTATCTTAATGAATGGGGAGGAGGAACAACTGGAAGACCACGCCTAAGAAGGAGTAGGGGCTCCCGCTGACACTACAAATGGGGTTCAATATTTACAGGCTTCCCAGGACCCCTCTCAATCGGTCCCTCAAGACAGTTAGTTAGTCCCACCTGAAATAACTGTGAATTTACAAGCGGGATAGGGCTCATCGACTCAGTCGACGCCGGTGACTTGCCGCAATAGGCAATACTCTTCATTTGTAGATGAACCAAGGCATACTCCCCTCTGGCCACTTCAAAAACTAAAATATGTTGCATGGAAGCCAAAGGAGATGATAGCCTTAGTGAACAATCAGCTGGATGCGGACAAACTGCCTATACCATTCTACAAGAAGGTAAGACAAATACAGAATATCCACTCAGCAACATTGAAGGACTTGGCCACCCTAGTGGAGATCAAAGCGGGAGATGGATTCTGGCCAGTCATGGAATGCCATGTATATATGGAGTATAAAGAGTTAGGTGAAACCGTAGAATCAGGAGACAATTTCACCAGGCAATTGGGAAAATGGGCCAGAGGAAGACTGGCTGATCAAGAAAATACAATACAAGATATAACCCAAGAAAAGGGTGAATCAGTTGAGAAATTCTTCAATCATCTAAACGTGATGTTCCATGATCTGAAATTTACAGCACGGGAAAAGTCACACGAACAACTTTGGACACAAGCCTTTGTACAGGGACTGAGAAAACAGGTGCTAATAACAAGGCCTGAATACCGCACCTTGGGGCCAGAAGTCCGGTACCAAGTGGCAAAGGGGATTGAGCAGAACTGATCTCCAGAAGCCCAAGGCTGTCATAATGACCTTTCAACCGGGGCAAGACCTCAGCAGTATCCACAATTAGGCTACATGCACACGACAGTTGTTTTCTGCTGTCCGCAAATCGGGATCCGCAAAAAAAAAATTATGGTCCATCATTTTTTTTGGGAGCATTCCTTTGTTTTCACAGATCCCTTCTAATAAATGCCTATACTTGTCCACAAATGAGAAAAAAGTAGGACATGCACTACTTTTTTTGCTGAAGGGAAACACGGACAACTGGCGCGGAACACAAACGGATGAACTGTCAGCATTTTTTTGCTGACCCATTGAAATTAATGGGTTCCTATCCTATCCGCAAAAAGAACTGAAATGGAAGCCGAGGAAAACAACTGTTGTGTGCATGTAGTAACATGGTAACATAGTATATAAGACCGAAAAAAAACATTTGTCCATCCAGTTCGGCCTGTTTTCTACAAGTTGATCCAGAGGAAGGCAAAAAAACCCTGTGAGGCAGAAGCCAATTTTCCCCACAGCCTGGGTTCACACTGCAGTCCAAAGGACCTGTGATGACATCACATGGTCCAATCACATGGTCCATCACGGACCATGTGATTGGACCATGTGATGTGACGTCATTACAGGTCCTTTAGACAGCAGTGTGAACCCAGGCTGTGGGGAAAATTGGCTTCTGCCTCACAGGTTTTTTTTGCCTTCCTCTGGATCAACTTGTAGGAAACAGGCCGAACTGGATGGATAAATGTTTTTTTTCAGCTAATGCTTGAAGAGAGAAGAGAAATCGCCAACTACGTGATCAAGTGGCTAAGGTGAGTTCAGTTTTTTTATTTTTAACCCCTTAATCCACATTCTACAAAGCATTCTTTATTGAGAATGCTATTATTTTCCCTTATAACCATGTTATAAGGGAAAATGATAAAGATCGGGTCACGTCTCTTAGCAACCATGCGGGAAAATCACACTGCATCTGCACTTGCTTGCAGATGCTTGCGATTTTCCCGCAGCCCCATTCACTTCTATGGGGCCTGCGTTGCGTGAAAAATGCAAAATATAGAGCATGCTGCGATTTTCACGCAACGCAATAGTGATGCGTAAAAATCACCGCTCATGAGCACAGCCCCATAGAAATGAATGGGTCCGGATTCAGTGCGGGTGCAATGCGTTCACCTCACGCATTGCACCCTCGCGGAAATCACGCCCATGTGAAAGGGGCCTTAAGGGGAAAAATTCCTTCCTGACTCCAATCAGGCAATCAGAATAACTCCCTGGATCAACGACCCCTGTCTAGTAGCTATAGCCTGTAATATTATTACACTCCAGAAATACATCCAGGCCCCTCTTGAATTCCTTTATTGTACTCACCATCACCACCTCCTCAGGCAGAGAGTTCCATAGTCTCACTGCTCTTACCATGAAGAATCCTTTTCTATGTTTGTGTACAAACCTTCTTTCCTCCAGACGCAGAGGATGTCCCCTCGTCACAGTCACAGTCCTGGGGATAAATAGATGATGGGAGAGATCTCTGTACTGACCCCTGATATATTTATACATAGTTATTAGATCTCCCCTCAGTCGTCTTTTTTCTAAAGTGAATAACCCTAATTTTGATAACCTTTCAGAGTACTGTAGTTGCCCCATTCCAGTTATTACTTTAGTTGCCCTCCTCTGAACCCTCTCCAGCTCTGCTATGTCTGCCTTGTTCACAGGAGCCCAGAACTGTACACAGTACTCCATGTGTGGTCTGACTAGCGATTTGTAAAGTGGTAGGACTATGCTCTCATCACGGGCATCTATGCCCCTTTTGATGCAACCCATTATCTTATTGGCCTTGGCAGTAGCTGCCTGACACTGTTTTTTGCAGCTTAATTTGCTGTTTATTAAAATTCCTACATCCTTTTCCATGTCAGTGTTACCGAGCATTTTACCATTTAATATGTACGGGTGACTTGCATTATTCCTTCCCATGTGCATAACTTTACATTTGTCAGTGTTAAACCTCATCTGCCATTTCTCTGCCCAAGCCTCCAATCTATCCAGATCCCTCTGTAGCAGAAAACTGTCCTCTTCAGTGTTAATTACACACAGTATCAGGAGCAGGACCCACTTTAATGCACATGCTTTTATCCCACTCTCCCATGCAAGGGAGACACCTACAGAAAATTATTCATTCTTCAATCACAGACTGGTTACAGCCCACACATCCCCTCCCCTCAGAGAAGTAATTCAATCAACAGTACAGTTGAGACATACATTGTAGCCATTATGTTTCTACCGAACAACCAGACAAAAGCTCAGCAGGTCGCTGATTACTTTTTGTCTTACAAGTAACTAACTATAGGGAATTAAACATAACATTGCAAAGCCAATCAACAGTACAGTTGAAACTTCCCTTGTAGCCATTGTGTTTCTACCGACCAACCAGACTAATGCTCAGCTGATTACTTTTTGTCTCACAAGTAACGAACATAATATTTCACCAATAAATGTTATGGACATCCCAAATAAAGGATGGTAGATAGTAGCCAAACGCAAACTGCTACAAGTACGTTGGTGATCTCCTCCTCTATGCACCCACCACAGATCTCTGCAACAAGGCCTCCATCTCTCTTCTTCAGTTTCTCTACAAGAATAGCTGTAAAGCCTCAAAACAAAATCTTCAACTAGGCAAACAGAAGGTTGTTCTTTTTGGGGCATTGTTTCTCTCACCAAGCAAAACACCTTACCGAGGACTAAAAAGCTGCCATTTAAGCCCTACAATTACCTAACTGACTACAGTAAGCCTTTCAGATTTTATGTGATGGAGAGCCAAGCCCACGCCACTGGAGTCCTTATACAAGAACATGGGGCAGACAAAGACCTCTTGGATATTACTCTGCAGGACTAGACCCAGTTGCAAGAGGATCTCCATTATGCATGAGAGCTGTGTTTGCAGTGCATCTTCTCCTGGATAAAACCTCAGAACTTGTACTGGCCTACTCCTTTGAGATCCTGGCTCCGCATGATATCACTGCCATACTGCACCAGACTCAACCCAAACACCTGTCCGCAGCCAAACCTTTGTGCCTCCAGTGCTTGCTTCTCATGCCTGATAATGTATCTCTCTCCCGTTGTGCAGTTCTCAATCCTGCCACTATCCTTCCTCTTCCAAAGGGGGGTAGAGAAGTTGAAACTGAAGATGATGCAGGTATGCACATGGAAGATGAAGTTTCAGACTTACCACATGACTGCCTTGCACTTATGAGCCAAGAGACATCTGGGTTTAACTCTGTTACAGATACCCCCTTACAAGATGCAAACCTAACTCTCTTTGTGGATGGCTCCAGGTTTGCAGATGAGAAAGGACGATTTCACACGGTTATGACAGTGACCACCACAGAAGTGCTGCTGGAACAACAGCTGCCACCTCATCTGTCAGCCCAGGAGGCTGACTTAAAGGCTCTGACGGCCACCTGTAACATGGCAACAGGGAAAAGAGCAAACATATACACGGACACCAGATGTCCCATTTGGAAGGCTACAGACTTCATAACAGCAAATGGAACGCCTGTCAGACATCACAAGGCAATAGCTCACCTCTTGGAAGCTCTGCTGCTACCCCAAGTGGTAGCAATCATCAAAGTAAAAGCCCGCACCGGGGCAAGAGACACCAGAGGCAAGAGGAAATAATTTGGCAGATCTGGCAGCAAAGAGAGCGGCTCAGAGCTCTGAGGCGCAAACAGAAGAATAAGTTGATCTTATAATGACACAAGGAGAGAAGGAGAAAACTGAAGAAGGCAAGAGAATAGACTGCCAGGCTTGGGAATTCATCATTACCCTACAGAAACAAAATCCAAGGGGAGAACAAGAAGAATGGATAAAGAAAGGTGAGGTGATGACAGAAAGAGGAGTCTACATAAAGAACAAGAAACCCTCCTTGCCCAGAACCATGTATCCAATGGTGGCACAGTGGGCTCATGGAACCACACATCAGTCCAAGATATTACTTTGCTCCAGGATTCTCAGCGTCATCAACACAATATACTCAGGGATGTTTTGTGTGTGCACGGTGGATGTAATGCGTTAAAAATGGAGAAGACTCCACAGACGTGCACTTCCAAACCACTCTACCCATTTAAGAGGATACAGATTAATCACATACAGATGCTCCTTATGAGTATGCTCTAGTGGTACTTGACTTGTTCTCAGGATTACCAGAGGCTTTTCCCACCAATAATCAATTGGCCAGCACCACCGCCAAGAAACTCCTGAATGAAATAGTCTGCTGGTTTGGCCTACCAGAGACAATTGAAAGTAACAGAGGACTAGCCTTCACAGCCATTGTTACCAAAGAAGTATGGACACAGTTGGGGACAAAATTAGCTTGGCACACCCCATATCACCTGCAAAGCAGCGGAAAAGTCGAAAGACTGAATGGTACTCTGAAACAGAAAATGCTGAAAGCTGCCCGTCCTGGTATCTGATAAGGACTAGGAAACCCTGGACAGAAAGCCTGGCCCTAGCTCTTTTCAGCTTGAGACACACTCCAAGAGGACCCCAGAAACTCAGTCCTTATCAGATATTGTTTGGCACTGTCCCTAGGTTGGGGCTATATTTCCCACAAAAGCTTAACATGCAGTATAATACTCTTTCTAGATATGTTATTGAGTTATGTAAACAATTGACTAAAATACATTCTCAAATCTTTTCCTCTCTCCCAGATCCAGAAGAGTGTCCAGGCCAACATACCATACAGCCAGGTGACTGGGTGCTGGTGAAAAAGTTCAGCAGAAAAACACCTCTTGAACCAAGTTTTGCTGACCCTCATCAAGTTCTGCTCACTACAGATACCTCAGTCAAGTTGGAAGCATGCTTGAAAAAGACTGATTGTCGAAACGTCGCATACTGGGCTAATAAATTTCACAGCTTTCAAGAAGAGTGCCGTCGTCTTCATCTATTGCTCTGGATCTTTCACACGGGTGTCGCGTGTTAGGGCCGGACAAGATGCTCGTGAGTTGCGGGAAAATGCGTGATTTTTCCACGCGAGTGCAAAGTGTTTTAATGCGGACTTTGGGTTCAGTATTCTGTCGATTTTATAGAAGATCCTTCTATCTTCATTCAGCAGGACCTGCGCTGATGTCACCGTGCTCACCTCGTGGTGAGGGTGATGACGTCACCAAAGGTCTTTTTCCTTCCAGGTCTTCAAAGAAAAAGAAGGAAGATGAGCCGGGCTGCACGATCAAGGGGATGAGGTGAGATTTTTTTTCTATTTTTTTTTTCATTTTTTAACCCTTCCATCACTATTTTACTTAGCATTCTGTATTAAGAATGCTATTACTTTCCCTTATAACCAGGTTATAAGGAAAAATAATAAAGATCGGGTCCCCATCCCGATCGTCTCCTAGCAACCATGCGTGAAAATTGCACTGCATCCGCACTTGCTTGTGGATGCTTGCGATTTTAACACAGCCCCATTCACTTCTATGGGGCCTGCGTTGCGTGAAAAACGCACAATATATTGCTGCGATTTTCATGTAATGCACAAGTGATGATTGAAAAACACTGCTCATGTACACAGCCTCATTGAAGTGAATGGATCCGATTCAGTGCGGGTGCAATGCGTTGTGTGAAAGGGGCCTAAGGGATCACCTATAATCGACCAAAGCTACACTGTGAAAGTGATCCAAAATTATTTTAAAGTTAAAACATAACTTTTAATATTGTTACCTTTAAAATAAGTGGCCCTTAAAAGGGGCTGTTCAGGAACAAATTAATAAAAAAAAGGGTACTCACTATTAACAGCTGATTCCCCCATATGTTTTTAGGTATTTTCGCCACTTCTACAGGGCTCCGACGGTCCCCCACACATTGTTCACATCTATGTTTATCTTCGCCTAACTTCCTGCCATACTGCCATGTGGGTCCCAGCAAAGCGCGGCATCTCTGCCATAACTCCGCCTCCTCATTAATATTCCGCCTCCTTCATTAATTAGAAAGTGCCATGCCCGGTGACATCACCGGACCGGAGGGGAGTGACTTAGCGCGATGTCTTCCAGCCTAGTCACTGCCCCTCCCTGCGATCTGCATAATTACTGAGGCTGACAGGGATGTCACCGGGCTCCCTGAGAAGAGGAAGAAGAGGCTTCACTCTGCAGCAAGGGACCCGGTACGTCACTGACTATGAGAAAATAGGCACTTCCAGCTGAGAATCTGAGATATGAAAACGGGGCATCAGACATGTGTGACAAAGGTAGGACTGCCTGCCCTGTGTGTAATATTTATGTCACTGTTGTACACTTAGAAAAATGTCCCCAAAATGTCCAAATGTCCCCGGACAACCCATTTAAGATAAATCAAAAATGAAAATAAAGCAATAAACATGTAGTAGCACAAAAAACATGGTGGCAGGATCATGAGTGCACTGCGGCACCCAGAAATAAAACCATTTGTCCTACCAGTTCATTGATGAATTCCATGGTGCATCCATAATCCCCAGGGAAGTAGGCAAAACACTGTCCCTGTATTATATGGTGAAGCTGGAAAGATGACAGAGTATGGAATAAATTGTCCCTAAGATTGCCCTGCAAGACGGGTGCTATTCTGGCCCTGATGTCCTAACCACAGAGCACCCTGACAAGGGCGACCCCGTCTGGAACCTTTCCCTAAATAATCTGACCCTAGTTAGCCCTATCCTATCCTTTCCTTACATGCACGTTTCACTTTTAGATGAGGAAAAAAGGCTCATCACGAGAAACATATAGGTATCAGGTAGAAAAAAAAAAAAAGTACATGGATAGATGCACTTGAGCAACCGTGTGGATATTAATCTGTGAACCACAAAGCGGTATGCTCAAAAAAGCAAAACTTAGCCAATGATGTGGTCTAAGTTCGCATGACATTGGTAATGGGAGGGAGGGTAGTCATAGATGGAGGCCCCGTTCCCCCGTTGACAAGAATCAGATACACGCCGCCGGCCAGGCTCGGACTGGCCCACAGGGGTACAGGTTAATCCCCCGATGGGCCCCTGAGCAAGGTGGGCCCCTAGTCGCCCACCCCCTGCACAAGTGGCACATAACACATTAGACTTACTGCACTACATACATATATTTAATGTACAGCACCTCAACCAGCCTATGTTCATATAATAAACTTCTTAGATTATTTATTATATTTGAATGTATCCATACGGTGGGCCCCCAAAATAAATTTTACTGGTGGGCCCTAGGTACCCCAGTCTGACACTGCCGCCGGCTATGTTTGGCCTGAGAAGGCCTCTAGACGCGCCTGTATTTGAACTTGGAGCGGTCTCAGAATGAGGCCTGGCTCCATACGTGGTGACGCGAGTGACGCAATGATGACGTCACCGCGTCGGGGCCACGCGGACATCCGTGGTCCGTTCCTACCTGGTTGCCAAGCAACCGGGATGTGTCCTCGGCCCCAGGTGGAAGCGTAGTCCTAGGTATAGGGCCATGCTCTTTCAATAATGACATTTATGGCGATAACGCTAATAGCGGTAACCAAAGATCGCTGCACAATAATCACAGAGGATATGTGGATGATGATCCACAACTTATGATGGTAATGTGTTTAGAAGGGAGAAATTTTCAAACAAAAAGACCAGAGATAGAAACGAGGAGAAAATAGAAAAAATTATGAAAAATAATAAATAATGGAAATAAAAGTAAAATTCTAAATTAAGTTTAAGGGGAAGAGAGGAAAATCCAATTATTATTTATACCTAAGGAGGGAAAATATGGTGTAATTTAAATGAAATTCAGCTGTTTATTAAGGCCTGAGAGGGAAACGGTACGTAGGGTGAAGGTCCAGCGGGCTTCATTCTGTAATAGAGTGCGGTCCCAATCTCCACTTCGAACTGGGGGTTGGACCACCTCTATGCCCAGGGCTGTGGAGTCGGAGTCGGAGTCGGAGTCGAGGAGTCGGAGTCGGAGGCAATTTTGGGTACCTGGAGTCGGAGTCGGAGTCGGCAAAAAATGGACCGACTCACCGACTCCTACTAGATTTAAATTGGAATAAAAAAAAATTGGAATAAAAAAGCAAGTTTAAATGTCCCAATTCAGATAAAGTTATAATTAATTACTTCTACTGTAAGAATAAAGGCCAATGCATGCAGTGCGTCACGCTACCGCTAAACAAAGACATTAAGTGACAACTAGACGACTGTTACCCCAGTTGAGGTTTACTTGTGTTTAAAAATGTTTTAATCAATATGCAAATTCTCTACCTTTGTGCCCAAGGGGCAGGCGCACATGTAGAGTACTGGCAGCACTAGACAGGACTAGGTAGCGAGGAGGAAGAGAGAAAGCTGGCACAGCCTCAGCATAGCCAGACGAGGCTGCTGCCAGCACTCTACACGTGCGCTGCGCAGGAATTCAGCGCTCGGCTAGCCTGAAAAAAAGGCCAGTGCAGTGAATAATAACGAGGGGAACAGCGCTGGGAAGCTGTACTGGCGCGGCTGGGCACAAAGCCGCAGGGAGACGCTGCCCCATTGGGCACAAAGATAGTGAATTTGCATACAGATTAAAATGTTTTTTAAACACAAGTACAGCTTAACTGGGGGTAACATTAGTATAGTTTTATTCCTAATTCTCTGATGAATACCAGTATATATATATCTTTAGCTGGAAAATCAGCCTGTCAGTGTCCCTTTAAGGAGCGGCAATACTTACACTTTCCATTGTCTTGTGGTCTGCTGTTACAGGGAACCCATGGTTATCCTAGCCTCTCACTGATAACTGATTAAGGACTGGAGACACTTGTATAAGTGAAGGGAATGGATAGTCAATAGTTCAAGACTGAAGCTGTAAACCATTTGAAAAACTGCTATCATTCAGCTAAGGCTATAAAACATGTAAACTCAGATTGTTAGCTTAAATTTTAAACATGACTATGGGATTCTACTAGGAAAATCATGTTTTAAAATAAATGCCCCTTCCCCTGCCCCTTCCTGGATCCTCCCACTGCTCTATCTTCAGCAGAAGATCAGCACACAAAGGAGAAGGCAGCAGCTTCTGCTCAACTACCTCTCTGTGCTAGAGAAGATTAGAAGAACTTGGTGGAACAGCTTCGTATTTGCATATTAAATACAGAGGAGTCGGAGTCGAGGAGTCGGAGTCGGAGTCGGAGTCGGAAGTTTCAAAATCTGAGGAGTCGGAGTCGGAGTCGGAGTCGGACAATTTATCTACCGACTCCACAGCCCTGTCTATGCCCGTCACCTTAATACTCCTGGGATTGCCATGATGGCACTCGTGTACATGTCTTGACACAGCCGTGTCCCTAGCATTCAACGTCGCCCCCAGGTGTTCCCCTATGCGTCAGCAGGGTTACCATCTGGTCTTGCCTATATATTCCTTTAGGCACTCACAGGTTATTCTATAAATGACTCCTCTGGTACAGCAGTTGATAAAATCCCGAATGGGGAAAGTACGTAGTAAATTAGCGCTATAAAGGGATTTACCGCATTGTATGGTGCTACAGGCCACACATCCACTACATCTAAAGCAGCCCTCAGGATTTCAATCCAGCCAAGTTCCGCTACGGGGAACAGGAGTGTACAGCGGTCACAATAGGACAGATTGTTAGGTTTACTCAGGTTAGGGACAGGAGGACAGATCATGCTTGTAGTGGCTGCAAAGGGGGGACAGTTGTGCATATGAGATTGAAAGATCTGAAACCATTACAAGATTGGGCTGGCATCCAGGACCACTCCCCACTTATCTATAGTTTACATTCCTTAGCTATGCTAATTGCGCAGAAGTGAAAATTTTTTTTGTATAATGACCCATGGAACAATGTCACGAGCCTCAAGGGGGACACCCCCTCTGATGTACATATATACTACTTAACTTCCTCTAATAAACGAGAATTTTGCTTTGATCCTTGAAGAGATGTCAGTGTGGTTTACTTCGTGGTGGGCAACTCACTAACAACTTGCAATTTGGAGCAGACAGTTCATAAGATAGCACAGCTTGTTTGCATCCAAAACACTAGCTTGCCAAAGGGAAGTGGCTTCATGGGAAAGTGGCGTGGCAAAGTATGCCAACCAATATTTGGAATAAATGTAAAGGCCCTGATTTATCATACCTTCACTGCAGAATTCTGGAGTTGCAAAAAAGTTGCAAAATAGGGCTTTTGCGACTTTTTTGCTCTTGCTTGCGCAAAACATAAGCGCTTGTGCAAAAATATGCAACTTTTTACACTTGCAAAAACTATTGCGACTTTTTGCATTTTTACACCACTCACTCAAGTTTTGTAATATGGGTGGAAAAGTGGGTGTGGTTAGCTATGTTAATGAGTTTCACTCCAGATTTATCATTGGGACTTTTTTAAAAAGAAGCAAAAAAGTTGCAATCTCACTCCAGGAGGAGGGTGGAGTAGGAAAACTGGAGTAGCTTTTCTAGACAAAAGTGTTAGTTTAAATGACGCAGCTGTGCCCCCAGTAATATGCCCCGCTGTGCCCCCAGTAGTATGTCCAGCTTCGCCCACAGTAATACTGTATGCCCAGCTGTGCCCCCAGTAGTATGCCCAGCTGTGCCCCCAGTAGTATGCCCAGCTGTGCCCCCAGTAGTATGCCCAGCTGTGCCCTCAGTAGTATGCCCAGCTGTGCCTCCAGTAGTATATACAGCTGTGCCCCCAGTAGTATGCCCAGCTGTTCCCCCAGTAATATGGAAGCAGAGACATCTGCCAGAAAGCGGGCCATACCTTCCCAAAAACGCTTTACAAAAACAAGTTAAAAACACGCACGTAATTTTGAGACGTAAATATCTGCTTTGATTTAGTGCTGATTTTTTACAAGGGTATTTTGATAATCTGCTGTGTGCATGAGGCCTAATACTGTTTTCGTTCAAGGGTTATGCTGCCACCTAGTGACCAATTGTGCTAGTTGCTACATGCGCAAAAACTTTTAGTCAATTAATCCAGTTATGCAAATCCTTGAGCCAAATACAAGTTCCCCTATACACAGAAGGCCCCTTTCACATCTGCGTTTTTGCTTTCCGTTCTATAGTTCCGTCCTCGGGGCTCTAGGAAGGAAAGATACTGATCAGGATTATCCTAATGCATTCTGAATGGAGAGAAATACGTTCAGGATGCATCAGGATGTCTTCCGTTCAGTATGTGAACATTTTTTGGACGTTGACAAAGCCGCAACATGCTGCGGATTTGTCTCCGTCCAAAAATCCGGAAGACATGCTGTAACGCCGGATCCGGAATAATGCCCATTGAAGTGCATTAATCCAGATCCGGAATTAAACTACACGTCGTTTCAGCGCATCACCGGATCCAACGTTTAGCTCTGCGTATGCGCAGCAGCAGTTCCTATTGGGGTCCCAGTGTAAGCTCCGACCGGTTACCATGGCAGCCAGGAAGCTACTGAAGTCCTGGCTGCTATTATACTCCGCAGCAGTGTACTTACCTGCGCTGCGGCCGCACCTTCATGACGTCACAGGTCCCTGGGGCACATAGATCAATGCGCTGCAGGGACCTGTGACGTCATGAAGGTGCGGCCGCACCGCAGGTAAGTACACTGCTGCGGAGTATAATAGCAGCCAGGACTTCAGTAGCGTCCTGGCTGCCATGGTAACCTGAAAGCATTTCGAAGACTGATCAGGATCCTGATCAGTCTTCAAATGCTTTCAGGCCACTTGCGTTCTGACAAATCCGGCGGGACAGAAGTGCCCGCCGGATCCTCAGAACGCAAGTGTGAAAGAGGCTTTAGTGTATTGCCAGCTGAACCTGCACAGAAAGGTCCTGATTTTTTGTTTTTAGAGACAACATATACTACAGCACGATACAGGGACCTCCATGACACTCACAATTGCACCCCATACTAAGGACAATTTCATAGAAGACCAATTAATTTACCAGGTGTAAATGTATTTAACCCCTGCAAACAGGGGTACAACGTCCAGCTTCAAATAGCTGAGACCTCAGTTCTGCAAGTGAAAACTACTGACACATGAGGCCTTGTAATACAGTGACATTGGGGCGGGTTTATAGCTTGTGGCACAGGGGTACCCTTTGTGTGCAGGGGGGGTATTTTTTATTTATTTTTTTAAAGAATTTTAATCTTTTATTCCAATAATCTCAGTACATGCAATTTACAAAAAACATGGTTACAAAATCATCCCCCCGTGCAGCATTACCCCCCCCCCTAGAAAAAGGAGGGTAAAATTCCTCAATCATTCCATTCCTTCCAAATACTATCCCACTTTTCATAGGATCCTCTTTGTCTATACAGAATCTTCTCATAGCTTTTGACCTTATTGACTAAATTTAGCCAGTTCTTACAATCTGGAACAGAGGGGGAGAACCATTTTCTAGTTACAAGAAGCCTAGCTAAGAACAAAACTTTAATCAGCAATCAGGACTTCATAACCTGACAACTAACCTCCGATATGTTCCCCAAAACCCATACTTTGGGAGAGAATGGAATATCCATATTAAGTCTTTGGAATAGGGTTCTTTGAACCGACCTCCAGTACCTACTCACTGTCGGGCAATCCCAGAACAGATGTAAATGATCTGCCCCGGGACTGCCACAACGGGGGCACTCAGTAGAGGCTCTAAATCCTCTCCTATGGAGCCATAGAGGTGTTACATATATTTTGTGCATAATATTAAACTGTACCACCGTATGGTTAAAATTGTGCGAAACCCAACTTAAGTTATCACCTACATTTTTCCAATCCGGGGAAACCGAAATCTAACAATAAAGTGGACCAGGATCTTTGCCCTGGAGATAAACAATCCATAAAATAATTTTTTATCATATACCTATAACAATGTGAAATTCTAACTTTCATACCACCCTTCTTTTGGATCAACTTGTGTAAAAATTCCGGAGTGTCTATATTAAATAAGTGCTTATCAGAAATGCTAAGCAGTGCCGAACGCAATTGAAGATATGCATACCAAGCCACCTCACCTACATTTTCCTCTTGTTCTAGCTCCATAAGAGTGAGGATTTGCCCATTTTTAACCACTTGACTCAAATAATAAATGTTTTTTTTCCTCCAATATTGCTGGCAGTTTGAGTCATC
The DNA here is from genome assembly GCA_033119425.1 of Bufotes viridis. NCBI lineage: Eukaryota > Metazoa > Chordata > Amphibia > Anura > Bufonidae > Bufotes > Bufotes viridis. The sequence continues at coordinate 534,686,809 of CM065589.1, read as the reverse complement.
AAAACTCAGAAGTTTTAGGTTATGCCACAATGGAGTGCAGATAAGTGATGCCCTAACTTGCAACCAACTTTTTATAACCATCCATGCTTTCATAGCCATTCTGCAGAAGGGTTTATAATCGTCCTGTACCTTAAGTAGGTAATCAGACTCCAAAACTGTAAAAAAATCTGAAAAACCTGAATCTTTAACAAATTTTCTGCAGAGATGGCTATTTTCCCAATCGTTAAAGAAACAAAGTTGAGAAGCCATAACATAACTCTTAAAATAAGGGAGATTAAGACCTCCCTGCTTATAAGGCATAGAAAAGTACATAGCCTTTAATCTCACCCGTTTCCTCCCCCATAATAGATCATTTATCATCCTCTCTATTAGCCTAAAGTACTTATCCTCTATCCATATAGGAGAGTTGTGAAGAACATAAAGAACCTGGGGCAACACCACCATTTTTATTAACGAAATTCTATCCGCTCTTGCAGACAGAATTTTTTGCCATATCTTAATTTTAGATCTCAATTTTTGTAGTAAAGGAATCAAGTTAAGCTGTAAATAATCTTGAGTTTTGGCAGAAACTGTCATCCCCAGATACTTCATCGTCTCCGAAACCGATAATCGACTAGTCAAGTCATCAGTGGGTCCTCGCATTTCATCCACTGGAAGGAGAGTCGTCTTAGCCCAATTGACCTCCAATCCGGAAGAATTGCCAAAAAAGTTAACTAGCTCCATTACTCGGGGAAGTGTATTTTCTGTTTGCTGGATAAAAAACAGGATATCATCTGCATAAAGTAAAAATGTCAGCAAGAATGAAATACCACCAAATGAAAGCTCTATTAGTGAGAAGAAAAGGAGGTAAAATTCATTTGGGTGGTAAGTTGTATGACCGAGCAATAAACGGTGAAAGTAGTGTAGTGCAGAATTGTAAAAAGTGGCCTGGTCATTAAGGGTGTTTAAGCTAGGGGGGCTGAGGTGGTTAAAGGGGTTATCCAAGTTATATTTATTGATGACCTATCCTCAGGATAGGTCATCAATATCAGATCGGCGGGGGTCCGACACCCGGCACCCCCGCCGATCAGCTGTTTGAAGAGAAGGCGAGCGCCGTGCCAGCGCTGCCTCTCGTCATGTTTACATGCTGGCCGTTGCATCTGCAGCGGTGAGCAGGTGTAATTACACTCAAGCCGTTCCATTCATTTCAATGGGACGGCTCTGTGTATACTACAGAGCCGTCCCATTGAAATGAATGGAACGGCTTGGGTGTAATTACATGCTCACCGCTGCAGATGCAACGGCCAGCATGTAAACATGACGAGGAGGCAGCGCTGGCACGGCGCTCGCCTTCTCTTCAAACAGCTGATCGGCGGGGGTGCCGGGTGTCGGACCCCCGCCGATCTGATATTGATGACCTATCCTGAGGATAGGTCATCAATAAATATAACTTGGATAACCCCTTTAAGTGGTGATAACTTTAAAACGCTTCGACTTATCCAAGCCATTCTGAGATTGTTTTTTCGTCACATATTGTACTTCATGACACTGGTAAAATGGAGTCAAAAAAATTCATTTTTATTTATAAAAAAAAAATACCAAATTTACCAAACATTTGCAAAAATTAGCAAATTTCCAAGTTTCAATTTCTCTACTTCTATAATACATAGTAATACCTACAAAAATAGTTATTACTTTACATTCCCCATATGTCTACTTCATGTTTGGATCATTTTGGGAATGACATTTTATTTTTTGAGGACGTTACAAGATTTAGAAGTTTAGAAGCAAATCTTAAAATTTTTCAGAAATTTCCAAAAACCCACTTTTTAAGGACCAGTTCAGGTCTGAAGTCTCTTTATGAGGCTTACATAATAGAAACCACCCAAAAATGACCCCATTCTAGAAACTACACCCCTCAAGGTATTCAAAACTGATTTTACAAACTTTGGTGTGCCACAAGAATTAATGGAAAATAGAGATAACATTTCAAAATGTCATTTTTTTGGCAGATTTTCCATTTTAATAATTTTTTTCCAGTTACAAAGCAAGGGTTAACAGCCAATCAAAACTCAATATTTATTGCCCTGATTCTGTAGTTTACAGAAACATCCCATATGTGATTGTAAACTACTGTACCGGCACACGGCAGGGCGCAGAAGGAAAGGAATGCCATACGGTTTTTGGAAGGCAGATTTTGCTGGTGGACTGTTTTTTTGACACCATGTACCATTTGAAAGCCCCCCTGATGCACCCCTAGAATAGAAACTAGAATAGAAACTCCACAGTCTGAGAGCCATAGTTTTTTCAGTTTTTGGGCGATTATCTTGGGTAGGGTATGATTTTTTAGGGATGAGATGGCGGTTTGATTGGCACTATTTTGGGGTGCGTATGACTTTTTGATCGCTTGCTATTACACTTTTTGTGATGTAAGGTGACAAAAAATTGCTTTTTTTACTGCTGCGGAGTACCATGGCAGCCAGGACCTCAGTAGCGTCCTGGCTGCCATGGTAACCTGAAAGCATTTCGAAGACTGATCAGGATCCTGATCAGTCTTCAAATGCTTTCAGGCCACTTGCGTTCTGACAAATCCGGCGGGACAGAAGTGCCTGCTGGATCCTCAGAACGCAAGTGTGAAAGAGGCTTTAGTGTATTGCCAGCTGAACCTGCACAGAAAGGTCCTGATTTTTTGTTTTTAGAGACAACATATACTACAGCACGATACAGGGACCTCCATGACACTCACAATTGCACCCCATACTAAGGACAATTTCATAGAAGACCAATTAATTTACCAGGTGTAAATGTATTTAACCCCTGCAAACAGGGGTACAACGTCCAGCTTCATATAGCTGAGACCTCAGTTCTGCAAGTGAAAACTACTGACACATGAGGCCTTGTAATACAGTGACATTGGGGTGGGTTTATAGCTTGTGGCACAGGGGTACCCTTTGTGTGCAGGGGGGGGGGTATTTCATTTGTCCTGAACAACCCCCCATCCCTACTTGTGGCTGAGATTTTCTTAGCAGATGCTGAAGTCTTTGGCTCCCTTCCTCGCTATTCACTTGGCATATGGCAGATGTCTTTTGCAGCCTTCCTTCTGTCACATAACAGACCACACAGATCTCAGATTTAGAACCGATTAGACCCTGGTAAGATGGATGTGGTCACTGGGGGACTAGAGGGGCGTTGTGTGGTGGTGTCCAGGCACTGTACCATTTGGCACCATATATGAAATCTGTTCTCATATATACAATAAACCACATGGAATTCTAAAATGCTTGGAAATAAAACATATTTCCATATATATTAAATCCAGTTACTCCTAAAACAACCTAGTAAATGAATTGGTCTCCAATGAAATGGTCCCTAGTATGGGGTGTTATTGTGAGGACTATGGTGGGTGACTATCTATATATAAAAAGAAGAAAACCTTTATTTTTTTATTTTATTTCTTCCACACAGACCCTTTAATTTCCGCTCATCACCATAGTGACTATGCGGGGTTCCATTGTTACAATCATCACCATACTGACCGTAGAACCTCCAACCAAGCGGCAGCTGGACGCATCTCCAGAGGGGCGCTCTGATCTCCATCTTCTCTCCAGAATTTCCCCATCATCCCTCCATTATGGCCGGTAAGATCTACGATCATAACTCCCAGCAGACACTATTCCCATCAGTTATTGAAGGACTGGAGAAGATTTCCATTGGTCTGAAACAATCCGATCATCACCCTGATGACTATATCATGGCTGGATCTTCACAGCAGGGGGCGCTAGACCTGTGCCGGGGAAGAAAATCAGTGACACAATATTCATTCTCAGGAATTTTCTTCCATTTTCCTACATTTATTATCTCACCAGATGTATGTAACGAGTGATGTTCATATAGATTCAGTCACTGCAGGTGCGGGGACATCCACTGGGCATAGGATGGAAGTTGGCACTGGACGGTGGCAGTTACCGGTCACCTGCCTGGTCACATGAGAGAGCTGGGTTGTCATGTCAGTAATTTACAGGGGAAATACACCTTAGGAAATCTCCTGGCAGCCGCTCTTGTCATTCTTCACTCCCCCCCCCCCTTGTCATTCTTCCTTCACCCCCCCCTTGTCATTCTTCCTTCACCCCCCCTTGTCATTCTTTACCCTCCCCTTGTCATTCTTCACACACTCCCCCCCCCCCCCCCCTCTTGGCGGGGATAAGCTTCGTTCACTGAATGGAGCATAGCCCCGCCCACGCTCCATTCAGTGAACGAAGCTTAGCCCCGCCCACGCCACTTGATACAAGTCGTGACGTCACTCGGCGGGGTGCTAGCAGAGGTAAACAGTGAGAAGGCCGTGGCGCTCCTGCAGCGCCGCTGCCTTTTCAAACAGCTGATCGGCGGGGGTCCCGGGTGTCGGACCCCGGCCGATCAGATGCTGATGATCTATCCTGAGGATAGATCATCAGTTGTAACAAACTGCAGAACCCCTTTAAGGACACAGCCATATTTCACCCTAAGGACCAGGTCATTTTTTGCAAATCTGACCAGTGTCACTTTATACTATAAGACAGAGTTCAGACTAAGCAAATATATTTCTACACTCAGAAGTGCATGACCATAAGGCAAATAAAGTTGGTTAAAAGATGGCCGCACAATACATCACAAACTAACAGAAAAACAAAAAAGGGGCTCATTCCAGAAATAGGAATGAAGGAAGCTCTTTGCGCACATTTTTGATCAAAAGTATGTCGGGCCCAAGTGCCACTTCACGGCGACTTCCGCACATGGGTCCCTAACACTACAGATACTGCCTCTTATAGACTTACCAGTCTCCTTATTTTCGGGGCACTGCAGAAACCAGCTAAATTGCTTTTGTGCTGGGATGTCGGCACTGACACCATTAGGGATGTCGGCACTGACACCATTAGGGATGTCGGCACTGACACCATTAGGGATGTCGGCACTGACACCTGACACCATTAGGGATGTTGGCACTGAGACCTGGCACCATTAGGGATGTCGGTACTGACACCTGACACCATTAGGGATGTTGGCACTGACACCTGACACCATTAGGGATGTCGGCACTGACACCTGACACCATTAGGGATGTTGGCACTGACACCTGACACCATTAGGGATGTTGGCACTGACACCATTAGGGATGTCGGCACTGACACCTGATACCATTAGGGATGTTGTCACTGACACCTGACACCATTAGGGATGTCGGCACTGACACCTGACAGCATTAGGGATGTTGGCACTGACACCTGATACCATTAGGGATGTTGGCACTGACACCTGATACCATTAGGGATGTTGGCACTGACACCTGACACCATTAGGGATGTTGGCACTGACACCTGACACCATTAAGGATGTTGGCACTGACACCTGACACCATTAGGGATGTTGGCACTGACACCTGACACCATTAGGGATGTTGGCACTGACACCTGACACCATTAGGGATGTTGGCACTGACACCTGACACCATTAGGGATGTCGGCACTGACACCTGATACCATTAGGGATGTTGGCACTGACACCTGGCACCATTAGGGATGTCGGCACTGACACCTGACACCATTAGGGATGTTGGCACTGACACCTGACACCATTAGGGATGTTGGCACTGACACCTGGCACCATTAGGGATGTTGGCACTGACACCTGACACCATTAGGGATGTCGGCACTGACACCATTAGGGATGTCGGCACTGACACCTGACACCATTGGGGATAGGGTTGTTTCGGGTATCGAACTTTCGATACCCAATCGGTACTTTTCTCGATACCAGGCTCGATACCAGGATTAGTATTTTATCGATACTGGGCTGCGCTACTGCACAGCCCAGTATCAGAGAACGTGGCTGCGCCGCTCTCAGCGCGGCCATGTTCTCCTCGGCAGCACAGGAAGAAGGCGGCAGTCTCTCCCGCCCCCTGTGCTGCCGCTGCAACCGATAGAGGGAGAGGGGCGGAGCGAAGCGGGGGGCGGGAGAACTGGCCAGCAATGCCTAGTACCGTTTCATATATAAATGCAGGCAGAAGACACACGCTGCCGGCACCTGCCCGTGACAGAGCGCTGCGATCCGCGGCAATTAACCCCTCAGGTGCCGCACCTGAGGGGTTAATTGCCTCTGATCGCAGTGCTGGGTCACAGGCAGGTGCCGGCAGCGTGTGTCTTCTGCCTGCATTTATATATGAAACAGTACTAGGCATTGCTGGCCAGTGCTCCCGCCCCTCCGTCCCCTGTATTAAAACATTGGTGGCCAGTGCGCCTCCCCATCCCCCCTCCCTCCCTCCCCCAGTAATAAAAGCATTGGTGGCAGTGGCCACAGGGTCCCCTCACCTCCTCCTCATTGGTGGCAGTGGCAGTGATCGGAGCCCCAGCAGTGTAATGCTGGGGCTCCGATCGGTTACCATGGTAACCAGGACGCTCCTGAAGTCCTGGCTGCCATAGTCTGCTCCCTGCTGCTGTGTGCACAGAGCACAGGGCAGCAGGGAGAGGGTGAGATCCTATTCACCCTGATAGAGCTCTATTAGGGTGAATAGGATGAAAATGATTCCAGGTTCTAGCCCCTAAGGGGGAAATGGTTAATAAATAAACTGTAAAAGAAAAAAAAAGTTTCCCAATTTTACATATAAAATATAAACAATAAATAAAATATTACATATCGCCCCGTCTCAAAAGTCCAAACTATTAAAAAATCCACTTTTATGCGGTGAACGTCGCAAAAAAAAAATGCACGATTCGCCATTTTCTTTTAGTCGCCGTAAAAAAAAGTAGGATAGGACTGTTGTATTATGAGCCGGAGGTTCCATAAAATGTGGAATGCACGCAGATTTTTTTGGCGTTTTTTTTTTCCGCGTGGTATCGAATGGTATCGAGTATCGCAATACTTTTTTATGGTATCGATACCAAATCAAAATTTTGGTACCGAAACAACTCTAATTATGGATGTTGGCACTGACACCTGACACCATTAGGGATGTTGGCACTGACACCCGGCACCATTAGGGATGTCGGCCCTGACACCATTAGGGATGTTGGCACTGACACCCGGCACCATTAGGGATGTCGGCCCTGACACCATTAGGGATGTCGGCACTGACACCTGATACCATTAGGGATGTTGGCACTGACACCTGATACCATTAGGGATGTCGGCACTGACACCTGACACCATTAGGGATGTTGGCACTGACACCTGATACCATTAGGGATGTTGGCACTGACACCATTAGGGATGTCGGCACTGACACCTGACACCATTAAGGATGTTGGCACTGACACCTGATACCATTAGGGATGTTGGCACTGACACCTGATACCATTAGGGATGTTGGCACTGACACCTGACACCATTAGGGATGTTGGCAATGACACCTGATACCATTAGGGATGTTGGCACTGACACCTGATACCAATAGGGATGTTGGCACTGACACCTGACACCATTAGGGATGTCGGCACTGACACCTGACACCATTAGGGATGTTGGCACTGACACCTGATACCATTAGGGATGTTGGCACTCACACCTGACACCATTAGGGATGTTGGCACTGACACCTGACACCATTAGGGATGTTGGCCCTGACACCATTAGGGATGTTGGCACTGACACCTGACACCATTAGGGATGTCGGCACTGACACCTGACACCATTAGGGATGTTGGCACTGACACCTGACACCATTAGGGATGTTGGCACTGACACCATTAGGGATGTTGGCACTGACACCATTAGGGATGTTGGCACTGACACCATTAGGGATGTTGGCACTGACACCATTAGGGATGTCGGCAATGACACCATTAGGGATGTCGGCACTGACACCATTAGGGATGTCGGCAATGACACCATTAGGGATGTCGGCACTGACACAGGACACCCCTGTAGTTGTGCCTGGCAGACCGTCCCTCTATAACACCGCTAGTCAGTGACGCCTTCTATGCCTTGTGTGTGGCGACGGCGGCAGCCGCCCTCGGGCGCGCATGCGCAATTGGCAGTGGGTTTTCCCTACCTTAGGCGCGTTCACAGGGTAGGGAAAGTTCACGGGTAGGGAAAAAAACCGGAACACCGGTGTTCGGAATTTTCAGCACCGGACTATCGCTTCCGGGTACAGGCGGAACTTCCGGGCTGTCTGCTGTACTTGTAGGAGGGGAAAGCAGAGGTCACGGCGCTGTACAGGACACAGGAGGCTGATGGTTATTATTACAGCAGTGCATAGACATGAGCTCTCATCAGGCAGACCGCAGCGACCAGCCGCCGCACAGGAAGATGCAGGTACGGCGCTGTACAGGACCCATCACCATAGTGTCCTGTCTGTACACTGACATGTCTGCTATATATACAGGAGAATGCAGGTACGGTGCTGTACAGGGCCCATCACCATAGTGTCCTGTCTGCACACTGACATGTCTGATATATATATATATATATATATACAGGAGAATGCAGGTACGGTGCTGTACTGGGTCCATCACCATAGTGTCCTGTCTGTACACTGACATGTCTGCTATATATACAGGAAGATGCAGGTACGGCGCTGTACAGGGCCCATCACCATAGTGTCCTGTCTGTACACTGACATGTCTGCTATATATATACAGGAGAATGCAGGTACGGTGCTGTACAGGGCCCATCACCATAGTGTCCTGTCTGTACACTGCACACTGACATGTCTGCTATATATACAGGAAGAATGCAGGTACGGCGCTGTACAGGGCCCATCACTATAGTGTCCTGTCTGTACACTGTACACTGACATGTCTGCTATATATATACACAGGAGAATACAGGTGGTGCTGTACAGGGTCCATCACCATAGTGTCCTGTCTGTACACTGTACACTGACATGTCTGCTATATATATACACTGGAGAATACAGGTGCGGTGCTGTACAGGGTCCATCACCATAGTGTCCTGTCTGTACACTGACATGTCTGCTATATATACAGGAGAATGCAGGTACGGTGCTGTACAGGGTCCATCACCATAGTGTCCTGTCTGTACACTGACATGTCTGCTATATATACAGGAGAATGCAGGTACGGTGCTGTACAGGGTCCATCACCATAGTGTCCTGTCTGTACACTGCACACTGACATGTCTGCTATATATACAGGAGAATACAGGTACGGCGCTGTACAGGGCCCATCACCATAGTGTCCTGTCTGTACACTGACATGTCTGCTATATATATACAGGAGAATGCAGGTACGGTGTGTCTGCTATATATATATACAGGAAAATGCAGGTACGGTGTGTCTGCTATATATATATACAGGAAAATGCAGGTACGGTGCTGTACAGGGTCCATCACCATAGTGTCCTGTCTGTACACTGCACACTGACATGTCTGCTATATATACAGGAGAATGCAGGTACGGTGCTGTACAGGGCCCATCACCATAGTGTCCTGTCTGTACACTGACATGTCTGCTATATATATACAGGAGAATGCAGGTACGGTGTGTCTGCTATATATATATACAGGAAAATGCAGGTACGGTGCTGTACAGGGTCCATCACCATAGTGTCCTGTCTGTACACTGCACACTGACATGTCTGCTATATATACAGGAGAATACAGGTGCGGTGCTGTACAGGGTCCATCACCATAGTGTCCTGTCTGTACACTGCACACTGACATGTCTGCTATATATACAGGAGAATGCAGGTACGGTGCTGTACAGGGCCCATCACCATAGTGTCCTGTCTGTACACAGAAGGGTGTAGAGGAGCACACTGATAGTCTTGCTTGCAAATTTGAGGTCCTTCATTCTTGTACAACTTCTGAAAGGTGTGGATGTCTTCTCTATGATATTATTTATGTAATCATCTGTAAGGATCTGTTCACACATCACCTTAATTCAGACGCCAGGATGATTTCCTGATGCTTATACCTTCTACAGAAGGCTCCAACCTATAGCACTTTGTAGGCATAACGTCAGTCAGCATTATGTCAGTGTTATCCAATACATTCCAGAACTGTAAGGGTACGACCGCGTCAGTGCTGGGAGGTCAGGACTGGTGCTGTCGCTGACACATGCTGCAACTCCAATGCCTCGAACTCCCTCGTCCTCGCAGCAATTTTGCGTCTGGCATGGGAACGCAACAAACCAGAAAGAAATGTTTTTTGGTGCGCTGCGTTCTGGTTTGTTCAGTTTTCTCCCCATAGCAGTGAATGGGCGTTGTGTTTTGGTTTTGAGAACCTCTGGCGGGTCTCAAAATCGGACAGCACAACGCAGATGTGAAAGTAGCCATAGAAAAATACGCAGTCCCTGGAGTGTAGTAGAAATTTGACTGTTTTTCAGATCTACATAAATAGGTTGGAAAAGATGTGCAAACATTAGAAAACCTCTGAATTAGGCCTCATGCACACGACCATTGGTATTTTGCAGTCCGCAAAACACTAATCCGCTAAAAGTACTGATGACATCCATGTGCATTTCGTATTTTGCGGAACTGACCAGCTGGTCCCTAATAGAACAGTTATATCCTTGTTCGTAATGCGGACAATAATAGCACATGTTCAATTTTTGGGCGGAATGGACATACCTAAATGAAATGCACACGGAATAACTTCCTTTTTTTCCGGACCCATTGAAATGAATGGTTCCGCATATGGTCTGCAAAAAAAACCAGAATGGAAGCGGAAACCAAATACCTTCGTGTGCATGAGGCCCTAATCTAAAACATCAAAACAGACAAACGAGGCACAAATGCCTTCAAAACATATGCATTTTCAGTATTAAATGAGACTAAAATAATAAAGCAGTCTAAAACAGTATTTTTACGCCTAAAAACCGGCGCAGATACTATAGTAAATGTGGCCCACTGTTCTATTTTTCTATTTGCATGTGAAACCACAACACCCAGCATGCACACTTGCTTGGCTGTACTCAGAACTCCCATGGAAATTGAGTATGTTGGGAGTTGTTTTTTCCCAGCAGCTGGAGTGCCGGAGGTTGCTGAACCCTGATATAATGAGTCAGTAGTGCCCTATGGATATGAGCTTCCCAAGTATATACACTGAAGTACAGTAGTGAAGTGTGAACAGAGCCTGATGTCCGTTCCTCTGGGGCCTGCAGAATAAGGAACTGGAATTAAAATACTATAAACCCGTCCATTAATGTAACCAGAGTAGACCCATCCGCCTAACTACTCTTTTATCTTCCCTCCAGCGCTGGCATCCAGAAGTGATGACATGGCAGCAGTTGTATATTTTTATATAAAAATTGACTTTTCTTCTGTTTTTCACAGGGCGGCTACACTCCCACTGAGGAGGAAAAGAGAGTCTTGAGAGAATGTAATTCTGAGAGCTTTTGGTACAGATGTAAGTAGTCTGTCTCATCGTAGGATTCTAGTGATGGTCTTAAAGGAGTCTTCTAGATATTGTTCATGGGTCATCAATATCAGCTATGTGGAGGGCCAATCAGCTGTTTGAAGGGGCCGCAAGCGCTGGAGACTAGACAGTCGAAGGAGCAGGAAGCAGAAGCCTAATCTGCTGTGTAGTGCAGGGATGGCTCTTCAGTCGTTGCAAAACTACAACTCCCAACATGCCCCGACTGCCTTCAGCTTTCAGCCTACAGCAGGGCACAGTGGGCGTTGTAGTTTTACAACAGCTGGAGAGCCACAGGTTGGCCACCCCTGGTGTAGTGTCCATGCTGGGGTACTGCAGCTCTGCTCCCGTTCACATGAAAAAAACATAAAAGTTTTACAAATGCTGCAAAAATCTGAGCAAAATGTGAATCCAGCCTAAACATAGCTTTTGTGTAATGTTATACTCTTGTATTTCAGCTGTCCCCTTGTCCGTTGTTGGCATGCTGGCTGCACAGACCCTCATCCGCAGAGGTAGGCTCCTTCTTCTTCACTGCCTGGGCTGCTAACAGTATTTCTTATTGATAACCTGTCTACCTAACATTCAGTGTCATTCTATACAGGTGCAGTTATTATCACACTTGGGCATTTATTTTCCTTAAAGGGGTTGTCCCATCAAGGCAACTTGCCCCCTATGTTTTTATGGGACAACTTCTTTAAAGGGTCATATCAGCAGATTAAAAAATGCTACCCAATGTCCAGCAAAGTTTAAAAAAAAAAAAAACAGTGTATAGTCACCTGGCTCATTCCCCACCGCTGCCCTTCAGACGGTGCAGGGGTCCTCATACTGGTCGTTGCTGTAGCCAGTGAGTGGCACTCCTGCCAGGTTGAAAACGGTAGCAAGAAGTGGAGTGCAACTGAGACCCGTGTACCGTTGGCATGACAGTGGCGGGTGATTGGCAAGGTGAGTATCAGCTTATGTCTGTTTCACCCTTTGCACGCCATTGGGGAACATTTTCAATGTGTTGGAGTACCCCTTGAAATTTATTTATTCCAAAGTTGGGGGCAATTCCTCTACATCTGAATTGTGGCATTATAGTGAAGGTCTTTGAGGGTGAAAAATAAGCCAGCGGGTCAATACGGATAATAACGATTTAAAAGGTTTTTTTAAGTGTTTTTACTGATGATCTATCCTGAGGATAGGACATCAGTATCTAGTGGGGGTCCGACACCTGGGACCCCGCCGATCAGCTGTTTGAGAAGGAACCGGCTCTCACAGTAGCATCACATCCTTCTCTCTTCAAACCAAGCACAGCGTCCTCCATTGTATAGCGGTTGTGCTTGGTATCGCAGCTCAGCTTCTTTTACTTCTATGGGGCTGGGGTGTGCCTAGGCCAGGGGTGGGCTACCTCCTGCACTCCAGCTGTTGTGAAACTACAACTCCCAGCATGCATAATTGCTCTGCTCTTCTCAGAACTCTCATAGAAATGGAGCATGCTGGGAATTGTAGTTTCACAACAGCTGGATTGTGGAAGGTTGCTGATGCCTGGACTAGGCCATGTGACCGATAAACGTGACGTCACTGGCCTGGGGAAAACTGCGAGAAGGCCACAACGCTATTGCAAGAGCTGCTGCCTTCTCAAACTGCTGTTCGGCGGGGTTCTTGGGTGTTGAACCCGCACTGATCAAATACTGATGACCTATCCCGAGGATAGGTCATCGGTAAAAAAAAAAACACTTGGAAAACCCATTTAATAATTAATATTGCATGGGCAACTTACTAATCACACTAGCAAATATACATGTTTCAGAATACTGTTGTCCTGTCAATTATTTCATGTCACTGTTATGTGATAACACAGTTTATTTGTTGCAGGCATGCTTACAACATCCACCAGATTCGGTTCTTTCCCAAAAGTAGCCTGTAAGTGGATTTACTTCATACTTCTGTCATCTTTTTGCCAGTATAAGGCTAGGTTCACATCTGCATCAGAGGCTCTTTACAGTTTTTTTTTTTTTTTTTTTTTTTTTACATTTTCAAGGATGTTCAAAGCCTGTAGCATAGCAATAATTATCCAGTGAATTGTATCACTATAGGTTATATATCTGCGGCCTTTATCAGATTTACAAGACTATAATCAGCCTGAAAGACACAATGTGACAGTATTGTGTTTTGTTTTTGTCTGGAAGTTGCTGGTGTCTTTGGATACATAGCTGGAAAGATTTCGTACATTAAAGAATGCAGGGAGAAATTTCTGAGATTGGAGAATTCCCCAATGGCAGAGATTATTCGTCAGGGACCAAGGACTCAAGCACAGTAAGAGATCTGTCATTCTACCAAACAAAAGAAAGTGTTGCAATTTTTGACTTGGTGACTCTTCTGTAAAAGTTTGCTTTCACAATGGCTGCAATATGGCTGTCTTTTAGCATTTGGGGACCTCCCCTTTAAAAGAAATGTGTCATCAGAAAATGACCTATTGTTTAAATCATGTTTTCTTGTTTAACATATTTTTAAAGAATTTTTGGTGATGTTTTTAATTTTCCATGTCAAGATCTAGATTAAAAAAAAAAAAAAAAAAACATCCTGCAGTTTTCTCACTGGCACTGAGCCAAATAATTGGCTCCACTTCTTGGTCTGTACAGATCACTTTACTGCAGTTACCTGCTTATCTACACACAGAGGCATAATAAGAATGACAGATAAGACAGGGTCCAGCATTCACAATAGGTGATTGTCGGGGCTTATCTATTCCTTCCTTGTACAATGACCTCTGCACTGGTCACAGAGCGGCCTAGAAAACTCTCCATAGAAGTCAATGAGGGGCTGCCGTAAAGCTGACTTTGAATCAGAAAATAAAAACAAAAAAAACACTTGTTACTATCTGGTTTTAAAATTTTTGGTGACACATTTCCTTTTAGACGGATAATTTTCATGTTTGATTTTTATTTATTTTTTATGGTGTTCACTAGTCACTAAAAATGACATGACAACCTTATTCTGCTGGTCAGTACGATTACGGCAATACCAAATTTATATAGTATTTATTTTGTTTAGTACTTTAAAAAAAATAAAACTCTTTAAAAAAAAGGGCTTGATTTTTGCAGGGTGAGCCATGTTTGGCAACATTAAGCTTTTTGATTCAATATTTTGGGAGGGTAGAGTTGACCAAAAATGGCAAATCCTGTATTTTATTTTTTTTCCGTTACAGGCTCCACCATGCAGGAAAAATATTTTTATGTTGTATAAATATCAGACATTTTTCGATGTGGCAATAAATATTATGGTTTTTTTTTATATGTCAAATTGAGAAAAGTGGGTGATTGATTTACATTTTTTAATATATTGGGGCACATTTATTAAGACTGGCATTTTAGACGCCGGTCTGAATAAACCCTATAGCTGGCAATGGATCGCCGAAGTTATGAAGAGGTGCCGGCATCTACATAACTTCGACGGATCCACCGCCACTTCTAAATGTAAGATGGCTTCCTTGCTGTCTTACATTAGACCATTTTTAGTTTTAGGCGTAGAAACTTGAATCAGGCCTGCCTCCTGGCCCTTCCCCACCCACTTATTTAGACCTGGCCTGAGTGTGTTTAATATAATATAATGTTTAATATAAAAGCTTGATTTATACAGCTCATTTTCTTTTATGTTCTCTTTAATATAGCTTAAATTTGCGCTATGGAAATGAGCTTGTTACTTTATTACTACATTTTAACCTTGTCTTTAGTGTTTTATGAATAACTTTCCAGATTTCCCCAGCGTACAGACCATGCTGAGATCGCAGCCCCACAGCAGACTTTTGCCCCAGTAGAGGCTCAACCTCCACCCAGTGTGTACTCCAGCAAGTATAAGTCCAGTGCTGTAGAAGTGCCTTTTAGCTCTTCCATGAGTGAGTCTTCACCCACTGGAATTGGAGATAATGTTTTAGTAGGTAAGTGGTGTTTAGTAATACAAGCAATAGAAGAAATACCGTACGTCTGCTGCTCGTCTGTCTTAGCCAGTCCCATGATCTTGGAATGGAGGGGCATTTCACACATGCTCCCCTGCTGCTACTTTCTCACTTCTCACAGGCAAAGAAGAGGAACAGGTTATGGGTCCGCTGTTATAGTGATTGGTGGGGGTCCCAGTGCTCATACATTTATCTCCTATCCTGTGAACAGGTTATAGCTGTATTTTGTGACAAAACCCTTTTGATATGTTCCTCCAATCATCCTCTCCCACGCAATCTGACATCATACACGTAGAAACACAACTGCAGCTGGGCGATAAAGTAGGCCGAGGCAAGTGCACAATGCCTATGAAGTATTCTGCAGGGGCCTACTCTGTCTTATAGGACCTTGGCATGATATGCACTTAGTTTTCTCGGTAGCTATTCTTTCCAGCCTGCAGTTGCATCTCTCAGGCGCTGTGCCAGAGTGGCATTTTAAAGCTATTCTCCCGTAAAAATGATCGCCTATCCACAGGGAATACTGTGAGCCTGGAGAATGAGCCGTCTCCGAGTTTAGATTGGTAATGTGCATGTATTACCCGCTCTATTCACTTCTGAGCACTGTGTGTTGCCTTAATAGAAATATCTCCATTTAGAGACTGGATTGAAGGACCCTCTGTTCTCAGGATCGGCAAATAGGTGATAAGTTATTTTAATGGCATAACCCCTTTAGGTAAAGCCAGTTTGTTATAATGGCCCTTACTTAAAGATATCACAATGTTTGGGTGGGCACGTGTGCAAAAAAAGGGGTTTTTAGGACCTCAAGGACCCCCCAATCAAACACACCTTTAATCCTAGGTCACCTATAGAAGAAAGTTTCTAATATACCGGTAAAGTTGTGAGGATTCTTTTGAAAATCCTGCATCTTCCAACATCACGTCCTTTACCAGGTTTGTTGCCCGGGCTATGGACAGGATGTTACTCCTGCAGCCCAGGACAGGAGACGTGCCGTGGACTGGGCCAGAACTATTCGTCTACCTGGAAATTGCGCAGATGAGGTAGATTCAGGCATTTGCGACAGGGAGACATAGTTTTGGCCCCACCCATGGTGCCTCCCCTGTTGTGGACACAGTAAGTATATTACAAACTTTCTTCTACAGGCGAGTTATGAGTTATGGAGCTTGGTTTCTGGGGTCCTGTAAAAACCCCTTTAAGGATGATTTCACACATCTCTTTTATTTGGTGGGGGCCCAGTTTTTTTGAGCCAAAGCAAGGAGTGGATCCAGCAGGATGAAAAAGTTATTCGTTTATATTTCCCCTACATTTTGAATCCACTTCTAGTCCGTCCGCCCCCCCCCCCCAGAAAAGCCATGTGTGAAACGGCCCTAAACAAATTTTAATGGAGAAAAATTTACCTCTCAGGAGAAGTGGTTTATACTAAACTGGCCTCATCTATCAAAATGTAAAATTCTGGTTCAATTTCCAAAATGCATAACTTTTAAATGTGGTTTATTATACAGAACCTGAACCAATCCTAGAAGAAACTTCTAAACAGAAACCAGTCACATATGATGAGCTGAGGGACCAGAATAGAGATTCCTACCACAAGGCAGGTTTGGCGTCTTCTAGAGCACCCGTGCAGGAGAAGAAGCCTTGGAAAGAAGGTACTATAGTTTGGTTCCTTGTCACAGATATCACTGCCTCCTCTATACACACTGATACAGGGAGAGCTGTCATACTTTGTGGCAGGGTCTCTCCTAGGAGTCCTCTAAGGATTTACTGTACCTTTTACTCAGATCATATAAACGTGCTCCCTCTAACATATCTTGCTCTTATATCGAGGCTTATGCACACGACTGTATTTTGCATCCAATCCCCTTTTTTGCAGATAGCACATGGACAGCATATGGATGTCGTCAGTGTGCTGTCCGCATCTGTTTGTGTCCATTCTGTAAATTACAGAACATGTCCTGTTCTGGTCCAGATTGGGGACAGAATAGTCATTTCTATCGATGTGAGTGAGAAAAATGCAGAATGCACGCGGAAAGTATCTGTACTTTGCAGATTTGTGATTTGCGGGACGAAATACGGTTGTGTGCATGAAGCTTTAGGCAGCAGAGACATCTGTACACTTTAAACACATGTAGGAACTGAATCCCAACTGGTGCAAAGGAAAAGATGAGTAGAAAAGTTGCCTATGACATCCAGTCATGTTGTTTCTTCCAGCTCGTGCCTTTGAAAGGGGAAGTTTGGTTTGCCGTGGACTACTCCAATTTTTCCGTTTTGCACCAGCTATCAGTCATGTAATGCTCCTATTCAATACTGGGGTTGTTGGGGATTGACTGATGAAGACAAATGCTTTAGAGATGGGTTTAGTTTTTCGCATCCCCAGCAACAAAGGATTTGGCTGTGGAACATTACCATCAGCTATAGGTTGACTAGCTTAGACAACTCCTGTGCCAGCTTGGCAGTCTCCAAGTTATTCCCCAGACCCAAGTCAAGTCCAAGACCTGTCACCCAGCCAAACAAGGATTTTGGTTTTGGCTTATATCCCAAGATCTACACTTGCTAATGCCATAACCAATAGCTAATACAATTTAAAGGGTCTGTTCACATTGAAATTTGTGGATTTCATGCAAAATGGGAGTCCATGCTGTTTATGAAGCCCCAGATTATTCAACGTGTTTTTCCAGACTGCGCTGAGAGATCATAAGCTTTCTTGGTGCTGTTTCTATGTGGACTTTGCTGTAAAGCACAGTGGGTGTCCACTCATAGATTATCCCCATTGAATGGAGCTGTAGCCGCAGGTGGATCCACTGCATTCAAAGTGCAAAACTACAGAATACACTGGGGGAGATTTTTCAAACTGGTGTAAAGGAAAACTGGCTTAGTTGCCCATAGCAACCAATCAGGTTCAGCCACTAAGCTAGTTTTCCTTTACACCGGTTTGATAAATCTCCCCCCACTATATATTTCACCATAGACGAAATCCGCCGGGTGACCTTCTGCATTTTGCGGAGCGGAATTGCGGACCCATTCATTTCTATGGGGACACACTATGTCCCACCCGCATCCGCAATTGCGTATCCGCACATCCAGGTCCGCAATTGCATTCCCGAAAAAAATAAATAAATAGAACATGTCCTATGCTTGTCCGCAATTGCAGAAAAGAAAAGGCATTTTCTATAAGAGTGCCGTCGATGTGCGGTCTGCAAAATGCAGAACGCACATTGCCGGATTCCGGCACGCACACGGATGTATGATTGGACCCTAGTTTTGCAGTCCGTTTTTCATAGATCCGTTGTGTTTCCGTTCCGTTTTTACTCAAAAACAGGAACTTTGTAATCATTGCAAATACTAAACACATGTGCAAAATGGGCTGGGCATAGCATTTCTACAGCATGGATCCGCAAAAAACGGGTGACATATGCACATGTGTTCCGTATGAATTCAGTTTTTTATACAGACCCATTGACTTGAATGGAGCCACTTAACGTGATTTGCTGACAATAATAGGACCTGACTCAATGTTGCGGAATGGAAATTTGGAAACGGAATGCATACAGAGTAGATTCCGTTTTTTGCGGACCCACTGAAATGAATTGCTTTCCGTTTATGGAAGCAAAAAACTTTCGTGTGAACGAGCCCTAACTGGTTTTATTGTCTGGCCTTGTTCTGACAGTAGTCACCATTGCTGAGCTGAAAATTCAATACTATAACTTTTCATGAGTGTGTGCTTATCCTCAAACTACAAAATTACATTTTCTGTGTTCCAGTAAAGAAGAACAAATACGGCGATGTGTGGGAAGAAGAATGAAAATATCTGCAGAACACCAAATACTGGCATCTGTAATAACTGGTCCACATGCTGGCACTTAATAAATAATTGCAAAAATCAGAGCAGAATTCCGATTTCATGGCGTTTAACATGTTTTATTGGTTTACGTTGCTGCAACTATAAAAACCAAATGTGTTTAGTCATCCGAAAGAATGGCTTCTATATTTTAGCACATTAAAGTTTAAACTTTTTGTAAATGTTTTTCGTTGTCTGTTTTTAACCATCAGTCCCAGAAAGAACCATATTTATTATCCATCTTATTAGGTAAGTATTTGGAGTATGGCAGTTTTTTTTTTGGATCAATACATGAGCACTTTAGAATTGCAAACGTAATTTTCTCTCTTATTTGCAACCTCTTTTAAAGCTTTGACCTGTTTTGGGGACTGTATTCACTCCTCGGGCGTTGAAAGAGAGTATAAAATACTGGTAACCTGGTATGCCATCAATATTTCAATGGTGGAAGTTCGACCTCTGCAAAACAGCGCAATGAAGGGGGCGTGACATCTGCTTCATTAAACTGGCACAGCAGCTTGTCTGAGTGGTTCTGCAGCTTATCCTTCCCTTGATTGCTAGACTTGAACATGCGTCAGGTGTATAAGGTTCTATTCATATGCGGCAGATTGGTTGCCAATAATTCTGTGACTGTCCCAGCCAGAGGAATGGGCTCATTTCAGTTGCAGGGGGTTCTACAACATCTACGCGTGTGCAAGTAGTCACACGAGTCTCTGATTCAGTTTTTACCTATGTCAGATTTTAGCCTCCTGCAATATATGGCCTACAATACATTACAACCTATGCCCCTGACAAAGTACTAAATGGTTGTACAGAATGAGAAAAACATGGCAGATATTTTCCACAAACAGAACCACACCAATCCACGGGTTGTATGTGGCATTGCAGCTCAGCCCAGTTCACCAAAAGGGTCTAACACCACTTTCACATCTGCGTTTTTAAATCCGGCAGACTGTTTCAGCAGAGGAGCAGCCTGCTGGATCTCACTGTTTCCGGCATAGCCAGATAGTCAATCACAGTTGGACCCCATTAACTACAATAGGAACTAATGAAAATCCGGCCAGTTTCCAGCATGAGTGCACCCACTAGTTTTCGTCCATCTGAAATGCAGCACAGCACTCATGCTAGAAGCCATCCAAATGCAATTATAATCTGGAACAGCCTGCTGGGTTTAAAACCGCTGATTTGCATGTAGTCTAAGGTGCAATACCTTATGGAACCTGAGGACAGTTGTGGTGCTGTTTCTGGAAGAAAGTAGCCATGTTTTCCTAATCCCTACAAACCTTTTATGTAGATACTCAGAATTTGTATTTATTTTATTGAAAAAGAAAAGCAGGTGGTCTGAATACACTTCACCACATAGTACTTTTGTATATTGCTATTCCTGCTGCTACTGACTAAAGCAGCAAAGTTGAAAAGCTTTGGGGTGGGGGGGGGGGTATCCACTTTTTACTATTGATAACCTATCCTCAGGATAGGTCTTCAGTATCAGATCGGCGGTGGTCCAACTCCAGGCACCCACGCCGATCAGCGTTTATCCCTAATGTCAACACTAGGACCACTTACAGATTAAAGGGGTTGTCCGCTTTTTACTATTCATGACCCATCCTCAGGATAGGTCATCAATATCGGATCGGTGGGGATCAGACTTTGGGCATCCCAGCTGGTCAGCTGTTTGACGAGAAGGCAGCGCTCCCTTCTCTGCTCTGTTTACCTGCTCGCCTCAGCGAGTGCAGCAGTAAGCAGGGGGGTAATTAAAAGTATGGCGTCCCCATTCACTTCTATGGGACTGCTCTGTAGTATTCACTTGAGCAGACAGACCCGTCCCCAATTAATTACACTGCTCACCACTGCAATTGCTGCGGCAAGCAGGTAAACAGAGCAGAGAAGGGAGCGCTGCCTTCTCTTCAAACAGCCGATCATCGGGGATGCCCAAAGTCAGATCCACACCGATCTGATATTGATGACCTATCCTAAGGGCGGGTCATGAATAGTAAAAAGCGGACAACCCCTTTAATCCGTAAGTGGACTTAGTGTTGTCAATGGGTGGGGATGAACGAATCGACTTCGGATGAAACATCCGAAGTCGATTCGCATGAAACTTCGTTCTAATACTGTACAGGGCAGGTGTATTGGCTCTAATGAGCCAAAGTTATTGCTTCGAAGTCTCGCCAGACTTCGCGTAATAATTTGATAAATTAATTTGTACTGTGAAAAAAAACATCTCCCGAACTCTGGTTCGGTTCCAAGGTACCATTTGGAACCAAACCCGAGTTCGGGAAATGTTTTTTTACAGTACAAATTAATTTATGAAGCAATAACTTCGGCTCATTGGAGCCAATACATTCTAATACCGTACGGAGCTCCTGTTCCGTACAGTATTAAAACAAAGTTTTATGCGAATCAACTTTGGATGTTTCATCCGAAGTCGATTTGCTCATCCCTAGTTGACATCTAGTGACCAATGTAAACACTGCAATGTTGATTTATTTTGGAATTTATTTTTATATTGATCACTGCAACGACAAGAAATGGCCCCTTTATTTTCTGATGAAGGGTTCAGCAGTTATTTTTAAAGATATGTGATACGACATACTGTACCTTCAAAATGAAGAAATTCTCTGTTTCTGTGTGAGAGGATCTATGTAACATACATTAGTCTAATAATTTTGGACAGGAGAACCTATTTGTTAAAAATAAAATCAGCTTTATTATAAACAACAAGTAAGAAGAAATGAGATATTTAGGCCAAGCGGTGCTTTTACAATCACAGCGGTAACCTAAGGAGACATAATGAAACAAAAACTGACAATGCAGCATGTTTAATACCTTTGTGAATAATGGCTAAAACATACTAGCTCATGTTATTTTCATTAAATGGGTGGGGGTTCAGGCATTAATAAAAGGTTTATTTAGTCAGTGAACTAACCCCACGACTATCCTGTACTTGGCAGAGATCCCTACTTGTGGTTCACATTACAGTAACAGCAGTCGGGGCATCGTTTGTGTTCCCTCAGAACCAGCGCACAGGCTCCAAGGGGCCCGGCCTTCTATATGTCACTACTGTAGTATGTATGAAGGAGTGTACGGACCATCAAAAATATCAGTAATATTACACGTACAGTACTGTGTGCATGTAACTCCAAAGAGTGCAAGCCACACAGACCTTGGCCCACCAGTACCATTAATGGATCTGACACCACAAAATGGTAGCACTCCAATATATATATATATATATATATATATATATATTCATTCATCTGACGTTTTAGCACCATCTAGAGCATGCCTGCAGAGTCATGAAGGCACACAGAGTACCTGGAATTATAACGTGCCTCTGTGCAGTATTATACAGGGTGAGTCAATAAGGATGGTGTAAAAGTAAAGGCCTGTAGTTAAAGGGGTTGTGCACCTTTGGGGAGGAGCAACCCCCTTCCCTTGGGCAGACCTGTATAGTGAAGCATACTTACCTGCTTCTCAGCCTGTCTTGATATCCCCCCTGTTCCGCACTTAAAGGGCATCTGTCAGCAGATTTGTCCCTATGACACTGGCTGACCCGTTACATGTGCGCTCGGCAGCTGAAGGCATCTGTGTTGGTCACATGTTCATATGTGTCCGCATGGCTGAGAAAAACAATGCTTTGATATATGAAAAGGAGCCTCTAGGAGCAACGGGGGCGTTGCCGTTACACCTAGAGGGTCAGCTTTTTCCTGCAACTGCTGCGACCTGTGCACTTTCAGTGACAGGATCAGGCAGTTAAAACGTTATCATGCCTGGCCTTGTCAATCAAAGTGCAAGGGGACGCAGCAGTTGCAGAGAAAAAAGACTCTAGGTGTAACGCCCCCGTCCCTGTTGCTTCTAGAGGCTCATTTGCATATATTAAAACTTCTTTTTCTCAGCAATGTGGACACATATGAACATGGGACAAACACAGATGCTTTCAGCTGCCGAGCACACATGCAACAGGTCACCCAGTATTATAGGTACACATCTGCTAACAGATGCCCGTTAAGTGTGGCACAGGGGGCATCAAGACAAATGCCCTTTAATTCATACCACAGAATAGGTCTTCTCATAAATTAAGTTCAAGGTGCGGCCAGACCGAACAAGAAATTCTGGTCTTGATAAATCACCCCATTATAGCCAGCCAGACAAAACCTGTATAAAGTTAGAGGTATATGGAGGTACAGATAGACCCCCTAGACGTATAGAGGCACTGTATTACACCTCTGAGCCCGTACTGTATGTTATATACGCACACTGTAGATATAGAGAGATTACATACTACTAATTCACTTTCATGGCACTTTATAAGTAAACACCATTCCGTTTTCATCGGCCTGAAGCTCCACTTCTTGTGGTCCAGCTATCACTCCTCTCTCTGGATGCTGATACTTACACAAGCTCAGGAAGAATTAGTGGCGGGTTGGGCACTCTGCTCTTTGTCCTTGGCACATTTCTTCTTGCATTCCTCACAGACATGGTGACAATGCCTGTTGCACAGAAATTGAATGGTTAGGCTGGGGTTACACCTACATTTTGTGCAGTACTTTTGATTGATTTTTAAAGGCTATGTACACCTTTGGGGGAAAATTTGTATTATTATTGCATTGTACTTATTTTGAGCTAAAAATCATTTTTTTTCAATATGGAATATTTTTGTGTACAGAGCTGAGATGCTCTACTAGCTGCCTGTGGATTTTTTGTCTTTTCCGTCATCTGGGGAGCAGACGGGCTCGTTATCTCTGCTCTATGACATTATAAACATTCATTAAACCTCAATCCTTATCTTACTAAAAAGAATGAGGCTTAGGGCCCTTGCACACGACCGTATACCCTCCGAGATATATGGTCCGTAGTGCATATAATAATGCTGAGCACGTCAGGCTGCCCGCGGGGCTATTGTCCCACACTTATAGGATCATATGAGTGCGGGACAATAGGGGTGGTCTGACGTGCACAGCATCATTGTAATCTATGATGCTGTGTACTCCCGTGCGCACGATCAATGCAGCTCCGGGACATATGGCCCGCTCCTGGGCCGTATATCTCGGAGGGCATACGGACGTGTGCAAAGGCCCTTAAATAAGTAAGTGTTTATGACTTCTTAGTAGGTAAGAGATAAGGGTAATTAGATGACTGGCACAAAGTGAAAGTGAAAATACCAGTTACACAGTTAGAAAAACAGTTAACCCTTTGTGACAGTGGCTCAATATTGAAAATATGATTTTTAGCCAAAAATGAGTAAAATGCAATCATAAACAAAAATTACCTCCAAAGATGTACATAGCCTTTAACTACTGAGTAGTAAACTGACTTGTACACAATTGTGTGCAATGCTACTGTCGACAGGTTTTTGCATAGTCTTGTCTCCTGGCCCTGTCAATCAAGAAGAGGAAGGGTCTGGCAGAATAAGCAGGAGCAAGTGTGTAAACAATGGCTTGGGCCCGCCCTCAGTGCACTTAACTGCTCATCTGCATGGATTGAAAGTACTTTTTCTCTAAAATAGAGCAATGGATCACTAAGTGATTCCATTTAATTCATTTATTGGAGCATCATTCTGTCTATGTAGACAGCCTCTGACATATGGCTGCATAGACTGACCAGTATGTCGTTTGTCTATGAATATTGATCTGTTCATAGCCAGCAAAAGTGGCCATACCTTAAAGTACATATATATACAGACATTGGTACACGTTATGAAACGTACTTGTTATGGTTTGCGAAAAATCCTGGATCAAATCCACCAGCCATACCAGGGGCAAATGCAGCTTCAAAGGGGTTCTGCACCCCCAGTTTCTCAAACTTCTTCTGGCATGTTCCATAATAGGATATCTTTCCGACGGCGTATCCGAGAAAACCAGCCACTGTCACAGAAAAGAACATTAGTTATTACTTTACAGCATATTAATAATTAATTTCCTATTTTCCCCAAGTGTGACGTTCCCTTTGTTTGCACTCACATGCATTAGTATGATAGACATGCATTGCAGCAGTATCAGAAGCCTCCATACTTACATGCAAGCTTCGGCAAGGAACCAAACCGTTTGTTTTTTGACAGATATCCTGTAGAGAAAAGCACATCTTATTAACTACCATTTTCTCTTCCTTCTCTGTCACACGCAGAGACACTGCTAAACCTCAAGTGCTAGGACTCTGCATACAGCAGCCCAGATCTCTAGTACGAGCTGGCAGGAACACGATTTTCAGCTAGGCTCTAGTTAGGCCATAATTTTTAGGTTTTGGGCACGCATTGTTGTGCCTCCTGTTTAAATTCAAATGTGTTTTTTTTTTTTTTTTAACTAACTATTGCTTACCTGTTAAATTTCCCCACTTCTTTAGCACCAACGCTCTGGTGGTCTTTGCTGATGTTCGTTTACCTTGCTGTAGTAATGACGAGCAGTACATCCACTTGACTGCTGCAGCCAATCACTGGCCTAAGGCCTCTTTCACACGGGCGTCGTTGCAATATACGCTTTTTCCCGCGCAGGTGCAAACGTTTGTAATGCGTTTTGCACGCGCGTGAGAAAAATCGCCATGTTTGGTACCCAGACCGGAAGCCGGACTTCATCACTGAAGTCCGGTTTCGGGTCTTCTGGAGAATTGATTATTTTCCCTTATAACATGGTTATAAGGGGAAATAATAGCATTCTTAATAAAGAATGCTTAGTAAAATGAAGTGGAAGGGGTTAAAAATAATAAAAGTTAACTTACCTTAGCCACTTGATCGCGTAGTTGCGATCTGTCTTCTCTTTTCCAGCATCAGCTAACAACTAAAGGACCTGTGATGACGTCACATCACATGGTCCATCACCATGGTAAGATGGACCATGTCATGTGACGTCATCACAGGTCCTTTAGTTGTTAGCTGATGCAGGGAAAGAGAGGACAGATCGCAACTACGCGATCAAGTGGCTAAGGTAAGTTAACTTTTATTATTTTTAACCCCTTCCACTTCATTTTACTATGCATTCTTTATTACGAATGCTATTATTTCCCCTTATAACCATGTTATAAGGGAAAATAATAAAGATCGGGTCCCATTGCTAAGCAACCATGCGGGAAAATAGCAACACATCTGATTGATCTGTGTTTTTTTCATTAAATTTTAATGATTTTATAACATATTAATGGACCTATATGCAATCTGTATAAAGACACACAGTTAGAGTGACGGTCTGCTATTGGTTTATTTTAAATAATCATACTTACCTGATCCATTTGCTCTGACGCCATCTTGCTTGAAGATCTGGCATGAAAGCTCACGCAGCCCATGGTGAATTCATACGTCACCGCACACGCGATTTCGGGCCGAGATCTTCAAGCAAGGTGGTGGCGGATGGCCCGTCGCGAGCAAATGGATCAGGTAAGTATGATTTTAAAAAAAAAATTCTACACCATTTCAGGTTAAATCAATTCGCTACCATGAAGCACGAGGAAATTCGTCTTCTTGAGAAATCAAATTATCCTGAAATACGTATCTTTGATTCGCTCAACACTAACTACAACCTCCAGAATGCTCCATTCACTTCTATGGGGGTTCTAAGAGCAGCCACGAACGTCTGCATTCTGAAAGTTGTACTTTCACCATAGCTGGCATGCCGGAGATTGCTGATCCCAGCACTAGAGATATTCTGTAGATGGACCTTGTGCCGATATAACTTTATACTTTTAATTCCTTACCTTGGAAAATGAGGGCTTGCGTGGCTATCATGCTTGTAACAGACAGAGGCAGAGCTGCAAGAACCAAAACCAAAAATGACTAGTAAAGTGTTCAGATACACCTTCGGACAAGCATAAGGGGCACAGATTTCTGAATGTTTTTCATTTTTTACTTTCAAGGGGTTCCAGGAAAAGACTGTGTCTGACCAAAAGAATAAAGGGGCAGTTGAGCATGCACGCTGCCGTTCCTCTCTTTGACCGCTGTTCTTAAGGGCAAATTTATCCCCTATCCTGTATAAGGCTGTGTACACCTTTGGAGGCACCTTTATTGCATTTTGAGCTAAAAATCTTTTTTTCAACTGGTCTTTATTTAAAAAAAATTATCACTATCTTTGTGCAGCCTTAAATTTATCTAGCAGCAAGATCTGAATTTTCACTCTGTTCCATCAGGCAGCTCAGCTGATGGACTCCTTACCTCTGATCTCTGACCTTATAAACACTCATTTTAGCTCAATTGTTGTCTTACTGATACAAATGTGGCTTAGGGTACTTTCACACTAGTGTTTTTGCTGGATCCGGCAGGGTTCAGCAAAAATGCTTCTGTTACTGATAATACAACCGCCTGCATCCGTTTTGAACGGATCCGGTTGTATTATCTTTAACATGGCCAAGACAGATCCGTCATGAACATCATTGAAAGTCAATTGGGTCAGATTGTGTCAGAGAAAACTGATCTGTCCTCTTTGACTTGCATTGTGGGTCATGACGGATCTCTCTTGCTGCCATTCTGCGGTTTGCTCGCCGGTATGAAAACGTAACAGAATGCATTTTGGAATATTCTGTTCTGTTCAGTTACGTTTTTTTCCTATTGACAATAAATGGGGACAAAACAGAAGCGTTTTTTTCCAGTATTGAGACCCTATGACGGCTCTCAATACCGGAAAACATTAACGCTAGTTTGAAAGTAGCCTTAAATAGGTGTTGATAACCTTTTAATAAGTTAGAAAAAAGATGATGACCGGCACAAAGTAAAAGTAAAAAGTACGATTCACACAGCTAGAAAAACAGTGAACCCTTTGTGACAGAACGGCTCAACATTTTTAAGAAAGACCAATTGAAAAAATGATTTTTGGCCCAAAATGATTCAAATGCAATCATAAAAAATTGTACATAGCCTTTAAGCTAAAGCCAGGAGTGTATTCTCAAAATTTGAACATACTGTAAAATATTCCTTCAAAAACTGCTCTGTAAATAGCCTGTAGGCTTGAAATAAAAAAAAAATCATAGCATTTATTATCAGAGCATCACTCTACACGCGGAGTCTAACACAGCCTCTATGGCAGTGCACTGAGCCTGTGCAGAAGTTTACTAAGACGCTGTACTAAACAAGCCATACAAGCTCCATGCCAGTGCGCATAATCCCCAAGGACAGAACTGAGAATCTTTAGGTAGGCCTCATAGATATGCTGGATGCAGTGGGACAGTCTTGGGTCTGCGGTAATGTTCGAATGTCCCCAGCGTGCCTAAGCCCACCCATCCAAGACCCAAAATTCTCAAAAGTAGGGAAGACCTTTATGATTCTGGGGCATCTAGTTTATTTTCCTAGGCCAGAAAGTATAAAAATAGTAATAATGAGCTTGAATCTAGATTTAGGGAGTATTCTTATATTCACATAACCGGTATTGATTTTATTAATTACCTCTGTACCAGAAACTTTCCTCTTTACATTCCTTAAAAACTTTACGGAATTCTTCCCTGTTTCCCTGAGAAATAGGGCAATGCATCTGTAAAGACAAATGTGCAAATATTTCATAAGTGGTCCTCTGCAGACATGTTTAGGAAGGTTAAAAAAATAGATAAAGGACAACTACTCTAAGGAGCCCAATATTAAAAGGACTTGAGACGGGAGTGTGACATCAGCTGAACCTGCTGATTTTGCTAGGACTGTCCAACCATCTAATGTGTATGGAGGTGTCCCGACTCTCTGTCAGGAAGAAAGAATAGGGTACAGCTACACTGCAACATTTGTCACAGAAAAGTCGCTTAACATTTATTGTAATGATAGCCAATAGAGTTGCAATATGAGATGCTGCAACCATAACTGCTTGGATGGATTTTTTGCAAATGTCGCGACGCAATCATAGCATGTCACGTTGCAACACCATTGACTATCACTACAACAAAATGTTGCATGGCTTTTCTGCAACACATGTCGCTGTGTAGCCCTAGTCTTAGACATGCTGGTCAATCTTAGGTTCTGATGGGACATAAGCTGCTCCCTAAGTGCTCATGCTAACCAGTGTAAAGGCCCCATGCAGCGGAGTGTAAAGTCATGCAAGGGCATTGGTCGCGTGAACTCCAGTGGTGTATCTTGGTTTTGTGCTGCCCTAGACGAGACTAAACTCGGGCACCTCCTTATATAAATTTGACCAACCCCGTCCTGTCAAGACCAAACCCCTTCCTCTGTAAACCCCACCCCTTCCTTTTTAGTCTCCACCCTTTCCTGTTAGAGCTTTACATCTTCCTTTCTGTATTTAAAAGTGAATAACGAAGGCCAATATTTTGTGCTTTCTGTACCAAATGTTGCATCTATTATTTAAAGAGAATCTTTAGATATAATAATATAAAGTGTAAATTCAACCACTTTACAAAGATCAGCCATCCATGATCCACAGATCCCCCTCCTTATAACAGTGCCATCCACAGATTCCCCCCTCCCCATAACAGTGCCATCCACAGATCCCCCTAAACAGTGCTATCCACAGATCCCCCTCCCCATGACAGTGTCATCCACACATCCCCCACCCATGACAGTGCCATCCACAGATCCCCCCATGACAGTGTCATCCACAGATCCCTCCCATAATAGTGCCATCCACAGATCCCCCACCCCTGACAGTGCCATCCACAGATCCCCCCCCCCATAGCAGTGCCATCCACAGATCCCCCACCCATGACAGTGCAATCCACAGATCCCCCTCCCTGCCACTCACAGTATTATACATTTATTAACTGTAATCTGTAACTTTAAATGAGCGCTTATCTCTTTACTAGGGTATCTTACTCTCAGCTCCGGTAACAGGCAGTGCGGGCGGCGCTCACTCACTGACGTCACGCTCCTGCGCCGCCTAGTGGGAGGAGCAGGCACGTGACATCAGTAAATGAGCACCGCCCGCACTGCCTGTTACCGGAGCTGAGAGTAAGATACCCTAGTAAAAAGATAAGCGCTCATTTAAAGTTACAGATTACAGTTAATAAATCTATAATCCTATGAGCGGCGGGGCCCTGTATATTCTAACCCCCAGGCAAGCGTCCCCGTCACCATGGGAACGCCTGGCTGGGGGTTAGAATATACCATCGGATCTGAGTATACCAGCATTTTGTCTCCCCATTGGCAAGTGCTGCCCTAAGCAAATGCCTTGTTTGCCTCGTGATAGATACACCCCTGGTGAACTCTATTTGCAGTTGCAGACCCATTGACTTGAATGGGTCCGCGATCCGCAACATACGGCCAAAGATAGAACATGTTCAATCTTTCTGTGTTGCGGAATCACGGATGGGAAGCCCACGGAAGTGATTCGTAGTGCTTCCGATCCGTGCCTCTGCTCAGCAAAATATAGGTGAAGTCCTATCTTCGGTTGTATGTTGTGGATTGCGGATCCATTCAAGTCAGTGGGTCCACATCCACACCACGGAGTTTACACGGCCGGTGCCCATATATTGCGGACCAGCTTTTCACGGTCCGTAATACGAGCACTCAGCCAGTACGCTCATGGGCATGAGCCCTAAGTAAGCCAAAAATTTCTAGCTGCAACTTATTCCCTACTCTTCATTCAGAACACATGCACTCTCAGCCAAGCCCAGTGTTTCCCAGAGATAAAAGCATACAGTCAATGGGAAGTCAAAGTCGAGCAGTACTAAGCTTGTGAATGTTTGCGTTGTATGAGCACACCCTTACTAGAAGAGAGGAGAGGAAGGGTGCGAAAGGTTAATTCAGGTAAGCAATGACTAAGGCCTCTTTCAGATATGTCTGAAAACTGTGGGGGAGATTTAAAAGCGCTTTGAATGCATAAAAATATTGCAAATTATGGTGTGTGCCACATTTGCACCATAATTTGCGACTTTTTGAGCTTCTCTCTTTTTTCTAAAGTGATGATAAAAGGTGGTGGGTTGGACTCTCTCACAGCCCACTGGATTTACTATAATTTACACCAGAAATCAGTGTAGATTATAGCTCAAGTCTACAACATCCCTTGCTGGCATAGCTTTCAGTTTCTATCCTCAGGATAGGTCGCCAATATCAGAACGGTGGGGGTACAACACCCAGGACCCTGGACAATTAGCTGTTAGAAGAGGTTGAGCTCTATGTGAGCTCCGTGGCCTATTCCTAGGCTATGTGACATCGCCGTACATCGGTCACACAGCCTAGGCACACCTCACCCCCATTGAAGTAAATGGGGCTAAACTGCAATACCAAACACCGCCACTATACAATGTACGGCGCTGTGCTTGGAAAGCTGCGGGGAGCCATCTGTGCTAACCAGAGCTTTGGTGAGCACAGCCACTCCCTGAAACAGCTGATGGGCAGGGGGTGCCAGGACTCAGACCCCCACCTATTTGATAATAATGACCTACCCTGAGGATAGGTCATCATTATCTTTACCTGGATAACCCTTTTAATTTACTAAGAGGCATCTGTCTCTGAGTCACCTCACTTCGGCGCACAGACTATTGAAGGGAATGCCAGTCTTGATAAATTTCCCTCGTGTATTTGGCCACTTTTCTTCAGAAATTTTTTCCCCTATAGAGCAGGTAATGTGAAAACGCCTGGAAAAAACCAAGAGCTACAGCATTCTGCATATTAGAAAAGAAGCAAGAAAGACAAAAATCACCACCTAATGAAGAAAAACACCAGTACCCAAAAATAAATGCTCTATAGAACAATCCTATCCTTGTCTGCAAAACGTACAAGAATAAGGCATGTTCTATTTATTTGCAGATGTAACGGAACAAACAAATGGGTGCAGACAGTAATGCCCCAGACCGGAGGTGAAACCATAGGGGAGGGCAGCATGACGGGGGGTTGGGTTCAGGGAGACCCCCTAGGTTGAGGATAGGTTGGGTTCAGGCACGGGGGGCGGAGCTTAGCTTGGGTTAAGGTAGGGATTGGCCGAATTAAATGAGATAGGAGGGGGGAGTAGGGTTAAAAAGCGAGGTAGGAGGGTGGTGAGGCGCCATTTTAGGTTACCTGAGACAGAGAAGGGACCTTGTGCAGGATGGAGCTGGAGGACGCGATTCGGTGCCTGAGGGAAGCAGCGGCAGTCAGGGGGCCCGGCTGGGTTCAGGAACAGCTGCAGCAGTTGGTAGAGGGGGCGGCTGAGGCTTCTGTTCCGCCTCAGCCACAGGCGATCCAGCCGCGGCGGTCACGTCCGCCGGCGCGCTTTAGCCCGCAGTCCCCCCCCCCCCCCCGGGCTCAGCGCCGGAGACGGAGCCCTTCAGAGGACCCTCCACGCCGGGGACTGGCCAAGAGGCCTGCCGCCCGGCCTTCCCGGCGTGGGAGGAATTCGGTTGGTAGGCGGAGCCCTAGGGGTGGCCGGGCCCGGTCACCCCTGCCAGCAGCGGGAAGCGGCGGTGGATCCGGACCAGGGACGGCGGGCACCTTCCAGGGTCCTGGAGTGGAAGGTGTCCCTCAGCGAGGGCAAGATGCCGGTGGAAACGGGGCTGCTGTGAGGGAAGTTTGCAGCAGGCCCCCAACGCCTTCTTCTGGCCCACAAGGGATGGTGAGCCCCGCCCCCAGAGACCGTTATTCGGATGGAAGCAGCCTCGACGTTCCTGGTCTGCAGGCCAGGGAACAGCCGTCTGAAGCCGGATCGTCGTCGCAGAGGACTGGACGTCTAGACGCAGGACCTGCGGCTGATGGGGTCACAGCACCCAGGCAGCCAGGTGAGGCCTCATGGGGACCCTTATTGCAGTCAGTGGGGGGGGGGGGGCTCCCCGGGGGAGTTAGGTAGGGGTTTGGGTCAATTCCTGGGGGGGTTAGCGGGTTTATTGGAGGGTTGGGGCAGGGGGAACGTTTCCCCTTTACCCGCATGGCTAGGGGCTGGGGCGCCGGGGGGGTCTGGTTCCCCTTTACCCGCGTGGCTAGGGGCTGGGGCGCTGGGGGGGTCTGGTTTGGGGCAGAGTAGGAGCGCAGGGAGCGTTACATCCGTGGCGTCCGTGCAAACGCAGGCAGGGGGGGTACGGAAGAGGAGACCGTGCGTTTGGATGACAAGGCAAAAGGGGAAATTTACGTTTGCTTTGAGGGCCCGCTGGGTGCGCACTTGAAGCAGGAGGTGAAGGACCGGATCTGGAGGGGCGATTATGTGGAGATATTCTCCCTGCTGCCTCTGGAGAAGTTTAATTTAGATAGGGCGCGGCGGGACGACGGGAAAAAAGAGGAGGAGGAAAAGCGCAGATACAGGCTGATTCCGCGATCGTTTCAGAACTGGCTGCAGGCGTTTGCCATTTTGGCGAGCGTGATAGGGGAAATGGTGCCGGACTGTTGTTCGGCGCTTTTTTGCCATCTGGACGCCATCGGCAAGGCTTATCGGGTCTATGGGGGCACGACGTGGCTGAGGTACGACGAGCAGTTCCGGCAGCGGAAAGCGGTGCGGCCTGAGATGAGATGGGATCACAAGGACATAGCCTTGTGGTTAAAGATGACGGCGCCTGGGAGGACTGGGCAGTCCTTTCGGGGTGACCTGGGGCAATCCGCTCGGGGAGAGGGGGGTAGCGGGGGGGCGTCCAGTGTCGCCGTGGCTTCGGCTAAGGGCTTATGCTTCGCCTTTAACGACGGGAACTGCAAGTTTGGAGCCAAGTGCAAGTTTAAGCACGAGTGTTCCGGTTGCGGAGGGTCTCACGGAGTGGCACAATGCTTTAAGGGAACCAGGCAAAGAGGAGGGGATAGTAATTCCAAAGGGGGTGATGCCAGTTCGGTTGGAAAGGATGGTACCTCATCTAGATAGGTACCCTGACAGGGAGGCAGCGGTGTTGTTGCGGGACGGGTTTCAGAGGGTTTTAAAATTCCGTTTAGTTCAGGGGGGGGAGCGGTTTTAGTTAGAAAGAATTTGAGATCGGCTTTAGAGCACCCGGGGGTTGTGACGGACAAGCTGAACAAGGAGGTGGGGCTAGGTAGGATGGCGGTTCCGTTCGCCGACCCGCCTTTTGGCAATCTGAGGGTGTCACCTTTGGAGGTAGTTCCGAATAGGGAGGCGAATAAGTTTCGGCTTATTCACCATCTTTCTTTCCCGAAAGGTTCGTCGGTCAACGATGGTATTGACCCGGCCTTATGTTCCGTGGTCTATACTTACTTTGACGCGGCGGTGGGTTGGGTCAGGAAGTGTGGAGCGGGGGCGCTTCTAGCGAAAACGGACATAGAAGCGGCTTTTCGGTTGCTGCCGGTGCACCCGGATTGTTTTTCGTGGACCGGTGCTTGCCGATGGGATGCTCATTGTCCTGCGCCTATTTTGAAGCGTTTAGCTCGTTTTTGGAATGGGCGGTGCGGGATGCATCTGGTTGCGAATCTATCATTCACTATCTGGATGATTTCTTGTGCGTAGGCCCCCCAAACTCTAACGTGTGCGCGTTGTTGTTGCACACGTTAAGATCGCTGTTTGGTAGGTTTGGGGTGCCTTTGGCGGAAGAAAAAAACGGTTGGGCCTGTGGCGGAATTGAGTTTTTTGGGGATTGTCATTGATACCATCAGGATGGAGTGTAGGTTGCCCGGGGACAAGTTGGAGGATTTGAAGAGGGAGGTGGCTAGGGCGGGGCGGGCTAAGAAAATTCGGTTACGGGATCTGCAGTCTATTCTCGGAAAGCTCAATTTCGCTTGTCGGATTATGCCGATGGGCCGGATTTTTAGCAGGCGATTGGCGGGGGCGACGGCAGGGGTTTCGTCTCCCCACCATTACATCCGTTTAGGCGCTGAATTGAGAGCGGACTTGCGAGTGTGGAGCTCCTTTCTGGAGCGCTACAACGGTCGCTCCCTTTTCATGAGTGAAGTGGTAGATTCCTTCGATTGTGAGTTGTTTTCCGACGCGGCGGGGCGGCGGGGGGAGGGGGATTGGGGGTTTACTGGGGGAGGAGGTGGTGTGCGGGGCAGTGGCCGGCGAGCTGGGCAGAACGGGGTTGGTTACGGAATTTGGCCTTGCTGGAGCTTTTCCCCATAGTGGTTGCGGCGGTGTTGTGGGGGGAGGCGTTTCAGAATAAAAAGGTGAGGTTCCACTGTGATAACTTGGGAGTCATTCAGGCGATTAACAATTTATCTGCGTCGTCGCCCTTGGTGGTGCGGTTGTTACAGCGGCTCGTGTTGGAATGTTTGTCGCTTAATGCTTGGGTGGTGGCAGTGCATGTACCAGGGGTTATTGTTATTGTTTGTGGGACATTGCAGGGAGGAGGGATGGTCGGTGGCGAAAATGAATAGTTGCATGGCGGGTATCGCGTTTGGGTTCAAGGTCAGAGGGCTACGGGATGTTACTAAGGCCTTTTTAGTCTCGCGGGCTTTGAGGGGGTGGCGGCATGTGGGGGCAAGTGTGGATAGGAGAAGGCCGGTTTTCTTTGATTTGTTGTTAAAGTTGGGTTTTCAGTTGGGCCAGGTTTGTAGTTCGAATTGGGAGGCGGGGCTGTTTCGGTTGGCATTTTCTTTGGCCTTTTTCGGGGCTTTGCGTTTAGGTGAGCTAGTTTGCCCGTCGACAAGTTGGTTGGGGGGTTTGTTTCAGAGGGATGTAGAGTTGTTTGAGGACAGGATTGAATTTGTAATTCGTAGGTCCAAGACGGACGTGGTGGGTAAAGGGAAGACGGTGGTTTTGTTTAGGGTTCCGGGTTGCGACATGTGTCCGGTGCGGTGTTTACGGGCCTATGAGGCATTTGGGGATGCTGAGGCTAGGCCATTGCTGGTACATAGGGACGGGTCATTTCTCTCTCGGTTCCAGTTTTCGGCGGTTTTTGGAAAATGTTTGGCTAGTTTGGGTTTGGATCCAGAGGGATATTCAAGCCACTCTTTTCGCATTGGGGCGGCGACTGAGGCGGCTCGTTGGGGTTTGGGGGATGAGATGGTAAAGAAGATCGGTAGGTGGGAATCGAGGCGTTTTCAGTCTTATGTGCGTTTGCAGCGCTTGTAGGCAATTGGGGTTTAAGTCGTCGGAGGTTGTGCTGTACGGTTGTATTGTTTCTTTGCTGTTTTTCTCGTTACAGGTGCGGTGCCGGCTTTGGTATGGATCATGGGTCATTCCTATGTGTTCTGGGGGGCCGTCAGGGCAGCGGTTCGGCCTGACGGTCAGCAGCTTGGATTTTCCAGGGATGAAGCTGTGGTAAGGTGGTTAGGGCGTAAGGGGATGGTTTGGGGCGGCTTGTTGCAGGAGGCTCATCGCTTTGTTAGATTAGACAGGGCGCCTGACGTGTTGCTGCTTCATTTAGGTGGCAATGACTTGGCGTCTCGGCCGTTGCGGGAATTGTTGCGCGACATGAAATTTGACATGCTGCGGATTTGGGCCCTGTTCCCTAAATTAGTGACGGTGTGGTCGGATATTGTTCCGCGGAAGGTGTGGAGGGGCGCTCGCTCGGTGGTGGGGGTGAACAGGGCAAGGGTTAAGTTAAATAGGGCGATGGGGCGCTTCATGGCCAGGAATGGGGCGGTGGCTGTGAGGCATAGGGAGTTGGAGAAGGGTTAAGGGGGTTTTTGGCGAGCGGACGGGGTACATTTGAACGCCCTGGGACTGGACATGTGGAGTTTGGCACTGCAGGAAGGTATTGAAACAGCTCTCGGGATGTGGAGGGACGCCCAGACCTAAGGGGTCAGGTCTGGACGTTGGTGGCGGGGGGAGGTCCTTGAAGTCGGGTAGGTTTCTGAGGAGGATCATGGGAGGGCCCTGCGGTTGGGGCTGGACTCCCAGTGGTGCGGAGTTTAAGGGCGCCATTCAAGGGGTGCCTCCGAGCTGGCGGGAACGGCTGGAGGCAAGATGGCGACCTGATGAGGCAATTCGGTGGCTTTTGGGGCTTCAAGGACCTCCCCTTGCTGGGTTGGAGACTTAGTATTCTTGCGGTTTCACAGTTATTTATTGTTGGTTATGGATATATTGAGATATATATGGAGATATATATATATTTGTATTTTATACTTATGGTTATATTTATACATGGTTATTTATACATTCACATGTTTTGTACGTTTAATAAACGGCTGCTGTGGCCGATTCATTCCATCCAGTGTCTGTGTTTTCTATTCAAAGGGATCTGGGAGGCGGGCGATACGGGGTGGTTGTGAGTCGGTTGGCAGTTAAGTAGGGGTTTGAGGAGGGTCGTTCCTATGGTAAGTAGTGAAGGTGGGGGTCGGACTACAGGTAACCCATACCTCTGTCAAGCACATAGGGCGCTGTGTGCATCTTTTGCTGCCCGATTGAAGTGAATAAGTCTGCATCCGATCTGCAAAAAATGCAGAACAGATGTGGAAGAAATATACATTCGTGTGCATGAGCCCTTAGTCAGGGTACTTGGCATTAGTAGTCCCTATGTTTATTTACTGAGCAGAGCAGAACATTCTTTGTGCCCAGCAAAACCAGTCCCTACAGAGACTTACTGGGAATGTGGATGAAAAGTGCACTTTGTATAGGTTTCCCTTTGTTGTATATCTTTCAGTTCCGTGAGTGGGGGGGAACTGTATATTAAATGTCACATCACTGATATGGAAAGCACTTAAGACAGTCCAACCAATTCTGTCTAACAATGGAGCAGTTCTGAAGACTTTTCTCCAAGCGTCTACATGTCTTCCTGACAAGGGGTGTGGGCATGAAGATAATAGGAGTCCTCTCAAACATGTCATCAAATATCAGACAGAAACAAGCGTAAGTCAGAGGTTTCCCTCTTTAGTCTCTACCGGGGGCTTTCCAGCCATTTCAAAACTACAGCTCTCAGCATGTTGGGAGTTGTAGTTTTGCAGCAGCTGTAGAGTCACAGGTTGGAGATGACAGATAGAAATAAGGATATAGAAGGATGACTTACTAGACTTTTTTGGGGTGCTGGGCTGGTGCTCTGCTCTGGAGCTGGTGGTGGGTCAGCTGCCATGGCTTCTAGTAGTAGACTTCTGGGAAGGAAGGTCAGGCACACAGTGCGAGTAAGTGCTGCAGGAGACTGCTGTGGGTATGTCTGCGTTCAGTCAGGGCGTATAATTACCGGACACTCCCATTACTGGATGACGTTGAGAGTCTGTAGGGGGAAGGACTTTTCAGAGACAGCACTGAGCAAAGTGTACCTCATACAAAACAAGGTAAATAGAAGGATATCTGCACTGTAAATAGGGCGCAGCTCAAATGTAGGTTCTTGAATTGTCATATGCATCTAAGGGCTCATGCAATTGACCGTATGCAGTACACAAAACATGGATCTGCAAAAAAAAAAAACTGATGACATCCATGTAACGTCCATGTTGCATCCATTTTCTTGTAACAACATCTGGCCTTGTCCACAAGAGGGAAA
The DNA here is from genome assembly GCA_033119425.1 of Bufotes viridis. NCBI lineage: Eukaryota > Metazoa > Chordata > Amphibia > Anura > Bufonidae > Bufotes > Bufotes viridis. The sequence continues at coordinate 534,648,553 of CM065589.1, read as the reverse complement.
ATAATTGGACATGTTCTATTTTTTTTTTGCGGAGCGGACATACAGACGTGGAATGAGTCATTTCCGTTTTTTTCAAGCCCCACTGAAGTGAATGGTTCTGCAAATGGATCTGTAAAAAAACGTAACGGAAACAGAAAAAAAATACGTTTATGTGCATGAGCCCTAGGTTGACTCAAATTTGCTGCCTCTTAATTATATCAATTTCTGAGAAATCTGGGTGACAATAAATATCATACCTTCCAACCCTCTCGAACCCGGCGGGACAGTCCTGGGTTTTGGTGGCTGAATCACAGTCCGGGACAGCTGGTTTATTTCAACTACATCTGTGCCCCGAAGATTTTTTCACTTTGAATGCAATGGGAAAGGCTGGAGCTGTCAGCTCCCTACTCCGCCAATCTCCAGCATCATGCGCTTCCCAGCAGCAGGTGCGATGAGGTGACATCATCGCGTCTGCTGAGCTGTGCAGGTAAGTGCATAAGGCAAGGATCATTCCCTGGTCTGTGTGCTCTCCTGCTCAGCTCAACAGGGTGATGATGTCACTGCATTGCGCCCACTGCTGGGGAAAGCATGATGTTCTCTGGGGGAAGGGGGCTAGGTGAGTATTATATTTTTTATTATATTAGCTCTAAGGGGGCTTTATTACACTAAGGGGCATAACTACTGTGAAAGGGGCACTGAGGAGACATTCTCCTGTGTGGGAGCACTAAGGGAGCATGCTTACTGTGTGGGGGCACTAAAGGGGCATTCTACTGTGAAAGGGGCACTCAGGGGGCATTCTACTATGTGGAAACACTAAATGGACATAACTATTGTGTGAGGGCACTAAGGGGGCATTCCATTGTGAATGGGGTATTAAGAGAGCATCACTACTGTATTAAGGCAGTAAATGGAATAATTACTCTGTGGGAGCACAAAGGGGACTGTGCGAGATCGGGAATCTGCAGGTAGGCATTGGGCAGAACGGTCAGAAACTAAATAAATATCTTATGTGATTTGAACATAAATTGACCCAGTTTAGTAATGTGGTTTTGGCCATGCGTCTTGTAAAGGGAAAACCCATGGCTGAAAACTGCATTGTAAGAACACAGCAATTTGTGGTAAAATCACATGCAGTTTTTTTTTTTAGTTTATGACCATGCAGTCAAAAATGTGTGATAGAAATGCACCTTTGCTTCTTATAATAACTGTCAGATGTTAAGTTAATTTTCTACTAATCAGTGGTTGAATAATTATATGGTAGGTTTCTTGTCTGCAGTATGAATTGTTTTCTCTGCTCTACTTAACCCTTTTGCTACCACTTCTGCTAACTGAGTCACCCCTTGCCTTATTTGTGATGCATTTGGAGCATTCAGTGGTGTATTATAAATGGGACGACTTGTTCCTGTACACTGATCTAGTATTGATGACCTATCCAGAGGATAGGTCATCAATAAATATAACTTGGACCACCCCTTTAAGGATGGGATTAGTAATAGTGGGTTGAAAGGCTGGTGGAGTTCATAGCCTACTCCACTGGGATAGCGCCCACCCATACTCGCTCCGTAGGGGCATCCCAAAAGGCCAATATCTGAGACTCCGCCATAATTGTTCTACCATTAAAACATATAGGAGTCAGGCCAGGGACCTCAGAGCGAGATTTAGGGATAGGGGCTATCCGGATGGTGTTTTACGAACAGCCTTTGAAGCGAGATACACTACTGGTCCCTAAAATAAACAGGACGGAGACAAAAGATGGTCACAATGGAGATATCACGAGTCTGAGATTTATAGGGATCCAACAGATCCCTCAACCAGTGAGGGGTGGAGACTGGGACAAAATGATCCTTAAAGCTGAAGCCAAGTGGATTTACAGGATGGACTCGGTTACACCTAAGGGGCTCAATTAATTTCTGTCCTATAAGCCATTTTTATAGTCCCGTCCACTGTACCTCAAACCTTTTTTTGAGGCTTCCCACCACCTGGGAACACCGCATAAAGTCTGACCTGAGTAATACATTAAGAAGACATACAAGGCCATAAAATTTCAAATATTGGTGGTTATTAGATAGTAATAGACGGCGGTTGTGCATTTTTTTGGGGAAATAAAATCACATACCATACTGGTATCGATGTAAATAGTGCCCCTATCTGCGTCCTGTTCCAGTATGCGACTAAGAGGCAGCAATGGGACAGGGCGCCTGTGCTGTGTAGTGTAAGAGGTGTAATTGATGTATGGGAGGGTTAAAGAGGGAGCGTGCGTTATTTAGGAAAGTGGTACGGGAAGGGGACATGTTATTTAACTGTTATTGTTGAATTGTATATATATTTATATATAAATTGTCATTTCTCCTGATCCCTGCAAGCCGGTAGGGGTGTAGTGAGGAGAGTTGGCCACTAGAGGGACCCCTAGGATAGATATATAAAAAGGCTTAGTGAGGGGAGGAGGAGTTCAGTTGAGTTAAGATGTAGTTGCAGTTCAGTTGGAGTTCAGGCCCCTGAGCCTGGTGAAGCCAGGGAGACCTGGGCCTACGGCCTGGGGAAGGGTGTGCAGTTGAGGAAACAGCCGGAAGGGTCCTGCCTGGAGGTGAATATAGACAACCGGAGATAGGAGGACGCCAGTTCCAAGGGCCAAGTGGAATAATACCCTTAGGTCGGGCTGAGAAACTGAGGAACAGAGCAGGGAAGGAAAGAATCACTGGATGCCAGCCGGACGGGGCTGAGGACACAGAGCAGAGCCTGAGTGAGGAGAAACACAGGAAGGGCGCAGGGATCAGGAGGTATGCTACCCATGTCCTGCATTGATGGCCCGTTGGTGTACCGTTTACTGAAAAGGTCTGCTGTGACAAAAAGGTGTTTGTTCCACTGTGTGGCCGGCAGAGGAATCTGCTTGAAGTTGAGAAACGTTTGCAACCCTTAAGTAAAGACATTGACAATTTAACTGAATCGCCTGGTCTTCAATTATTCCCGCTAGCAGGGGAGTGTTACAGCTGCTAAACACTGAGACCACCATCTTGAGCAGAAGACGGAAGGGATCCATAAGTCCATTGATAGCATACCTCTCAGGTGGGTGACGCACTGCACCACAACACCCAGCATGCCCTGGTCCCCCTGACCCCTAGGTAGCTTACAGTAGCACTGAAACCCCTTAGTGTCCTACACATAAATTCATCTCCAATAAGCCTGCTATATACCAAATGGTAATAAGCGGCAAAAAGCTTAGGTTAACACTAAATAATCAACTAACCTGCTTTGTCTAACTATTGATCCCCAGATCTAGAATAAAGTAGGAAATTAATACCAACCATCACTGGATCGGGGGACTGTATATTTGGCCAGTATAACCAGACAGTTTTTGTGATATAGAATTGAGCTGACTACATCACTGCACTTGCCATCAGTGATGTAGTCTTATAAGGGTGAAGTTTGCTAACATTGGAACACTCCTGTGCCGGACCAGGCTTCTGCGGCTGTCAGTGAGCGATGCCGGGGACGCGGTGACAAGATCCCCATGATGACAGGCACGCCCACTGGTGAGTCACTTCCGGTAGGCGCGGAGGGAAGCGCGGCACACTGGCTGTTCAGTGTGGGACATGGATGACGTGATGGGCGATAAGCCTGTAGATGTCCCCCCCCCCGACGAGATGAGCCATTATAGGCCATAAACAGAGGTGGGAGGAGATAGACGGGTATATAGAGGCGGCACTTACTGCTACACGCTGCCAAAACTTTTTTCAGGGGGTAGCGCAGCCACTGCACCAGGCGCCCCCCTGACCCTTTAAATCCCTGAAGAGCCACAGAAAGTGGGGAAACGCGTCGGACAATCCTTCATTAGGAAAGCGGGGTACCATAGAGGACAGTAGCTTGGTGTAGGGACTATTAGATAGACCCGAGGTTCCAGAGGCTGGGGGTCGCCCTTTTCGGGGTGGGTGCTCCAACTACAGCCATACAGGGATTTCCCTATTATTTAGGGCCCTGAAGGGACAGAACTCAGTCAGCACCCGCTCCAGTGTGGTAGGGAACCCCCCTACAGCCTGGTTCACCTCCTATCCGAAATACCCTACACCAGCCTATTAGATTCCCATAGGTACAGGGAACAAGTTATTAGTGTAAGAGTGACCACTCTAAAATTTTTAATCAACAAATAATAAAAGTTATATTTTAATTACAAGGCACACTCTTATTTTAGTGTACAAATTAGAGACCGTTGAGTGTACATTGGCAGACCAAGTTTTTGACTTGTGGACCTCGAATAAACGTGTTTAAATTGGTAAGTATAAGCTCTTTTATTATTTTTACGAATTTCTAGGCTATGGGGCAGTTTTTTTAAATTATGCTGGAATACCACTTTAATTCTCCCACCCCTGATGTCTAGGGTAGTGGAGGGCAGTCTCACCAGTACCTTTATTGAAGGGTGCAAGGTTCCCCTTTCCTATTATTCCTTTTTTTAGGACAGACACATCATCAGCTATCAGCAAATCACAGAACAGAAAAATGTAGAGAATCTGTGACTTGGGATAATATACCGTCTGCGTAATCTGTTACTGATTGAGGAGACCCTGAAGAGGAGCAAGAGTGAGGAGCTCACTGTGGCCAGGGGAGTTTCTCCATCCCTGATTGTTTCAGTGGCTAGAATGACTACAAATGAATAATACAGTTATATGTGATGTAAAATCCTTTTGCATTAAAAAAAGACAAAAGTAAAGCTGGAACCACTACCACATATCTTAGATTGGGAGTTAACTCTCTAAAAATTTCTTTCTTGCTCAAATTGTTATACAATTTTAGAGCTCTCCCAGTCGCAGTTCCGATATATTTCCTGAAAACCATAGAATTGATCTCGCACCCGTCGCCCTTTTCGGGGCGGGTGCTCCAACTACAGCCATACAGGGATTTCCCTATTATTTAGGGCCCTGAAGGGACAGAACTCAGTCAGCACCCGCTCCAGTGTGGTAGGGAACCCCCTACAGCCTGGTTCACCTCCTATCCGAAATACCCTACACCAGCCTATTAGATTCCCATAGGTACAGGGAACAAGTTATTAGTGTATCACTCTAAAATTCTTAATCGACAAATAATAAAAGTTATATTTTAATTACAAGGCACACTCTTATTTTAGTGTACAGCTTATACTTACCTTGGCGATCGATTCCCCACTGCTGCATTTCCAACAGTGCCCGGGTTCCCACTGAGTTCCTCTTCCTGCTGCTGTCTTAGGGATGATAGCATTAATTCCATTATTACCCTTGATCACCAAGGATGTTGGTATTAACTCCTCCATTACCATTAGAATTTTATAATTTACCCTTTCCCAAACCTAGACCAGCAAGGATGTTAGATTTAACACTTTCACAGCCATAGACTGCCAGAATTGTTCCAACAGTATTGTTGATGTGACTATCAGAATGAGTGGATTTATTACTCTGGATTGTGCACACTGTATGCCAGAGGTCTATCTTCAGTGCCAACACTTCACAGCAAAACCGTTTATAGCATATAAGGATGGCAGAACAATGGCGGTACTAGTAAGACATAGAAGCTCCTATTTCATCATCTGTATGTGCAAACATGAGAAGACCTTTCACTCAAAGACGAGCCCTGTAATAGTAATCTAGCAACAGTCAGAGATTACAGGGCTGAGGCAACAACAAGTAACGGCTCTGACCTCCTTCTAGATACCTACAGTCTAAGGGCTCGTTCACATGACGGGGGCATTGGTTATCAGCCTCTCGACCCCTCATACCATACCTACCTGGCCGTCTGCAACATCCAACATCTGCTGCCCCTTTCCCCGGATCCTTCTCCCGAATAAGACACAGACAACAAGTTGGATTTAAATGGCCAAAGCAGCCGTTTATTATAAATTAAATAAATAACCAATATATAACTTATAACTATTCCCCCCAAAACCCCCATACATGTGCAACAGCATACACAACCTCTAATACAACCTAATACAGAGGGAGATCCTTGGAGCCCCAAAACAACCGAGATTCCCCGCGAAGGGCCATCTTCCCTCCAGCCGTTGAACCCAGCTCAGAGGCACCAGTGATGGCCCCTCCAAATCCAGCCACAATCGACTTGCCTCAATGGGAGTCCAGCCCCAACCGCGGGGCCCCTCTATCTGCCCCACTTGATAATAACTCCAACTCCAAGGACCTCCCCCCGCCACTGACGTGCAGCCTTGACACCTTAAGACTGAGCGTCCCTCCACACCCCCAGCTCAACCTCGATACCTTCCTGCACGCCAAGACTTCACATATCAGTCCCGACCGCGTTCAGGTTCACCCCATCCGCACGCCAAAGGGCCCCTACGCCTTTTAACAGCTCCGAGTGCCTTACCACCACGGCACCATTACTTGCCATCATGGCGCGATGGCCCGATTAACTTTCACCCTGGCTCTGTTAATGCCCTCCACAGATTGAGCCCCCCGCCACTTCTGCCACGGCACAATGTCCGACCAAACCGTAACCATTCGAGGGAACAGTGACCACTACCTCAACAGGTCGAAATTAACATCCCTGATCAATTCACGAAACGGAAGTGCACCAAAATCGTCCCCCCCCCCCCATGTGCAGCAACAAAACACCTGGGGCCTTGTCCTGCTGAACAAACCTGTGGAATTCGGGCAACAATCCCCCCACAAACCATACCCCGACGACCAATCCACCTTACCAACGCCTCCGAACGGCTAAAACCCAACTGCTGACCATCCGGCCGTGCAGTCGCCCGATCAGCTCCCCAGAACACAAACGAGTGTCTCAAAATCCACACGAAAGCTGGCCCAGTACCTGAAACGAGAAAAAAAAAACAAGAAGCATCAGAAAAACTGGTACCACAACCCCCATCCGGCAACCTCACACCCTGTCCACCCGAACATAAGACCTACAGCGGATAGACTCCCAACAGCCTATTTTTCGTATCACCTCATCCCCAATGCATCGGCGCAAAGACCCCAGCCGTTGCCCCAGCCAGCCTCCTACAAAACACCCTCCCCATAGGCATGATCCTACAGGCGAAATTAAGCTTACCCAGGAGCGTCTGGAGCTGACGCAACCTGATCTTCCGCACCCTCTGAGCCCTCCCCACCTCGTCCTTCAGCGTGTGCAGCAATACGGAACAACAGCGCGATTCCGGCGGCCCAATACACAGGAAACCATCCAGATAATGAATCAGAGACTCACACCCGGACGTGTCCTTCACTGCCAATTCCAGAAACATACTAAATGCTTCAAAATATGCACACGACAGAGAGCACCCCATCGGCAAACACCGATCAACGACAAACCCGCCCTCCCAAAAACAACCCAACAAATCGAGGCTGTCCGGTTGCACCGGCAGCAAATGAAATGCTGCCTCAATATCCGTCTTTGCCAAAAGGGACCCCCGACCAAAATGCCGTACCCATGTTACCGCCGCGTCAAATAAGGTTTAAACCACCGAGCATAAGGCCGTATCTATACCATCATTGACCGATGACCCTCTAGGAAAAGACAGATGATGTATAAGGTGAAATTAGTTGGCCTCCTTTTTTGGAACCACCCCCAGCGGCGATGCGCGCAATTCCGCCACCAGTGGCTCCGAAAGGAGGCCTGCCATCCGCCCCAACTTGACCTCTTTGAACAACTTCTCTGTAACTACCCCTGGGTGCTCCTTGGCCGACGGGACAAACGGAATCTTAAAACTAAACAAAAAACCATCGGTCGGGATACCTATTTAAGAAGGGCTCCATCTTTTCCAACTGCACCGGCGTCACCCCCTTTGCTATGGGGATCACTCCGCTGCTTACCTCTCTTGAAGCATCGCGACGCTCCGTGGGACCCCCCGCAAGTAGAGCACTCGTGCCTAAACTTGCACTTCGCTCCGAACTTGCATCCCCCCTCGTTAAATAAGAAACACAATCCTTTAGCTGACGCTGTTGCAAAGGCAGATTGTCCGCCATCCCCCCGGATTTCCCCCGAAAGGGCTGACCCGACCTCACTGGTGCCGTCACCTTCAACCACAAGGCTATATCCTTGTGGTCCCTTCTAATGTCCGGACGCACCGCTTTCCGCTGCCTAAATTGCTCGTCGTACCGCAGCCATGCGAAACCCCTGTACGTCCTGTAAGCCTCCCCAATCGCATCCATGTAGCAGAAAAGCTCCGAACAATTATCCGGCGCCTTCTCGCCAATCACAGTCGCAAAAATCGCAAACGCCTGCAACCAACTGGCAAACGTCCGCGGTATTAAGCGATGTCTTCTCTTCTCCTCCTCCTTCTTCCCCTCGTCCTTCCTAGCCCTATCCAAATTAAATCTCTCCAGGGGGAGCAGGGAAAAAATATCCACATACTCCCCCTTCCAGATCCGCTCTCTCACCTCCTGCTTCAAATGCGCCCTCAAAGCAGACGTACACCTCCCCTTTTGCCTTATCATCTAATCGTTCTGACCATCCGCCCCCGACCCCCGGCCTACGTCTGCACCGACACCAAGGTACCCCTCGCGTCCGACGGCGCCCCCCCTAACGCCCCCAGCCCACCAGAACCTGCTGTCTCATCCATATTCTTTAAGGGGGGCGTAGCCTGCGACCTCCTCATGTAGTGCTGCTGAGGGCCTGCTTCTTCCCGCCTCCAAAGCAGCAGCAGCCCTGTGCCTGCCGCCATCTTGACCACGCAGAGGGGCCCTCTCACCGTCCAGACCAAGGAAAGGGCCCGCCGAACCAGCTCCAGACTCCCTGGTGAGTTGAAGCAGGGGATGTGGGGACCGGACCCGGGCCCCACGCGAGCTCCGCCTACCAGCAGGATTCCTCCCGCCCCTGGGCGTGTGGGCAGGAGTGCGCCCCGCCGCCTGCAGAAACGGAGGGTCCCCGGAGGGGCTCCTCATGCTGCGCTGAGCTCTGGGGGACTGATCCGGGCTAAAGTGCGCCGGCGGCCTGTGTACAGATGGCTGGGGAGTTGCATGTGCCCCAGCCGCCCCCCGCAGCAGCTCCTGGACGGAATCCTGCAGCCACCCTGCGTCGTGGATGACCGCCGCTCCCCTCAACTGCCCGATCACAGCCTCTAAGCTATCCAAAATGGCTACCCCTACTACCTCACCTATCTATTTAACCTCATTCCCCCGCCCCCTAATTTAAATCCTCGTATACTAAGCCGCGGGGGTCTCTAAATGAAGCCCCCCGTCATGGGCGCCTCCCCTAAAGGCCACGCCCCCCAGTCCGGCTATTCTCAACCGCTGTTTGCGTCTGCATCCGAGCCGCACTTTTTGCGGCTCAAATGCGAACCCATTCACTTCAATAGGGCCATAAAAGATGCAGACAGCACTCCATGTGCTGTAAACGGGTAGATGGTGTAGAGTACTTCTTTATGTCAGTACTCCGTGTGCTGTCCACATCTGTTGCTCCGTTCCCTGACCCAGCAAAAATTAGAACATGTCCTATTCTTGGGTTTTGCGGACAATAGACATTTCTATTAAGGCTCATGCACACAAACGTATTTTCTTTCCATGTCGGTTCCCTTTTTTTTGGCGGACCATATGCGGAACCATTCATTTTAATGGGTCCGCCAAAAATAATGGAAGGAACTCCGTGTGCATTCCGTTTCCGTATGTCCATATTTATGTTCCGCAAAAAAATAGAACATATCCTATTATTGTCCGCAGTACGGACAAGAATAGTACTGTTCTATTAGGGGCCAGCTGTTCCGTTCCGCAAACTACAGAATGCACACAGACGTCATCAGTCGTGTGCATGAGCCCTTGTGGGCGGCCCGTTTCGTTCTGCAAATTGCAGAACACACACGGACAGCATCTGTGTTTTTCGGATGAGAAATTTGCGAACCGCAAAATATGGCATGGTCGTGTGCTTGTAGCCCAAGGCCTTATTCACACATCAGTGTTTGATCAGTGATTTCCCTCAGTCATTGTGAGGCAAAACCAACTGCTGGTCAAAAACCCAGAACAGGTGTAGATCTTCCCATTACACCTTACCCCTGTGGAGGCTTCACTCCTGGTTTTGGCTCACAATCACGGATGGAAAACACTGACCAAAATACGGACATGTGAATAAGGCTTACTGTAGTAATATTTTATTGTATCGAAATAAGACTAGGAAGACTAGGAAAAAAGTTGATTTAATATTTTTGTCTGTACAAAAGTTTGCATTAGAAATACAGAGGCAGGTAATGGATGATTAAGGCTAGTTTCACACTAGCAGCAGGACGGGTCCGACAGGCTGTTCACCCGACTGAACAGCCTGTCGGATCCGTCCTGCTGCTAGTGAACTTGTGCCCCCGGAATACCGCTCCGGCCCCATTGACTATTGGCTGCCGAAATAAATGTTGGACGTGTCGTAATTTTATATAGTCTGCCTCTCGCCGTGCGCTGCTGTGCCTCTGCCGGAACTCGACCCTGTCCCAATTATAGTCAATGGGGCCGGAGCGGTAGTACGGGGGCACACATTCATTAGCGGCAGGACGGATCCGACAGGCTGTTCCATCGGTTAAACAGCCTGTCGGATCCGTCCTGCTGCTAGTCTGAAAGTAGCCTAAACTTTCCAATAAAGTATATGTTTTCTCTGCTTATTGTATTAGGCATTGGTTTATATTGCCTGTATGGTTGTGGAGTGTGGCAGAAGCTAGAAGACATCCACACCAACCAAAAAAGAACATGCAAACTCCATGCAAATCCCCGCAGCTTTGTTCCCACTGGTGTCAAGGCTTACATTTTTACAGGCATCATAATGGATCTGTTATGATCCACTTTGGAATAGCTCCTAACAGTTCCTGATACATACCACTATCTTATAGGGCTCATGCATATGGTACATACACTGCCCTAGTGCATGGACACATGGTCTGGTTTTCTGATAAGGTTTTGGAAGTCAAAACCCCGACTGGATCATACGACTTCTCTTTATAGAATTCCCCCCCTGGTTTTGACTTCTAAAACTGACGATGTGGTCCTATGATCACCTTGTGCTGCTGTACATGATATGTCAAGTGCTTCACATATGGAGCAAGTGTCCCCTAGAGGCAATACTTCTAGGGCAGAATACCTCCGCACGTATGGCATCTGATGGAGCATGCTACGGTTTATTTTTATTAGTCCGATTTTTTAAATTTTAGCTAAAAAACATAATGACTAATTGATGAATGAATGATTAACTAATGGGTTTTCGAATAAAAAGAGCAGCAAAGAGGTTCCTTTGACACTTTTATTATATTGGATATGAGAGGATCTCTTTAGGGAAGGGCCATATAATAGGAAAAGATGGTTATTTTTTTAAGATTTCCATATAATTTTATCCCACAAAGTATCAGCACATCAACAGACATATATATATAAATAATCTGTGTTGAAACCACCTCCCACTGTTTTCAATAGGAGCACGTGCCACAGTTTATGCAGGGTTTTTGCCTTGCGTTTTTCATGACAGTGCCAAGAATGTACAGGTGCATGGCCATACATGGCATATGCTAAACCCTCTACCAGAATAACATATAAATAAACACTTTAATAAACAAAGACACGGACTAGAGAGTGGAAGTAAAAGGCCTAAGCTTTATTTAACACCAATATCATAAATTACCAATAACACTGAGCCCAGTCCTAAACTCAGGCTCACAAACCATAAAATTGTACAATCATACAACTAAAAGTCTATTCCATACAGAATGACTTATCCATAAATCCCCCAAACTTAACAAACTACTGCCATCAAAATGGGGAGGGCGGGCGGGGCACGCAGAACTGGCTCCTTGGGTAGGTATAGGTATCCGGGTTCGGAAAAACATGAAGATGCAGAATCAGATCTAACAAACCTGACCACCGTATCCCCCGAACTCCGGCCCAGCAGATCCTGACGCTCGCAGATACGAAAGGTTGACTCCATAACAGCGCTCTGCGGCCCTCCTGTTAGCCCAGTGAACATAGGAATGACCCAGAATCCAGACTGGCCGACCTGAAAAAACTCAAAAACACCATTAATTAATCAGCAAGTGAGGGCGCACTGATAAACGATACTTATTAGATGACCATCTCCCAATACACCTGATCACCGCCTCCCCCAACCCCGCTTGCGCAGCGGCGGTTGCCGCACCAATTCTTAATGAATGCGAGGAGAAATATTTCGGACCAAGCCCTAAAAGGACCATGCACTTAGCCAGCACCGCTCTGAACTGGAACTGAATCAAAGGAGACAAATCCTGATGTACCAAAAAATGAACCCCTTTACCGTGGGGGCGAATGCTTAAATAACTCCTCACTGCCTTAACTGGGCAAATCATCTGATTCTCTACAGACCCAATCCTCAACCAGCAACCCTTACCCGCCAGATCCATCTTGGATTTCTCAATAAATAAAGAAACTACTTTACCCTTCACCAAAACATGCTGCAACTTAAGCCCACCGCTACAGGCCCGGGAACGAGGCAATAACTCGCCAATAAGTAATGCGCCAAAGAAAAGCATAATAAAAGCTGTACAGAATAGCTCCGATTCAAAACGACAGCAACAAACCAACCCAGTAAACTCACACAACCTTACTAGCAGCTCTGGTGATATAGGACACCTCCTGTCCGGCAAAAACCCAACTGATTTATATCCCTTCAACAACTGCTTAATCAAAAAGAAATCAGAAAAACCCTTAGACCCCAAAATCTTTAAGAGAAAGGATACCCCCGCTAACACACGACACACTGAACTGTGAGCCAAACCCTCTTCAAACAACCGCAAACAAAAAGCCAACGCCTATGACTCCTCCAAAGCAACTGGCGACACCGCTAACTCATTCACAAACTTATCCCAGCACATCCAAGCAGCCAGATAGCGCTTCCAAGTAGACGCCGCCACTGACCGGCTTAATAGGTTCATAGCTAAGACCAAATTAACCCCCACAGGTGGGCCAGGCAAGGAGTCCTGCAGACATCGGCCGAGGGTGTCAAACTGCGGATCCATCTGTAAACGAGACAAAGCATCTGCAATCTCATTATTCACACCAGGTATATGAATCGCCTTAACCCAAATATTTAATCTCAGACATACTAAAACCAAATGCCTCAACAACTTCACTACTATCGGGCACTTTGATGATAAACAATTGACTGCAAACATCACTACTTTATTATTCGCATGCAACTGAATCCGCCTATTCCTAAAGCTCTGACCCCATAAAACTAAAGCCACCACTACCGGGAACAATTCCAACAGAACCAGATTAGAAAGCACCGCATTATCAACCCACGAATCATGCCACTGCTCCGCGCACCAGTGACCGTTCCAATAAGCCCCAAAACCAACGCTACCAGCAGCATTAGTAAACAGATCCAAATCTCCAGCCTGCAAAAAAAATCCTCCTGCCACAAGGCCCTACCATTAAAACTCCTCAAAAAACGAACCCATACCACCAAATCGTCCTTCACACACGTGTCTAACCTAACTCTCAAACGAGGGTTCTGCAAACCGGCCACTTTCATAGCCAACTGTCTACAAAAAAATTCGACCCATAGGCATAACCCTGCTGCAGCCAGCAGGCCCAAAAGCGACTGAATCTCCTTCACCGTCACACTAGGCCTACCAAGAAAGCTGTCAATCAACGAAACCACTTTCACTACCTTCTCTCTAGGCAACCGAAATTCACCCACCTCTGAATCTACAACTATCCCAAAAAACTCTATACAACTAGATGGCAACACTGTCTTTGCCGAGGCAAGAGGAACACCAAACTCACAACAAACAGAAACAAACAACTCCAACAACTTAAAACAAACTGAAGAACCACTAGGACCTACAAATAAAAAATCATCTAAATAATGAACCATGCCGCCTTTCATAGCGCGCACTGATACAACCCACTCCAAAAATGTAGAAAAAGCCTCAAAATAAAAACACGACAAAGAACACCCCATTGGCAAACACCTATCAAAATAAAACGAACCCTGAAAATGAAGCCCCAAAGAGTTAAACGCACCCAGATGTATGGGGAGGAGCCGAAAAGCTGATTTTATATCAGCTTTAGCCATCAAAGCTCCCTTCTCAAACATCCGCCCCACAGACACTGCTAAGTCAAACATGGTGTAACAAACTCTACTCAAAGATGCATCAATTTCATCATTCAACGAACTGCCAAACGGGTACGACAAATGATGAATCAATCGAAATGCGCCAGGTTCCTTTTTCGGCACCACCCCCAAAGGTGATAAACGAAAATCCTCAAAGGGGGGAACCGAAAAAGGACCCCCAATCCTGCCAGCATCAATCTCCTTCTGCAGCTTCTCTGTCACTACCAAAGGAAACTACTGAACTGATGGCAGATTAGGAACCATTACAGACCCTTGACCAGAATAAGAAGGCAACACAAAACCATCCGTAAAACCTCCAATTAGCAAATCAGCAATCTGCCGGTTTGGAAACTGGTTTAGCCACAGCCGCATTATCTCCAACTTTACCGTCGTCGATGCTTTTGAGAAGAAACTCCTTTGCCAACGGCTGAGCTGGCAAAAGTCGCTCTTTTAAAGCACCGTGACAACGTCACAGGCTTCTTGCACAAAACCCACACTCATGCTTATATTTGCAGCTCGACGGCCATTTACACTGAGCCTCATTATACACAAAACATAGACCTTTCTTGATAGCGCCAGCCGACGACAATTTCTGGCTCGCTACTGGCGGCTTCTGAGGGACCAACAGATTCAACCACAGACCGACATTCTTGGTCCCCCACTGTAACTGTGGATACACCGCCAGTTTCTGCCTGAAATTCTCGTCGTACTGAAACCATCCAAAACCGCAAAAATTCTTAGCGGCCTCCAAAACTATGTCAACATGCTGGAAAAGCCCTGAACACTTCTCAGGGCATCTCTCACCCAAAACGCCAGCAAAAATACAAAATGCCTGTAACCAATTGTTAAAGGATCTCGGGATAGGACAGCGCCTATTCTCCTCTGACTTGTCCTCCCTACGCTCTAATTTGGAAAATTCTTTAGACGCAGGGAGGAGTGACAATATATCCACATACTCACCAGCCCAAATCTTCTCCTTTACTGCGGCGGACAAATGGAAACCTAATGGGGAGACAGCACACGGCAACAACTCCTTCAAACAACCTTCCGCCACACCCTTAGACCTGTCATACACAGGCACACACCTAGGGGTCAAAGGCTCCACAACACTCTCAGCATCCCCTCCCCCAACTCCCTCAGCCGCCAACCATGCAGAGGCCACATTGCCTAATACCGGCTCATGGCAACTGTGATCTGACGTTGCATAGCATCAGGTCATAGTGCGCTCCTACACACACTACATCCTGTCCTGAAGCAGTGCGTCTGCAGCAGAAGTCCAGGGCAGTGAGTAAAACCAGTGTTAGGACCAGGAGCACCATACTCACCACTCCCTGGGCCCCTCCATTTGTCCTCTTCCAGGGCACCTATCTGAGTTCAGGCCCCGTAGCAGCTGCTTCCCCTTCTTCAATGGTAGCTACGTCCCTGGGGATGGGAGCTTTCTAAATGAAACAATATCAACAAGTACTCTGATCCCCCAGATTTTTGCTGGAAGTCTCTAAGATTTGGCATCTAAAGAACATCTGATCTCTGTGAAAGGAGGTTTGTACTAATCTGCAGAGATTATTGGATCATAGAGTTGTTTTTTTGGAGGACAGGTGACAATTGGGTAGGAACAGACGGGGGGAGTTGAGCACTACTTTGGGGGAAAGACAGGTCACGAATGACCAAGTCACAGTTGGTTTTGCTATAGATCACAGGTCATGGCACATCAGGCAAAATCATGAACTAGTTAAGGCAATCTACGGTAGTTAGAAAAAGAAAAATTGATTAATACCAGGGCTCGCAAGGTTTGAAGAAGAAGGAACAAGAACGCAGCAGCACAGCATGAATGATACCTAGACTGAGACTTCCATAGTCTACTGGCCTCACAGCAATCGCAGAAAATAAAATAAGGCTAACCTAGCTGGAAAACCTAAAATAATAAATTGGGAAACATACAAATATAGAGTGAATACATGTGGGATTACACAGTAAGGCTTCACCACCCATAATCCTAGCCTTGAGGCAAACAGACATTGGATGTATAGAAGACAAATTTGCAAGTCATGCTTATTTACAGCATGTGGAATCGTGTAGGAGGAAGACTGAATTCTAGCAATCCGGCTTCTCTGCTGCTCGAAATGTCTAATGAAAACAGTTTGATGATTTCCAGTAATGTTTTCCGACCTGAAATAACTTTTTGTGTTATGTCTAACGCTGCTGAATATGTAGAAATGCTATGATAATCTACACAAAAGGCTGAGTTCTGAGCTACAGCCTGTGGTCTGTGTGGTGGCTCAGTGGTTAGCACTTAAAGCTTGTAAAAAAGTGGGATCTTGACATAGGGGCCACTTAAAATGGTGGATTTGGTGATCTCTGTAATGGAGACACCCCTTTGCTTGGTTTTCCTTCCTTTGAGGGATATCTGGCTTTCATTGTGTTGTAGACCCATAACTGGGGCTCCACATTTGTTTTGCATATTCCTGTTTCCCAGGGAACTTTGCACTTCGGATTGCTGTGTTGAGACTCTTAAGTGAGGCTCCGCTGTGTTTTTTGTAGCTGGTCTCCCTGAGATCAGCTATTGTTGTGTTTGAGTAGTCTCCGAGGCATTGCTCCCGGTTAGCCAGAATCCTACTCCACACTGATGAGGGGCAACACCCTGAAACAGCTGTCTGTGGATGGATACCTAGCTTAGGTTTTCCCTGTCACATCCTTAAAGCTTGTAAAAAGTGGGATCTTGACATAGGGCCACTTAAAATGGTGGATTTGGTGATCTCTGTAATGGAGACACCCCTTTGCTTGGTTTTCCTTCCTTTGAGGGATATCTGGCTTTCATTGTGTTGTAGACCCATAACTGGGGCTCCACATTTGTTTTGCATATTCCTGTTTCCCAGGGAACTTTGCACTTCGGATTGCTGTGTTGAGACTCTTAAGTGAGGCTCCGCTGTGTTTTTGTAGCTGGTCTCCCTGAGGTCAGCTATTGTTGTGTTTGAGTAGTCTCCGAGGCATTGCTCCCGATTAGCCAGAATCCTACTCCACACTGATGAGGGGCAACACCCTGAAACAGCTGTCTGTGGATGGATACCTAGCTTAGGTTTTCCCTGTCACATCCTTAAAGCTTGTAAAAAAGTGGGATCTTGACATAGGGGCCACTTAAAATGGTGGATTTGGTGATCTCTGTAATGGAGACACCCCTTTGCTTGGTTTTCCTTCCTTTGAGGGATATCTGGCTTTCATTGTGTTGTAGACCCATAACTGGGGCTCCACATTTGTTTTGCATATTCCGGTGCCTTGCAGCATTTTGTTTTAACTAAGAACAACATCTGCACGTTCTCCCCATGTTTACGTGGACTTCCTCACACACTTCAAAGACATACTGATAAGGAAGTTAGCTTGGGATCCCTATTGGGGACAGTGATTGATGACAATGTCTGTAAAGTGCTCTGGAATATGTTGGCGCTATATAAGCAAGTGCTGTTACCATGCCACTTTGGCGGTCATTAATGTCATGAGGATGCTGGCTGGCAATGTCATGGGGAAATGCTATGAATGCTGATTAGTGTTGTAAAGGCATTATAGCTTTACTGTCTCAGGGCACTGTGCTTGGCTCTGTTATTGGGGCATTATTATATATGGACACTAGCTAGAAAACATGGTCAGGAAATTAGAAGGCAGAGCTTGGGAGATCTGTAAATCTGTAGATTTCTTGTGGATCCAGCTGTTTGGATATGGTCAGTGCTTCCATCGGCTGGCATATGGGTTGTGCAACGTCCGATAGCGGCAAAGGGTCCCTTTAAGAAATATTCGTGACTCTAGTTGCAGTGAAGCAACAACGGGACAGAGTCCCTGTAAGAAATGGAGATGGAGGATTCGGCCTGCATAGTGCGCAAATTGTTTGTTGAGCTTCTGGGCGCGACAAGAGTAGACGCCATTGTCATCGAAAGGGCGCATAGGGCCTTGTGCCCCAAACCTCCTCGAGCCCCAGGAATATTATCTGTGGACTCTTATCCTTCTGTGACACAGCGGCAGTTCTGGCCAAAGCCAGGGACACTGAAGGCCTGCAATTTGAAGGTGCCAACGTTCAGATTTTTCAAGATCTGGCCCCCTCTACTCTGCAGAAACGCAGAATCCTGCAACCCCTCACGGATAAGCTCCATGAAGAGAGGATACAATATAGATAGCTCTTTCCATTCGGTTTGCTCATCACCCATGGCAACAAGAGATTGACGATCAGAACGCCGGAAGATTTGCCCGCGGTGTGGGAAGCCCTCTACTTACCTCCTTTGAGCATCCCCTCATGGCTGCTGTTACCCCGTGATTCAGCCCTTCCACCTCTGCCTCAGACACCTAGATGGGAGACGGTTAAGAAGCAGCGTTCACCGAAAATCAGGAGAAAAATGCCAATGGACATCACAACCTGAGCACCAAATTAACGCGTGTTGGGTTCGTTCTTCGTTATTTCAGTTGCAGCTCCTCTGCCATTGTCCTTCTTCACATGTATTCTCTTTTTGTGTGCACTCCATCTATAGCTTTGAGTAGCTTAACTAGTTTGGGTATCAATTTGATTCTTTATTTCTACCTTAGGGCTTTATAGATGGGGCCTGATCGATCAGGCTATATATGGTTCACTATATACCCCCTCCCCCCCTGCCAGCCCTGTTGGGGGTAATATGGCGGTAAGCCATTACACTGTTGTTATTATTTGCAGGTTCACATGTATTTTCTAGTTTAGTATTATTGCCAATGTTTTTGAGTCGTCCTGTGCCTTATATAGGTACGTTATTGTTTTCATGAGTACAATGCATGTGACAGAATGAAGGGTTTATGTCTTAACCTGGCCTCCTTCAATGTGAGAGGGGCTAACTCTCCAACCAAGAGAAGCCGGATTTTTAAAGTGTTGCGCAATCTCAAGGCGGACATTGTCATGCTACAAGAATCCCATTTTAAAACGGGACGAATGCCTAATCTCTCACAGTCACAATATGTTCATTGGTTTCATGCTACATGTGATAACTCAGCGTCCAGAGGCGTTAGTATTGGGTGGTGTAGAAATGTTCCGTTTATTCTCACAGATAGACTTATCGATCCAGAGGGGAGAGATCTGTTGCTGAAAGGGCGTGTGGGTAGGGAGGAGTTCACTCTTTGCAATGTGTTTGCCCCTAATGTAAATACCGTGAAATGGCTTAGGGAAACTCTGAACACTATTTCGCTATTCGCCTCTGGTAACATGATCTTGAGGGGCGATTTGAATCTCACTTTAAATCTAGTTATAGATTCTTTGGGTGGAGTTCATCGCCTCCTACAAGATCTCCATATGTGCGATGTGTGGCGCATAACACATGCGGATGTTAAGGATTATACATTCTATTCTAATCCGCACTGTTCATACCAACGTTTAGACTATTTTCTTATCAGCAGCAGATGTCTCCCCCTGGTGGTCAAATCTGAGGTACATTACATAACTGTTTCCACCATGCTCCAGTCACTCTGGCTTTGACTTTAGCTAGTGAGTAGACATGAAGGCTTAACCCCACTCTTCTGGAGTCCCCTGCGAGAGAGTTCAGGCCTTGCCTTAAAGCTCCAAAAGTATTTTGAGGAAAATGGGTCTCCCCATGTGAGTCAAACTTGTGTCTGGAAGGCACATAAGGCAGTAATAAGGGGAGAATTTATTCCCCTGGGGTCGTACTTGAAAAAGCAGCGTTCTCACCAAATCTGTACACTCCTGCAAGAAATAGCTAAGAAAGAGAAAATTCATAAAAGGTCTCTTGCTGTTTCGGTCCAAGAGGAGTTAGTTAGACTATATAATTCCCTTAGGGATGTGCTCAATACTAGAGCGGCGAGAGCCTATATGAGGATAAAACATCTTTATTATGCTCATGGCGATAAGGGGAATAAAATTATGACTGCCCTTATCAAAAAGAGAACAGAGCAGACCCTTATCCCATCTATGAAATTGACATCATGAATAACTAGCATGGATACCGCAGATACAGCAGCAGCCTTCTCCTCCTATTATCAGTCTTTATATAATATTCGCAAGGATGAGCCCCATTCTGAGTTTGAGATTAGAACGTCCTTAATAGAGAATTTTTTGGACTCCCTTCAACTGCCTTCATTAGATGTAGAATAAGCCAACGCCCTTAAATCCCCCATTCAATTGGACGAAATGAAATCTGCCCTTTTCTCTACCCCATCGGGGAAAAGCCACTGCCCTGACAGCCTACCTATTGCCTACTACAAAAAATTCTTCACTTATCTGGGCTCCCATCTCGTAAATTATTTTAATGCGATATGGGCGGGTACCCCTATTGCCAAACAATCCCTAGAGGCGCATATTGTAGTACTTCCCAAGCCTGGGAAGGACCCGGAAGAAACAACTAGCTACCAATTTCACTATTAAATGCTGACACTAAATTGTGGGCAAAGGTGTTGGCAGCACTTATCGCACCCCTTCTTCAGAAGATTATTTCACCGGTACAAACGGGCTTTGTCAAAGGGAGAGAGGGAAGGGACAATTCCTATAGAGTACTTCAGGCCTTGGAATACGCCAAACGCAAATGTATTAGGCTAACGCTCCTTAGTACAGATGCTAAAAAGGCGTTTGATCGTGTAGACTGGCGATTCCTAGAACTGACGCTTATCCGCCAGTGTTCGTGTCCATGGTTTTTTCTTTATATTCTTGTCCATATGCCAGGGTACGGGTTAAAGGGATCCTCTCCCCGGTTTTTAACATAAAGAACGGCACGTGGCAGGGTTGTCCGCTTTCTCCCTCCCTCTTTATATTGTGTTTAGAGACATTGATCCAAGCCATTAAACAAGACAGCAGTATCCATGGGCTGACAGTAGGATCTTTTACCCACCGTGTCGCCGCATTCGTGGACGATATGTTGCTTTTTCTTATGAACCCATTACCGGCCTTCCCGGCCCTACTTTCTCTTTGTAATAGGTTTGGAGACCTGTCCAACTTTAAGATCAATCTCTCAAAGTGCTCAGCTATGGGTATGTATATATCGTCTTCTGTTAAAGGGGAACTTGCCCACGGCTTTTCTTTTCAGTGGCCTGCTTCCCACATAGTCTACCTGGGGATTAAAGTGACCCAAGATATCAACTCCCTGTTCCAACTAAATTTCCCCCCTTGGTAAAGGACATTGCCCGTCAGTTGAATACTCTAGACATACCCTTAATGTCCTGGATGGGACGTAAACATTTTTTGAAAACTTATATCACTCCAAAGCTGCTATATATTTTGCAAACTGCACCTATGCAGGTTCCGGCTAGTTTCCTTACGGCTGTCAAGAAATTATTTTCGGCTTTTGTGTGGAAAAATTCTAGACCTAGACTGTCATACCTTCTGTCGCTTCCCAGACACAACAGAGGTTTCGGCCTCCCGGGCATCACTGCTTATTACAGGGCAATACAACTGCGTCAACACCTGGAACTACTAAACCCCCACACAAATAAACTTGGGGTATCTATAGCCCAGCATCTGCTATGGCCAGCGGATCTAGCTTCTCTGTGGCTGACCCCCACCTCTCCCCACACAGGGCTGACAATTCACCCATTATTCAAAGGGGTATTATATACGTGGCAGCACGTATCCTCAACTATGCAAGTTTTAGACTCACCACCTTTGTTAGCCCCCGCCAGATTGCTGCCATATCTCCGAAAGTATGATTATAAAGATGATCTAGGGATTTGGCCTACTCTAGGTAATACCTCTGTTCTAGAATTGTTAAAGAATAATTACATACCCTCATTAGATGTGATAAATTCACAGTATGCCTCCAAACCTTGGTCTGAAAGGGACTATAGCCACTTTTATAATACATGTTATCAGTTCCTGAAAGATAACAAAGTAGGGGTCTCTAATTCATGGTATGAAACGCTTCTGGTCTCTGAGGTGCCACGCAGAGGCCTAATCTCCCTTTTGTATCAGAAGTTACTAGACCAGTGTGCTAACCCGAAACCTAACTTCATTACTCAATGGGAGAAGGACTTAGGGGTGTATTTCACAGAAGCAGAAGTTAGGTACATTTTGTCCATGTCCCATGGCCTCTCTCAGTGTACTCAGATCCAAAAAAATGCATATAAAATTGTTACCAGGTGGTTCCGCACTCCTGCCACCCTACACAAAATTAACCCGCTAATTCCTGCTGATTGTTGGAGGTGCCGTGGTGACATTGGCTTGATGTTACACGTATAGTGGTCATGCCCCCGTTTGTCTGTATTTTGGAAAGACATTCAGGCAGCAATAAGGCAAATATGCCCCTCTGATAATGCACTCACGCCTAGTGAGGTATTCCTTATTCATAATGCACAAGCTATACCTACTGGTACTCACCTCTTACGTTCTATGCTTATCACGGCGGCCAAATTAGTTATTCCCTGGCTCTGGCTACGAGAGTGCCCGCTAAGTGTGTTTGATTGGGCTGAGAAAGTCCAAGAACTTTACAGAATGGAGGAACTCAGTAGTTGGGCCAGGTTGGCACATGACAAATTCTGGCTCATATGGTCCCCCTGGAGAACGTGGTACGATAACCTCTCACATTGACTGGTGGAGAGAAGTCCACTATTATTAGGTTGTTTAATTGCCTTTTTTGTGCAACCTGTGAATAATAGACCTCAATCTGTTGCTTAACGAGAATATACCTATACACATTTGTGAAGCATGTGACGACATTGTTGTTGTTTCAATTGTTCTTCCATAAAATGATGTTCAGACTCATCTATATGTAATATTTTTGAAACTCTTTCAAAGATATATAAACACAGATTTATAAATAAATAAATAGTGTAAAAATAAATTTAAACTTTACCCTACTAAGCTGTGTGGGGGCTGATTTTTTTGTGGGACAATCTGTGTTGATGCCATTTTGGAGTGTGTGACTTTTTGATCACATTTTATTACATTTTTTTTAGGTAAGAGAAGCAATAAAAAAATGGAAATTGGCTATTTTGAACCTTTTTTTCCGTTATGCTGTATTGAAAAATATTTTTATATTTTAATAGTATGGGTGTTTTCATTTGTGGTAATACCCATGATGTTTATATTTTTTGTTATTTATGTATATATTTTTTTATTATACGGAAAGGGAGGTGATTTAAACTTTTTATATTTTTTTTACATTTTTTATATATTTTTTAACAGTTTTTTTACTTTTTTGTAATTATTTTGAAGCTCGTATTTTTAAAATCCCGTTATTGCTCAAGATCGCGTAGTTGCGATCTCTTCTTCATTCATTAGATGCCGGCTAAAGGACCTGTGATGAGGTCACTGAGCTCATCACATGGTCCAATCACATGGTCCATCACCATGGTGATGGACCATGTGATGTGACGTTATCACAGGTCCTTTAGATGGCAGCTAATGCTCGAAGAAGAGAGAAGAGATCGGCAACTACGCAATCAAGTGGATAAGGTGAGTTAATTTTTTTTTATTTTCAACCCCTTATTCCACATTTTACTAAGCATTCTGTAGTGAGAATGCTATTATTTTCCCTTATAACCATGTTATAAGGGAGAATAATAAAGATCGGGTCCCGTCTCTTAGCAACCTTGCGGGAAAATCGCACTGCATCTGCACTTGATTGGGGATTCTTGCGATTTTCCCGCAGCCCCATTCACTTCTATGGGACGTGCATTGCGTGAAAAACGCACAATATAGAGCATGCTGCGATTTTCATGCAACACAGAAGTGATGCGTGAAAATCACCGCTCATGTGCACAGCCCCATAGAAATGAATGGGTCAGGATTCAGTGCGGGTGCAATGCATCCACCTCACGCATTGCACCCGCGCAGAAATCACGCCCATGTGGAAGGGGCCTTAAGCTTTACAGGGTTGCTCACAATTTAGCCCTGCCCAAAATGCCAGAACAGTAAACACACCCCACAAATGACCCCATTTCGGAAAAAAGACACCCCAAGGTATTCACTGAGGGGCATAGTGAGTCCGTGGGAGATTTATTTATTTTTTGCCAGAAGTTAGCAGAAATGGAAACTTTATTATAATTTTTTTCTCAAAGTGTCATTTTCCGCTAACTTGTGAAAAAAAATTAAATCATACATGAACTCACCATGCCCCTCCGCGAATACTTTGGGGTGTCTTCTTTCTAAAATGGTGTCATTTGGGGGGTATTTATACTATCCTGGCATTCTAGCACCTGAAGAAACATGACAGGTGTTCAGAAAGTCAGAGCTGCTTCAAAATGCAAAAAAATAGTTTGTATATAACGCTATAACTTTTGCGCAAACCAATAAATATACACTTATTGGATTTTTTTTTACAAAGACATGTAGCACAATAAATTCTGACACAAACTTGTATAGAAATGTAATTATATTTGAACAATTTTACCAGAAAAAGTTAAAAATACACTTTTTTTTTGAAAATTGCGGTATTTTTTGATTAATATCAGAAAAACGAAAATCTCAGCAGCAATCAAATACCACCAAAAGAAATCTGTATTTGTGAGAAGAAAAGGAGGTAAAATTCATTTGGGTGCCAAGTTGCATGACCGAGCAATAAACCGTTAAAGTTGTGAAGTGCCGATTTGTAAAAAAGGGCCTGGTCACTAGGGGGTATAAATCTGTGGTCCTTGTGACAAACTGCCATTTATCCCTGGTCATTGGAGAGGCCTGCTTGTCAGCCTCTTACCCTGTGACTATGGCCCCAGTGACAGTTGGCATTCACAATGGACATTGCCTGTGACCTAATCAACATCCACAATGGACATTGCTGTGACCTAATCAACATCCACAATGGACATTGCCTGTGACCTAATCAACATTCACAATGGACATTACCTGTGACCTAATCAACATTCACAATGGACATTACCTGTGACCTAATCAGCAAGCACCATGCATGTGGGGTTGGGATATATCTGGCTGTATGTTGATTGGTCGCTGTATTTTGTGTGCCTGTCCTCAATCAGATCCCCGGGGGAGTAGCCCTGGCTGGAAGACTTGCATAAAAGGCCAAGCTTTGCCATCCAATAAAGAGTTCCTGCTTGACCCTCAAAACGAAGTGTCGTCTCGTTATTGGGGGGGGGGGGGGGATTTATTGTCTGCTGTTCCAGTTTGACTGCTAGGAGTGTAAACCTCTTCGTATGGTTTTTCCTATTCGGCTGTTTACCGCATTCATATGCTTCTCCGATTTGGTGGTTGTGGTGTCGGCTAGAGCGCTTGGAATCCTCAAGAAGCGCTAGGAGCATCTTTCAACGGAGGTACCCAGTCGGGGTGCCCGTCGATCCGTTACAGTCCTTAAGTGGTTAAATACACCGTCCAAATACATATTTGACATTTCTGCAGTGAAATAGAGAATTAGTGTATTTTTGGGGAAAAAAAGCGTTATTCCTGGTCCACAAAACAGTTGTGCATAAAGCATAGAAATACATATTTTATATTTCTGCAGGGAAATAGTGCATCAGTGTGTTTTAGGGGAAAAAACGGTGTTCCAGGCCCACCAAACAGTTGTGCATAAAGCATAGAAATACCTATGTTTAATTTCCAGCAGTTAAATACTGCATTTGTGTGTTTAGTGAAAAAAGTCGTGTTCTGGGTCCCCAAAGCAGTTGTGCATAAGGCGTACAAATACCAATTTAAAATTGCAGCACGGAAATAGTGCTTTAGTGTGTTTTACTGAAAAAAAGGCGTGTTCTAGGCCCACAAAACAGTTGTGCATAAAGCGTAGAAATACCTACGTTTAATTTCCAGCAGTTAAATACTGCATTTGTGAATTTAGGTGAAAAAGGCCGTGTTCTGGTCCCCAAGCCAGTTGTCCCCAAAGCAGTTGTGCATACAGCGTACAAATACCAATTTAAAATTGCAGCACGGAAATAGTGCTTTAGTGTGTTTTACTGAAAAAAAGGCGTGTTCTAGGCCCACAAAACAGTTGTGCATAAAGTGTAGAAATACCTACGTTTAATTTCCAGCAGTTAAATACTGCATTTGTGTGTTTTAGTGAAAAAAGCCGTGTTGTGGGTCCATAAAGCAGTTGTGCATACAGTGTACAAATACCAATTTTAAATTGCAGCACAGAAATAGTGCTTTAGTGTGTTTTACTGAAAAAAAAGCCGTGTTCTAGGCCTAAAAAACTGTTGTGCAAAAAGCGTAGAAATACCTACGTTTAATTTCCAGCAGTTAAATACTGCATTTGTGTGTTTTACTGAAAAAAGCCGTGTTCTGGGTCGCCAAAGCAGTTGTGCATATAGCGTACAAATACCATTTTTAAATTGCAGCACGGAAATAGTGCTTTAGTGTGTTTTACTGGGAAAAAGGCGTGCTCTAGACCCACAAAACAGTTGTGCATAAAGCGTAGAAATACCTACATTTAATTTCCAGCTTTTAAATACTGCATTTGTGAATTTTGGTGAAAAAAGCCGTGTTCTGTGTCACCAAACCAGTTGTGTATACAGCATACAAATTCCTACGTTTAATTTCCAGCAGTTAAATACTGCATTTGTGTGTTTTACTGAAAAAAAGTTGTGTTCTGGGTCCCCAAAGCAGTTGTGCATACAACATACAAATACCAATTTTAAATTGCAGCACAGAAATAGTGCTTTAGTGTGTTTTACTGAAAAAAAGGCATGTTCTAGGCACACAAAACAGTTGTGCATAAAGTGTAGAAATACCTACGTTTAATTTCCAGCTTTTAAGTACTGCATTTGTGAATTTTGGTGAAAGAAGCCGTGTTCTGGGTCCCCAAAGCAGTTGTACATATAGCGTACAAATACCAATTTTAAATTGCAGCACGGAAATAGTGCTTTAGTGTGTTTTACTGAAAAAAAGGCGTGTTCTAGGCCCACAAAATAGTTGTGCATAAAGCGTAGACATACCTACGTTTAATTTTCAGCTTTTGAATACTGCATTTGTGAATTTTGGTGAAAAAAGCTGTGTTCTGGGCAGGGCTGTGGAGTCGGTAGATAAATTGTCCGACTCCGACTCCTCAGATTTTGAAACCTCCGACTCCGACTCCTCGACTCCGACTCCTCTGTATTTAATATGCAAATACGAAGCTGTTCCACCAAGTTCTTCTAATCTCCTCTAGCACAGAGAGGTAGTTGAGCAGAAGCTGCTGCCTTCTCCTTTGTGTGCTGATCTTCTGCTGAAGATAGAGCAGTGGGAGGATCCAGGAAGGGGCAGGGAAAGGGGCATTTATTTTAAAACATGATTTTCCTAGTAGAATCCCATAGTCATGTTTAAAATTTAAGCTAACAATCTGAGTTTACATGTTTTATAGCCTTAGCTGAATGATAGCAGTTTTTCAAATGGTTTACAGCTTCAGTCTTGAACTATTGACTATCCATTCCCTTCACTTATACAAGTGTCTCCAGTCCTTAATCAGTTATCAGTGAGAGGCGAGGATAACCATGGGTCCCTGTAACAGCAGACCACAAGACAATGGAAAGTGTAAGTATTGCCGCTCCTTAAAGGGACACTGACAGGCTGATTTTCCAGCTAAAGATATAAATATACTGGCATTCATCAGAGAATTAGGAATAAAACTATACTATGTCACCCCCAGTTAAGCTGTACTTGTGTTTAAAAAACATTTTAATCTGTATGCAAATTCACTATCTTTGTGCCCAATGGGGCAGCGTCTCCTGCGGCTTTGTGCCCAGCCGCGCCCGAAGTACAGCTTCCCAGCGCTGTTCCCCTCGTTTATTATTCACTGCACTGACCTTTTTTTTCAGGCTAGCCGAACGCTGAATTCCTGCGCAGGCGCACGTGTAGAGTGCTGGCAGCAGCCTCGTCTGGCTATGCTGAGGCTGTGCCAGCTTTCTCTCTTCCTCCTCGCTACCTAGTCCTGTCTAGTGCTGCCAGTACTCTACATGTGCGCCTGCCCCCTTGGGCACAAAGGTAGAGAATTTGCATATTGATTAAAACGTTTTTAAACACAAGTAAACCTCAACTGGGGGTAACAGTCGTCTAGTTGTATTCCTAATCCTGATGAATACCAGCAGATATATCAGCCTGTCAGTGTCCCTTCAACTGCATAGTAAAGCATATGAAAAGCATGCTTCTTCACGGTCACTTAACGTCTGTGTTTAGCGGTAACGTGACGCACTGCATGCACTGGCCTTTATTTTTACAGTAGAGAAGTAATTAATTATAACTTTATCTGAATTGGGACATTTAAACTTGCTTTTTTTTTATTCCAATTTTTTTTTATTCCAATTTAAATCTAGTAGGAGTCGGAGTCGGTCCATTTTTTGCCGACTCCGACTCCAGGTACCCAAAATTGCCTCCGACTCCTCGACTCCGACTCCGACTCCACAGCCCTGGTTCTGGGTTCCCAAACCAGTTGAGCATACAGCGTACAAATTCATATGTTTAATTTCCAGCAGTTAAGTACTGCATTTGTGTGTTTTACTGAAAAAAAGGCGTGTTCTAGGCCCACAAAACAGTTGTGTATAAAGCGTAGAAATACCTACGTTTATTTTCCAGCCTTTAAATACTGCATTTGTGAATTTTGGTGAAAAAAGCCGTGTTCTGGGTTCCCAAACCAGTTGAGCATACAGCGTATAAATTCCTACATTTAAATTCCAGCAGTTAAATACTGCATTTGTGTGTTTTACTGAAAAAAAGCTGTGTTCTGGGTCCCCAAAGCAGTTGTACATACAGCGTACAAATACCAATTTTAAATTGCAGCACGGAAATAGTGCTTTAGTGTGTTTTACTGGAAAAAAGGCGTGTTCTAGGCCCACGAAATAGTTGTGCATAAAGCGTAGACATACCTACGTTTCATTTCCAGCAGTTAAATACTGCATTTGTGTGTTTTAGTGAAAAAAGCCGTGTCCTGGGTCCACAAAGCAGTTGTGCATACAGTGTACAAATACCAATTTTAAATTGCAGCACTGAAATAGTGCATTAGTGTGTTTTAGGGAAAAAAAAGCTGTGTTCTTGGTCCACAAAGCAGCTGTGCACACAGCGTACAAATACCTATGTTTAATTTTCAGCAGTTAAATAGTGCATTTGTGAATTTTGGGGAAAAAAGCGTTATTCATGGTCCACAAAGCAGTTTAAAATACACCGCCCAAATACCTATTTTACATTTCTGCTGTGAAATAGTGAATTAGTTTATTTTGGTGAAAAAAAGCCGTATTCTTGCTTCAAAAAGCAGTTGTGCATACAGCGTAAAAATACCTCATTTACATTTCTGCAGTGAAATAGTGCATTAGTGCATTAGGTATTTTTGGTCCACAGAGCATTTTTATGACACAGGCACTGCCTTAGTGTTAGTGAACTTAATTGTTGACTATTGGCAGTTAAGTTGACTCTGGTGATAAACCATGTGTCAGCTTGGTGGGTGAACACAAAAAATCAGGAGCACATCAAATAAGGGACGTGGGCATGGCCGTGGTGGTGTTGGTCGAGCTCCTCTTGCTGGGAGAGGACGTGGCTGTTCAGCGCCAACTACAGGTCCAAGTGAAACACCTTCCTCAGCTGCGAGTAGACGACAGAACCTGCATTGTTATTTGGTAGGCCCGAATGCCGCTCTATGGATGGTAAGGCCAGAACATGTACAGGCGATAGTAGATTGGATGGCTGACAGTGGTGTCAGTTCCTTCACAGTATCTTCCACCCAGTCCTCTGCAGAAAGCTCAGAGTTGGCACCTGCAGCCCATGCCCATTAGTCTTTCCCCTCACCCCTTTGCAGAGCAGCCAAGCAGCCTGAGCTCCAAGTCATGCAGCAGACTCTTATGCTTTTTGATGACTCTGCTGGCATGGTTGCCCCGGGCCATCCACATAGCTCTACCCCAGAAGTGGAAGACATTAAATGCACTGATGCCCAACCACTTATGTTGCAGGATGAGGACATGGGAGGACCACCGCAGCACGTCTCTGATGATGATGAAACACAGGTGCCAACTGCTGCGGCTTTCTGCAGTGTGCAGACTGACGAGGAGGGCAGGGGTCAAGAATGGGTGGAAGATGATGTGGAGGACGATGAGGTCCTAGACCCCGACTGGACTCAAGTTCCTGCTAGTGACGTGTGCAGTTCTTAGGAAGAGGCGGTGGTCACACAGAGGCAACAGAGGGAGCAGGCTGCAAAAGCAGAGCGGCCGTCCCCGAGACAGTACGCCTACCACCCCCAGGAACCTAGCACACCAAAGCCAGCTCCAAGGAGTTCATTGGCGTGGCAGTTCTTCAGACAATGTCCTGACGACAAGACATGAGGGGTTTGCACGTTGTGCCATCAGAGCCTGAAGAGAGGCATAAACGTTCTAAACCTAAGCACAACCTCCATGACCAGGCATCTACATGCAAAGCACGAACTGGAGTAAACACCTTAAAAACCAAAAAAGGTCTCAGGCTCCTCCTGCTTCCTCTTCCGCTGCTGTCTCTGCCTCTTCCTCCACCTCTGGAGTCACAGTGGCACCTGCCACCCAGCAAACAGAGGATGTGCCACCAACACCACCACCTCCGTCATCATTACCAAGCATCTCCACCATGTCACACGCAAGCGTTCAGCTGTCCATCTCCCTAACGCTGGAGAGAAAGAGAAAATACCCACCCACCCTCGATCCCTGGTCCTGAATGCCAGCATTTCAAAATGACTGGCCTTTGAAATGCTGTAATTCCGTCTGGTGGAGACGGACTGTTTTAAGCAGCTGATGGCAGTGGCTGTCGCACAGTACGTCGTTCCCAGCCGCCACTACTTTTCCAGTCGAGCCATCCCTTACCTGCACAACCAAGTAGAGGATAAAATCAAGTGTGCACTGCGCAACGCCATCTGTGGCAAGGTCCACATAACCACAGATACATGGACCAGTAAGCACGGCCAGGGACGCTATATCTCCCTAACTGCAAACTGGGTAAATGTAGTAGCGGCTGGGCCCGAGGTGGATAGCGGTTTGGCGCATGTCCTTCCACCACTGAAGATCGCAGGGCATTATTCTTTGCCTCCTGTTGCCTCCTCCTCCTACTCAATTTCCTCCTCCTCTTCTACCACCTCCTCATCCGGTCAGCGAAAGACCTTCACCACCCACTTCAGCACAGCCAGGGGTAAACGTCAGCAGGCGGTTTTAAAACTCATGTGTTTGGGGGACAAACCCCACACCGCACTGGAGCTGTGGAGGGGCATAGAACAACAAACCAATGAGTGGTTGCTGCCAGTGAGCCTCAAGCCCGGCCTGGTGGTGTGCGATAATGGGCAAAATCTCGTAGCAGCTCTGGGACTAGCCGTTTTGACACACATCCCTTGCCTGGCGCATGTGCTGAATTTGGTGGTGCACAAATTACTTAAAAACTACCCAGACATGTCAGAGCTGCTGCAGAAAGTGCGGTCCGTCTGTGCGCACTTTCGGCGTTCTCACCCTGCTGCTGCTCGCCTGTCTGCGCTGCAGCGTAACTTCGGCCTTACTGCTCACCGCCCCATATGCAACTTGCCCACCAGGTGGAACTCCACCTTGCATATGCTGGAGAGTCAGTCGCTCTGCGGAACAGCAACACTTCACCACCAGTGACTGGGCCTCCATGCGAGACCTGTGTGCCTTGTTGCGGTCTTTTGAGTACTCAACCAACATGGCCAGTGCTGATGACGCCGTTGTTAGCATTACAATACCACTTCTATGTCTCCTTAAAAAACAATTACGGCGATGATGGAAGAGGATGTGGCACAGGAGAAGGAGGAAGAGGAGGCATTTCACAGGGTTTTAGGCCGGTCATACAGAAGTGGCTCAGAGGGTGGGTTCCTGCACCAGCAGAGGCCAGGTAGACATGTGGCCAGCCAGGGCACAGTTCTGGAGGACAAGGAGGATGAGGAAGAGGATGAGGAGGAACCGGGTTCATTGTAGGGTGGCAACAAACGCAGCTCAGGGCCATCACTGGAGCGTGGCTGTGGAGATACAGAGGACACAGATGATACACCACCTATAGAGGACAGCTTATCCTTACCTCTGGGCAGCCTGGCACACATGAGCAACTACATGCTGCAGTGCCTGCGCAACGACAGCAGAGTTGCCCACATTGTAACTTGTGCTGACTACTGGGTTGCCACCCTGCTGGATCCCCGCTAAAAAGACAACGTGCCCATCTTAATTCCCGCAGTGGAGCATGATAAGAAGATTCGCAACTACAAGCGCACGCTGGTAGACCCCCTCCTGAGGGCACTCCCAACTGACACGGGGGGACAAGTGGAAGCACAAGATGAAGGCAGAGGAGGAGGAAGAGGTCGCCAACACAGCTGTGTCATGGCCAGCTCCTCAGAAGGCAGGGTTAGCATGGCTGACATGTGAAAAAGCTTTGTCACCGCGCCACAGCAACCTGCACCACCAGCTGATATGGAACGTCTTAGCAGGAGGCAGCATTTGAACAACATGGTGGAACAGTACGTGTGCACACGCCTCCACGTACTGACTGATTGTTCTGCCCCATTCAACTTCTGGGTCTCCAAATTGTCCACATGGCCTAAGCTTGCCCTTTATGCCTTGGAGGTGCTGGCCTGCCCTATTTTTGTGGCTACCCCAATTTGAATGAACCTCTCCTCTGTCTGGGTGCCAGGAGCCTAGATTTCTGATAGTGGCCTGTTGCATTGGTGGGTGACATGAAGCCTGTTTTGCCGTGAATTGACCTCTCCTCTGTCCAGGTGCCAGGGGCCTACATTTCTGATAGTGGCCTGTTGCATTGGTGGGTGACATGAAGCCTTTTTTTTTGCTGTGAATTAACCTCTCCTTTGTCTGGGTGCCAGGGGTCTACATTTCTGATAATCACCTGTTCCATTGGTCGGTGACTTGAAGCCTGTTTTGCCGTGCATTGACCTCTCCTCTGTCTGGGTGCCAGGGGTGTACATTTCTGATAATCGCCTGTTGCATTCGTGGGTGACATTAACCTCTTTTTGCCATGAATTGACCTCTCCTCTGTCTGGGTGTCAGGGGCCTACATTTCTGATAATCGCCTGTTGCATTGGTCGGTGACTTGAAGCCTGTTTTGCCATGAATTGACCTCTCCTCTGTCTGGGTGCCAGGGGTGTACATTTCTGATAATCGCCTGTTGCATTCGTGGGTGACATTAACCTCTTTTTGCCATGAATTGACCTCTCCTCTGTCTGGGTGTCAGGGGCCTACATTTCTGATAATCGCCTGTTGCATTGGTGGGTGACATGAAGCCTGTTTTGCCGTGAATTGACCTCTCCTCTGTCCAGGTGCCAGGGGCCTACATTTCTGATAGTGGCCTGTTGCATTGGTGGGTGACATGAAGCCGTTTTTTTTGCTGTGAATTAACCTCTCCTTTGTCTGGGTGCCAGGGGTCTACATTTCTGATAATCACCTGTTCCATTGGTCGGTGACTTGAAGCCTGTTTTGCCGTGCATTGACCTCTCCTCTGTCTGGGTGCCAGGGGTGTACATTTCTGATAATCGCCTGTTGCATTCGTGGGTGACATTAACCTCTTTTTGCCATGAATTGACCTCTCCTCTGTCTGGGTGTCAGGGGCCTACATTTCTGATAATCGCCTGTTGCATTGGTGGGTGACATGAAGCCTGTTTTGCCATGAATTGACCTCTCCTCTCTCCGGGTGCCAGGGGCCTACATTTCTGATAATCGCCTGTCGCATTCGTGGGTGACATTAACCTCTTTTTGCTGTGAATTTACCTCTCCTTTGTCTGGGTGCCAGGGGCCTACATTTCGGATAATTGCCTGTTCCATTGGTGGGTGACATGATGCCTGTTTTGCCATGCATTGACCTCTTCTCTGTCTGGGTGCCAGGGGCCTACATTTTATGATAATCACCTGTTGCATTCGTGGGTGACATTAACCTCTTTTTGCTCTGAATTGACCTCTCCTCTGTCTGGGTGTCAAGGGCCTATATTTCTGATAATCGCCTGTTGCATTGGTGGGTGACATTAACCTCTTTTTGGCGTGAATTGCCCTCTCCTCTATCTGGGTACTAGGGGCCTAACATTTCTGAATATCACCTGTTCCATTGGTGGGTGACATTAACCCAGTTTTGCCAGTGATAAGCCACAGCTGTGCATTACTGGCAGGAAACCAAATTTTGTAAAAACGTCTGTTACTCATCAAGAGATGTGTGACTACATATGCTTGCTAGTAGACGTGCTGCTGATGGCATTCCCACCTGAAGCCTCCCCAACCTCCTATTCAACCTCCTCCTCCGAGTTGCCAATTAATAATGTTTAATTTTTATTTAATTTATTTTATTTTATTTTAAGTCATTTCCCTATCCACATTTGTTTGCAGGGCATTTACCTACATTTTGCTGCCTTTTGCAGCCCTCTAGCCCTTTCCAGGGCTATTTTACAGCCATTTTAGTGCCCAAAAGTTTGGGACCCCCTTGACTTCAATGGGGTTCGGGGTCAAGTTCGGGTTAAGTTCGGATCCCGAACCCGAACATTTCAGTAAAGTTTGGCCGAACTCGTCGAACATCCAGGTGTCCGCTCAACTCTATCGAGCTCACATTTTAAGTCCTCGATCGATGCCTCTGCAGATTCTAATTTTGGATATGTAGGCTTGCATTTTCTCTATATGCGCATGCCTAACCTCTAAGAGAGTACTGACCTCTAATAATGCATACAGAATTGAGGGCAACATCTTTAAGAGGTGTTGGTCTTTACTGGTGGTATTTTTAGACACAGTAAGATAAGTTAGAGATCTCCTGACTGTGCCAAGTGGCATTCACAAATCCACACATTCTCTCTTGGCTTCTGCCTGCAACTCACTTATCCATGCAGCTACATCACGATCCAAATCAAAATGCAAATTCACATATTCAATAACGTTATGGATTAACTGCTCCGGGCTAGATGGACTACCTTCTGCGGCCCCACCAGAACCCGCTTCACTCATTTTCCTTACAACAAAGATATATACAGATCTATGAATAATCTGATTAGCCAAGAAAGATATGGAACTTTTCACTATTTGCACAAATAATTAAAAGTTAAGTCGATCTCGGTGGGACCTCCAATTATGTCAAGTATATAAAGCAATCACCTTATGTACAAAAATTAGGATCAAAGGAAGAAAGAAAAATACTGTCAAGAATATTTTGATCCAAGGGGGCCGACATAAAAAAAAACTAAATTCAAACGAGAACCCAACTATTTGTGCAATCAGCAAAACAGGGACAAAGGTCTATGCAAAAATATAAATAATTTTATTATACAATAATTTTTAGAGCAATAACATTAATCAAAATATCTATGTAGGAAAAGAAAACTATATATTGCAATACCAAAATACGCAACTAGAACAAACACACCATAAATCTACCCACACTCTTTAGTTTCAAAACCAAATATGGAAACTGTGCAAAGATACAATTCACAAAATATGAAAACTATGCAAGCAATTGATATATGTCAACCTACAAAACCTCATAAAACGTTGCACCTATCAATGGTCAACACAAAGCATCACTAAACCGATCAAGACCACAGATATCTTATTATATAGAAAAATATCTTTATTAGAAAAATATTTAGCAAAAACACAATTTACTATACAGGAGTAAAGTGCAGGAGAGTAAGTAGATGTAGCAAGTGACACACCTGATACACAGAAAATATTGGCTGGGGACCAAAGCACTGCTAATCACATTAAATCGATTGTACTAAGTAATATACAATAGATGTATGTAGTAATACAAAAATAAATCTATGGGTATATATTGTATCTATAAGGGTCTAGACTATCTCAAGTATCCAACAATAGGAATTAGTCATGGCAGCGGTCATATTATATACCTGATCCAATAATGTGGAATGATAAAACCTATCATGTAATGACCGCAGCCAGACCCAAGCGATATTGTCCAACTAATAAAAAGTAATACAGAGAAAATCCTAAATAATTGAATCAAACTGTAATGAACCTAAGGATTACCAGTTAAAGTCCGATCTTATACACAAATACACCGAAAATAACAAGGCATACCCATAGTAGCGCAGTGCAAACAGACCCCAGTCAAACAGCCACCTCGACACGTGTTTCACCACCAGGCTTCGTCAGGAGGTGCAGGTATGTATAATGAAGGGGTATATATATGATGGGAGGTGGGTGGGGCATGCGAGTTGCAATAAAAATTATTATTGTCATAATGATCACCTGTTGGGTGCACATGCGGCGCGACTCTGGTCGTGTTGGCTCGGCGCCATTCTTCTGCGCGTCCACTCTCCACCACTGCGCATGTCTGCGCACATGATGATGAGCTCGGAGCGCGTCCGAATGAAGTCGGCCAGCGCACGTACCAGGCAGCGTCCTACAGCCAAAACATGTGATCAGTCACATGACTGCAACGGATGCAAAACATGGGAAGTATCAATCAGATCCTATATTGCAGTGTCTATTCTAACACTACGGTGTTACAATAATATCCCAGCTCCTTCGTCATCCATATCACAACTAGCTAGTATAAGAAACATAGATCTACCGTAGAAGTATTGCCGCACGGTCATACCTAATCATGGACCTCAGGAGTTAAACCCCCCAATGCATACCTAATGGCTAAATGAATTAAATAATAAAAATACAAAACCCTATATTCTTCCCATGAAAGATAAAAACCGAGTGTTGTGATGATATAAAATAACAGACAAATTGCCTTCTCAATATAACCTGTCTACCCAATTAGAAAACATGATTATATGTGTACAATACTAGAACATCCATCATTAACAATTATTAACCCATACAGTAATAAGTGACAAGTGATATAAACTGTATGACATAAAAATTACATGATTAGAAATAATGTGAAATAAATATGTAAAAAGTGCAAAATCAAGTGATAAAGTTCAATCAATTCATATTAAAAAGTGAAAAAATGACATTGTGAAAAAAATAAAAAATAAAGGGGGGTCGGGTTTTCATTCTTTGCTGTTAAACTCCATACTTCATAATACAGTCCTTTAAGGTGACGTCTTCTAAAATACTTTGATACAACCGCACTATCATTCTCGCCCATCCTCTCCAACAGAAAAAGAAGAAGGAATCATCTAAACAAAATACAATAAACAATGATTAAAAACATGATGCCCCAACACTTAAAATTCACGTTACAAAAAAGGCTTGAAGCTATTATATTCGTTTAATCCCTCTGGAACTACTGTATTGAGAAGTGTAATCCATTTTGTCTCCTTACGGAGAAGAGCACCCTTTACATCACCTCCTCTAATACCCAATCTGACTCTATCGATACCTCTTACTCGTGTGGGGTCGCAGTTGTGGAATTTTCGGAAGTGTCGTGGCACCGATTCAAGTTAGTCCCAATTTTCTTCTGATACATCATTGGCCATCCGAATCCTACTGGCATGTTCTAAGATGCGCACTTTTAGAGCCCTAGTGGTCATGCCAACATAGATTAGCCCACATGGGCATGTCATCCAATAGATTACCGCCTCCGTCTTGCAAGTTATATGATATACAATTTTAAATTCTCTTTCCTGACGGGAACTCCAAAATGTGGTGGAACGAGACATATATATGCAGGCGGCACATCGTCCACATGCATAGGATCCCCAATTGGGCCCTTTACTCCCAAAAATTCCCCTTGAAGGGTTTGCGACATAATGGCTTCTTGTTAGAATATCCCGCAAAGTGCGGGATCTCTTCCACGTAATCTGCGGGTAAGAGGGCAAACTTAACCGCAAATCCTTATCGGTCTGAAGTATTTTCCAATGCTTGGTAAAGATTGCCTGTATCACCCGCCAATTCTCATTAAAGGGGGTAATAAATCTCACTGTTTGGTTATTGACAGGATCGGTTTTACTTTTCCTCTTTGTCAGAAGAGCCTCTCGTGGAGCCTCTTTAGCTCTTTGATAACCCTTCCGAATTGTATCCAAATGATAACCTTCATTCTCAAAAATTGACCCAGTGGGATTGCCTGAATCACCTTTGGATGGTGCGAGGAGGATGCCCGAAGGAGGGCATTAATAGAGGTGGGCTTCCTAAATACATCAGTCATAATTTTACCGCCCAGGCCCTTCCGAATCATTATGTCCAAGAAATCAACCTGTTCCAGACTATATTTCCAGGTCAGCTTAATATTGAGCTGATTTTGATTCAGGTCATGCAAAAATCTATCCAAGTGAGACGTGGGGCCCTGCCAAATGAAAAACACATTGTCTATATACCTCGACCAGAGGAGTACGGAGTCATAACCAAAAGTACAAGGAACGATCTCTCTCTCCCACAGTCCCAGGAAGAGATTAGCGTATGAAGGCGCACAAGACGCCCCCATCGCCGTTCCCTGGAGCTGTAGGAAAAATCGATCCTTGAACAAAAAATAGTTATGAGTTAGAATAAATTCCAACAATCTCAAAATAAACTCAACCAACTCAACATCCAAATTAGTCATGGACAAAAAATAACGTGATGCTCGCATCCCCTGGTCGTGGCATATAGACGTGTACAAGGACTCCACGTCGCACGTAACAAGATAGGCCTCTCTGTCAAGATAGATACCATTCAATCTATGAAGCATATCTGCCGTATCTTGGACATAAGAGGGAAGGGTCTCGACGCAGCCTTTTAAATAAAAATCGACAAACTTGCCGATATTGGCACACAAATCCCCCATCCCCGAGACGATAGGTCGTCCCGTAGGGCATGTGGGATTTTTGTGCACCTTCGGCAGTAGATACAATGTCGGGCTGACAGGGATGGTCAGCCGTCAGACCAGTCAACATTTTCTGATTAATTAGACCTCTGTCAAGGCCCTCCCTCAGTAACCCATCCAACTCGCACTTAAAACCAAAGGTGGGATTAGACTCCAATTTTCTATAACATCTAGTGTCTCTAAGTTGTCTAAATGCCTCTCTCTCATACATCTCCACCGGCCAGATTACAACATTGCCCCCATTATCCGCCTGTTTTATAACCACCCCATCTAGGGATTTTAGTTCTCCCAAGGCCTGTCTCTGTGCTCTAGTAAGATTATCGCCACCCTGTCTCCAGGAGACATTCATCAATTCAGTTTTCACAAGTGTGGTAAAGATGTCTACCGCTGGGCACAGAGACTTAGGGGGGAATGTCTGCGACCGCCGGTGAGGATGTATGGGAGAGGGGCCAACCATCTCAGGCTCCTGTTCCTCCAAAAGGGCCTCCAAATCTTGCAGTGCTTGTAATTCAATAGCAGAAGAGAGGGTTGTGCCTCCATCCCCTCTGCTAAAGCACTTTTTAAGAATCAGTTTCCGGGCAAAGAGTTCAAGATCTTTGATAACTTCAAAATGATCCACCCGGCTATTAGGTGAAAATGAGAGCCCCTTTTGGAGGACCTGCTGTTGTGGGACAGTCAATGAAAGGTTAGATAGATTGATTACCTTCAATTTCTCGGTCTCTTCTCTTTCCCATTGAGGATTTTGCTTTTCCTCTTTGAGGCTGGAGTGTGGGGGAGCTGTTGTTTGTCTAAGTCTGGACCACGTCCTAGACCTGAACGTATTTCTAAAAAAGTGGCTCCACATTCTTCCTCAGATGTAAACGAGGTAACGGAGGATGATCGTGCTCTAGTCCTATTATTTCTTTGCCACTTGAATACCTGCTGTTGTTGATAGTCCCTCAAGTCCCTCTGATATTTACTTGCTTTAATGGCTTGTATCTCTTTTTCCCACTTGGTGAGATCCTCATCCAAAAGTTTATCAAACTCCTCAATTTCCTCCTTGGTGATTAACTGTTGGATCTTATCCTTTAACGTCTCTATTTCTTTTTCAATAATGTCTAAGGCTTTGCGGTCAGCTCCAATTAATAACTCAATCAGTGTTTGAGAACACTTTGTGAGAGTTTCCTCCCACTTGCCCACAAAACTTGGATCGTCACACTCAAGTGTTGGAAAGACTTGAATTCGTAATCTACGTGGGACAATATTTTTTTGTAGGTAATTTTCAAGTGCTGCCTTATTCCACCACAATTTGGTACGTTTCCTCAGGGAATCCCGGATTTTTTGCTTCAACTCCTTTATATCTTTTTTCTCTGTATCGGGTGTCGCTTTCTCCCCAAACACTGCTCCTAACTGGGTTAACCAGTTCTTGTCCCGTTTCTTGTAATCCATATATGAGGGATTTTCTAAAAAAGCACAAACATATCAACCTACAAAACCTCATAAAACGTTGCACCTATCAATGGTCAACACAAAGCATCACTAAACCGATCAAGACCACAGATATCTTATTATATAGAAAAATATCTTTATTAGAAAAATATTTAGCAAAAACACAATTTACTATACAGGAGTAAAGTGCAGGAGAGTAAGTAGATGTAGCAAGTGACACACCTGATACACAGAAAATATTGGCTGGGGACCAAAGCACTGCTAATCACATTAAATCGATTGTACTAAGTAATATACAATAGATGTATGTAGTAATACAAAAATAAATCTATGAGTATATATTGTATCTATAAGGGTCTAGACTATCTCAAGTATCCAACAATAGGAATTAGTCATGGCAGCGGTCATATTATATACCTGATCCAACAATGTGGAATGATAAAACCTATCATGTAATGACCGCAGCCAGACCCAAGCGATATTGTCCAACTAATAAAAAGTAATACAGAGAAAATCCTAAATAATTGAATCAAACAGTAATGAACCTAAGGATTACCAGTTAAAGTCCGATCTTATACACAAATACACCGAAAATAACAAGGCATACCCATAGTAGCGCAGTGCAAACAGACCCCAGTCAAACAGCCACCTCGACACGTGTTTCACCACCAGGCTTCGTCAGCAGGTGCAGGTATGTATAATGAAGGGGTATATATATGATGGGAGGTGGGTGGGGCGTGCGAGTTGCAATAAAAATTATTATTGTCATAATGATCACCTGTTTGGGTGCACATGCGGCGCGACTCTGGTCGTGTTGGCTCGGCGCCATTCTTCTGCGCGTCCACTCTCCACCACTGCGCATGTCTGCGCACATGATGATGAGCTCGGAGCGCGTCCGAATGACGTCGGCCAGCGCACGTAACAGGCCGCATCCTACAGCCAAAACGTGATCAGTCACATGACCGCAACGGATGCAAAACATAGGAAGTATCAATCAGATCCTATATTGCAGTGTCTATTCTAACACTACGGTGTTACAATAATATCCCAGCTCCTTCGTCATCCATATCACAACTAGCTAGTATAAGAAACATAGATCTACCGTAGAAGTATTGCCGCACGGTCATACCTAATCATGGACCTCAGGAGTTAAACCCCCCAATGAATACCTAATGGCTAAATGAATTAAATAATAAAAATACAAAACCCTATATTCTTCCCATGAAAGATAAAAACCGTGTGTTGTGATGATATAAAATAACAGACAAATTGCCTTCTCAATATAACCTGTCTACCCAATTAGAAAACACCTTAAAGGACTGTATTATGAAGTATGGAGTTTAACAGCAAAGAATGAAAACACTTATTACTGTATGGGTTAATAATTGTTAATGATGGATGTTCTAGTATTGTACACATATAATCATGTTTTCTAATTGGGTAGACAGGTTATATTGAGAAGGCAATTTGTCTGTTCATTACTGTTTGATTCAATTATTTAGGATTTTCTCTGTATTACTTTTTATTAGTTGGACAATATCGCTTGGGCCTGGCTGCGGTCATTACATGATAGGTTTTATCATTCCACATTGTTGGATCAGGTATATAATGTTACGCTGAGCGCTCCGGGCCCTCTGCTGGCCTCGGAGTGCTCACAGCGTGTGTCCCCAGGCAGCGCTCCAGCGTCTCGGCGTGTGCGTCCCCGCTCTCTAGGGCGCACACGCACCGGGACTCTTAGATCTAAAGGACCAGTGCACAGGTGATTTGTGCCTGGTCCAAACTGGTTTTTCAAGGGTTAAGCTTTGTGAGAGGCAGTACTGTTTGGCCTTAATTAGGCTTCACCTGTGCACTGCCTATAAGTACCATCCCCTTCCACAGTCTCCTGCCGGATCTTTGTTGCCTCTGTGCCTTAGAGAAAGCGTCTTCTGTGTACCCTTTGCCTGTTGCCATACCCGTTGCTACGACCACCGCCTCTGAACCTGTGCCGCCTGTCCTGACCTTTTGCTTCTGCCTATTCCCTCTGTACTACGCCTGTCTCAGCAGTCAGTGAGCTTGCGCCGCTATCGGAGGACACGACCTGGTTGCTACCGCCGCAGCAAGACCATCCCGCTTTGCGGTGGGCTCTGGTGAAAACCAGTAGCAACTTAGAACCGGTCCCCCGGTACAGTCCACGCCAATCCCTCACTGACACAGAGGATCCACTTCCACTATCACCTCCTGCTACCAGTCCGGATCCTGACAGTAAGATCCGGCCATGGATCCCGCTGAGGTGCCTCTGCCTAGTGTCGCGGACCTTACTACAGTTGTCGCCCAGCAAGGTCAACAGCTGGCGCAGTTGTCCGCCATGCTCTAGCAGCTTCTTTCTGCACGGCAGCAGCCGCTTCCTCCGTCTGCACCAGCTTCATCACCGCAGCCTTCTAGAGTCCGTCTGTCCATGCCGGCTAAGTTCGATGGAGATCCCAAGTTGTGCCGCGGATTCTTATCCCAATGCTCCCTTCACCTGGAGATGTCAGCTGACCTGTTCCCCTCGGAGCAAGCCAAGGTGGCATTTGTCGTTAGCCTGCTTTCTGGGAAGGCCCTGGCCTTGGCTACACCGCTTTGGGACCGCAACGACCCTGCCACTGCAAGTGTCCAGAGTTTCTTTCTGGAATTCCGGAGTGTCTTTGAGGAGCCAGCCCGGGCTGCCTCTGCAGAGACTGCGTTATTGAACTTGTCCCAGGGGAGTTCTTCTGTCGGAGACTATGCTATTCGTTTCCGCACCCTTGCTTCAGAACTCTCCTGGAATAACGAGGCGCTCTGTGCTACCTTTAAGAAAGGCTTGTCCAGCGCCATAAAGGATGTCCTGGCCGCACGAGAAGTCCCTACCAACCTGAGTGATCTCATCCATTTGGCCACCAGGATTGACCTGCGTTTTTCTGAGCGACGAGAGGAACTGTTCCAGGAAAAGGGTAGTGTTCGCCCCAGACGTTCTCCTCGTCTGGCTCCTATTTTCCTGCATC
The DNA here is from genome assembly GCA_033119425.1 of Bufotes viridis. Taxonomy (NCBI): domain Eukaryota; kingdom Metazoa; phylum Chordata; class Amphibia; order Anura; family Bufonidae; genus Bufotes; species Bufotes viridis. The sequence continues at coordinate 534,605,560 of CM065589.1, read as the reverse complement.
CACCACAATCCTCTGCTGGCCCTCCCGCCGAGGAAGCCATGCAGGTGGATCGGTCACACCTGACCACGCAAGAAAGGAACCGCCGTAGAGACGAGAACCTCTGTTTGTACTGTGCAAGTACAGAGCACTTTCTGAAAAACTGTCCTCTCCGACCTCCGCGTCAGGGAAACGCCCGCACCTAGTCAACGTGGGAGAGGCGTTGCTAGGTGTGAATATCTCCTCTCCACACATTACTGTACCCGTGCGGATTTCCGTACCCGCCAAGACCTCCTTTGCTGCCACTGCTTTTCTGGATTCCGGTTCTGCCGGTAACTTCATTGACGCCTCGCTGGTGAACAAGTATAACATCCCTGTGGTTCGTTTGCAGAAGTCCATCTTCATCTCCACTGTTAATGGAGAGAGCTCGACGGCATGGTGCAGTTCCGTACAGAGCCCCTCCAGATGGACATTGGAGTCCTGCATTCGAGCGATCGGAGTTCTTTGTGTTACCCCATTGCACCTCAGAACTCCTCTTGGGTCTGCCCTGGCTCCAGCGCCATTGTCCCGTTCTGGACTGGACCACCGGAGAGGTTCGTAGCTGGGGTCCGGCTTGTTTTGGCAGATGTCTCAAGCCGGTACGAGCCAAGTCTGCACCTGTCATTTCCCTCTTCCCGGTCTGCCTGAACCATATGCGGATTTTTCTGACGTCTTTGCAAGAAACAAGCGGAGGTGTTGCCTCCACATAGGCCATATGACTGTCCCATTGATTTGCAACCTGGCACTACGCCGCCTAGGGAAGAATCTATCCGCTCTCTCCGCCAGAGACTTTAGCCATGTCGGAATATATCCAGGAGAACCTGCAGAGAGGGTTTATCAGGAAATCCTCTTCTCCTGCCGGAGCAGGATTCTTCTTTGTTGCAAAAAGGACGGTACCCTTAGGCCTTGCATAGACTTTCGGGGTCTCAACAGCATTACTGTAAAGAACCGTTACCCTCTTCCCTGATTTCGAACTCTTTGACCGCTTACAAGGCGCCAAGTACTTTACCAAGTTAGATCTCAGAGGGGCCTATAATCTTATTCGCATCCGAGAGGGTGATGAATGGAAGACAGCTTTTAATACCCGTGACGGGCATTTTGAGTACTTAGTCATGCCTTTCGGACTCTGTAATGCTCCAGCGGTCTTCCAGGAGTTCGCTAATGACATCTTCCGAGACCTGCTCTATACCTGTGTCGTGGTCTATTTGGATGACATCCTCATCTTCTCTTCTAACTTGGATCAACACCGTGCTCATGTCCGCTTAGTACTCTCCCGTCTCAGGAAGAACCGCCTCTACGCTAAATTTGAAAAGTGCTTGTTCGACCGCACCAGTCTTCCCTTCCTGGGCTACATCATCTCCGCCAAGGGACTACAAATGGATCCTGCCAAGCTGTCTGCCATCTTGGACTGGCCTCGTCCTTCTGGCCTTAAGGCTATCCAGCGATTCCTCGGATTCGCGAACTATTATAGGCAGTTCATCCCGCATTACTCCACCCTTGTGGCACCTATTGTGGCCCTAACCAAGAAGGGGGCTAACCCGAAATCTTGGCCTCCTCAGGCCGAACAGGCCTTCACCGCTCTCAAGTCTGCCTTTGCCACCGCTCCAGCTCTGTCCAGACCGGATTCTACCAAGCCTTTCTTCCTGGAAGTAGACGCTCCTCCGTCGGTGCTGGTGCTTTGCTCATGCAAAGATCTCCGAGAGGCAAGTTGGTTACTTGCGGGTTTTTCTCTAAAACTTTCTCTCCCCTGAAAGAAATTATTCTATTGGGGATAGAGAATTACTCGCCATCAAGCTGGCCTTGGAAGAATGGCGGCACTTGCTAGAAGGATCGGCACATCCTGTGAACATCTACACGGATCATAAAAATTTATCATACCTCCAGTCTGCTCAGAGACTAAATCCCCGCCAGGCTCGCTGGTCTCTATTCTTTGCCAGATTTAACTTCCGGATCCACTTCGCCCAGCGAGCAAGAACTTCAGGGCCGATGCCCCTCTCCGTTCTTCCGATGTCACAGGAGTGGAAGTCAAGCCTCAGCACATTGTGCCTCATGAATGTCTGGTCACCGTGGCACCCTGTAGATTTTGCGGAACCTCCCTCCCGGAAAGACCTATGTTTCTCCTCGCCTTCGCTTAAAAGTTCTTAAGTGGGGGCATTCTTCTCTCTCGCAGGGCATCCTGGTGTCCGAAAGACTGTACAGCTTATCTCCAGGAGATATTGGTGGCCATCCTGGAGAGGGACATCACTGAATTTGTGCAGTCCTGTTCTGTATGTGCCAGAGACAAAACTCCCCGCCAAAGACCCGCCGGATTTTCTCCAGCCACTCCCATACCAGAGACTCCTTGGTCCCATATCGCTATGGACTTCAAGCTACGGACCTACCACTGTCTCACGGGAAAACTATAATTTGAGTCGTCGTGGATCGCTCTCGAAGATGGCGCACTTCATCCCGCTGCCAGCCTTACCTTCTGCGCCTCAGTTGGCTAACATTTCCTCCGGCACATCTTCCGGTTACACGGCCTGCCTTCACATATTGTCTCCGATAGAGGGGTCCAGCTTGTAGTCCAAATTCTGGAGAGCCTTTGTGGACGACTTAAAATCAAGCTGACTTCTCTTCTTCATACCACCCCAAACCAACGGACAAGTGGAGCGGGTTAATCAAATTTGGGCGACTACCTTCGCCACTCGCTTCCTCCCGTCAAGACGATTGGGTCGACCTTCTCCCGTGGGCGGAGTTTTCCTATAACCACAAAGACTCTTCCGCCACCAATAAGTCTCCTTCTTCGTGGTTTATGGTCGTCATCCTCTGCCTCCTCTGCCGTTATCCTCCTCCTCCGGTGTACCTGCAGTGGACCCGACCTTGTGCAAGACTTTTCTGCCATCTGGCGCGAGACGCGCCTGTCCCTCATGCAGGCCTCATCCCGCATGAAAGTCCAAGCGGACAAGAAACGCCGGCCCCTCCTGTCCTGGTGCCTGGGGACAGAGTTTGGCTCTCCTCCAGGTACATCCGCTCAGGGTTCCTAGTTACAAGCTTGGTCCTCGTTACTTGGGACCCTACAAGGTCAAGAAGAGGATCAACCCTGTGTGTTACCAACTCCATCTCCCTTCCTCCCTTAGAATTCCCAACTGCTTCCATGTCTCCTCCTCAAGCTCTGCGGTCTTTAATCATTTTCCCCAAGAGTCTCCCTCCCACGCCTGTATTCGGTACCTCGGATGTCTTCTCCGTTAAGGAGATATTGGCCTCAAAATTAGTCAAGGGGAGAAGATATTTTCTGGTGGACTGGGAGGGCTGCGGTCCTAAGGAGAGATCCTGGGAGCCGTAGGAGAACATCCTGGACCGCAGCCTCATCCTTAAGTTCTTGGGTCCCAAAAAGAGGGGAGACCAAAGGGGGTACTGTTACGCTAAGCGCTCCGGGCCCCTGCTGGCCTCGGAGCGCTCAGCGTGTGTCCCCAGGCAGCGCTCAGCGTCTCGGCGTGTGCGTCCCCGCCTCTAGGGGCACACGCACCGGGACTCTTAGATCTAAAGGACCAGTGCACAGGTGAGGCTCTTGAAGCTGTTTGTAGCACCCTAAGGACCTAGTAGTAGTGATGTGGTTAAAGGGTTTGACCATGCAATTTACCATATTGACTAATATGTGGGCAAGAGGGTGCATCCAACTTGCCTAATATACCTTCATCAGCAGGTTCTGTGGGGTTTATTCTCACTGTAAGCCCCACAGTCATCAAGTGTACTTCTTTCGACAGTGCTGCCAATTAAGGCCTGGATTCACACTTCACTGATTTGCACCAGTGATTGCAGAGCCAAAACCAGGAATAGAGGCAAAAAGAGATAAAGTATAAGGGAAAGATCTGCATCTCGTTCTGTTTTTTGACCCACTCCTGGTTTTGGCTCACAATCTCCGATGGAAATAACTGACCAGGACACTGAAGTGTGAACTAGGCCTAGGTTTATAAGATGGCTGCAGCAGCAGGGTCATCTGGATGTGACCCATCTGTCAGTAATCATAAGCAACTTCCATAGGAACACAGTTCTCTAGATGCTACAGTAGTAAGCGCTGATCTACTTGTGTTGCTCGGACCCAGCATGTACAGAGATGAAAAACATACTACAAAGCTTCCCAAAACTAGCATGATAACAGCATTTCTTGCGCGTACTGACAAACGGGTCAGCAGCCATCCAGATGGATGTAAAGTTAGGCCCCTTTCAGGCGAGTGAGTGTTACGCTCCGGACTGCAAGCGTGAGTATACAAGAGCACCCGCTCTCTAGGTTGGCTGCATCTTTCTTGCCCACACACTACTCAATATATTATATAGCTTTGCCAAACCCATTTAACTGCATCACACTTATCGTAAGCTCATACAGTTTTATATTATGTTTTTTTGGCCAAAAGGCCACAAAATGACTGTCTTTACCAGAATGTTGTTATTTTTTTAGCAGTTTTTAGGCTTTTTTGCTCTTAGTTTCAGCTTAGGAAAGTACTTCCTTGTAATGGCACTTCCTTTGTAGAGCAGTATGGGGGAAATTAAATACATTGGTTTAAAAACACAACACACACTGGCGCTTCTGTTAAAAAAATAAAATAATCCTGTTTATGCTGCACTTAATGTTTCCCACATTTCACATTAACATCTGTAGCTGGAGTTTATTTGAATAAAAACTAGCAGCATAAAAACACAAAGACAAAACTGCAAAGGCCCTCAAAAACGCCTAAAGAAAAAACGGTGTGTGTGTGACACCGGCCTACAGCGCCGCAATCTGTGAACAGACAGCTCAGACTCGTGCTCTTTCAGATGTGACGCCACTGAGAAACTTAGGAATACTTCTTTGGATTACTTGAGATCTTTATTAAATGAGCTCAGCCAATTTTAAACTCTATTTATAGATATGCTTTGATTTTGCACGGCAGTAACGTTTTATTAGACAGTTCATATCAGAGAGGCCTGTGCAGAAGTGCGATATAGTGTAGAATTTCACAAGAACAGAACTGCTTAGGAGAATGTGAAAAAAATAGAAATAAAAACTTTACATGCTTTTCTATGACTTTGTCATAATCTCGCACTAGGTCTAATGGACCTGGATATATTTTAACAGTGTAGATATAATTGCTGACCCTTTAATATTTTTGACATACAATACAGGTCCAGGTGTTAGGACGCTGTGCCAATGTCCGAGATGGGTAGATCGTTAATGTTCACCTCATTAAAGGGTTTTCTTTGGAGTAAAATATTGACGCTAATCTCGAATAGTCATGTACCTGATTGATGGGCTCTGACATCCAGCACCCTACCAATCAGTTAGTTTGAGGAGGCTACTGCAATCACTAATTCTTCGTGGTATAGCAGCCTTGTTTTGTATTGCAGCCCAGGCCCATTCATTTGAATAGACTGAGCTGCGCCGGCCGAGTCACCGATGAACATGATGTCACTGGCCGTGGCACACACTGGAGAGCTGCGCCTCGCCACACCCCCGCCCATCGGAGGTTAGGCCATCAATACTAAACTCCTGGAAAACCCCTTGCTGAATACATTTTTGTTCAGGTTGTTGGCCCAATCTCCACATAGATGGAACTCCTTTGGAGAACTTGTTTGCCTTTTTGTGGGTGGGCTGGCCAAGCACCTGTATCTCCCAGGATACATGCAATTGTAATCTTGTTAACAGTCCCTAACATGTAGCTCCAGAGATACAAATGGTATGTAATGCCCCACAATTTCCTTCTAACCCACAAGAGATCTAGCTATATATGAATTTGAAGTAGGGATGAAGGAATGAATGAAAGTTGTCTGGTGCCTTACTATAAGATCAGTATGCCAACAGGAAAGAGGAAAGAATATACAGGGAAGCTGACCCCTGCCGAACATACCACTTCAAACAGCAGAAACCGGGCGGATGAATGCATTCAGCCTAAGGCTCATTGCATACAGTTAAACCCTTAGATCTGGCATCTCAAACTGCGGCCCACTCCAGCTGTTGCAAAACTACAACTCCCAGCATGCCCGAACAGCCTACAGGTATCAGTCTACAGCAGGGCATTGTGGGAGTTGTAGTTTGCCCAACAACTGGAGGGATCTCTACTCTGCTGTGGTGAATGTGACCCCAGCATCTGAGCGGTGCAGATGCGTGGCAGCTAATGCTGGAATACCAATACAGGCCAGCAGGTGGCAGCACTGTATTATTATATGATAAAGCAATAACATGGTATGTACACTTTCTCCCTAACTACAAAACGGGGTCAGAATATGGCTGGCGAAAAGGGAAAAATAGATTGCTTTTTTCCCCAAGGTTATTATATTTTTTCTCAATATTAAAATGCAAGAAAAAACTATACAAGTGTGGTAATGTTGTAATTGTACTGACCTGGAGAATAAAAACTGTCAGGAATCGCTTTTTATTTTTTTTATTTATTTTTTTCCAATTCAGCTTTTTTTTTTTTTTTCCAGTCTCATCACTACATCATATATGCAATACTAAATGGTGCCATTAGAAAGTACAACTCTGTCCCACAAAAAAATAAGGCACCCATATAGGCTAAGGAATGGCGAAAAAAATTGTCTCTCGGAAAACGGAAAAGGGTTTTAACATACACAGGAGCTATTCTAATATATTCAGTCAGTGTAATATGATAACTGGCCATTATTGGTGTACTCTTTTATTTACTAGGGATGCCCGTGTCTTTATTAGGGGCCGCCGCTGTTACACTATGCAGCTGCAAGTTAGAGGACTGGAGTTTAGTTTTGACTTGAGGTTGGCTTCATCTCTGATATTTTTTTTTTCTTTCTATGTAATGTGTCTAGGAGAAAGATCAGCGGCTTCCAGATATGAATACGGCAAAATGTAAGGTTAGGACTTTATTAGGAAAAACGTGGCCTCTGTTTCCAGTGTGTCTCCATCAGTTTCTAGAGGTAGGATGTTGTGTCTACTGTCACACTAAGCAAAATCCAGTAAAGAGTCTCCACAAAAATGTGTGCTCAATGGGTCATATGTATTCTACATCCACAACTGCGTGAACTTATTTGGGCCCTAGAGTCCACTCTTCCTTTTCCTCAGGATCAGCTCTTACATTTCACCGTAAACAGCTTCACTTTTAATTTTTAAACCAGAAACAATAATAAAAGGTCGAAAACTGTGCAGTCTTAAAGGCTGTGTATACCCTTTGGATTTTTTTTTTTTTTTAATGATTGCATTTAACTTATTTTTGGCTCAAAATCATATTTTAAATTGGCCTTTAATAAAAATATTGAGCTGTTCAGTCACAAAGGGTTAACTGTTTTTCTGACTGTGTGACTGGTACTTTCACTTTGTGCTCATGCGTCAAGCTATTTTCTCCCCTTACCCGTGAACTTTCTCCATGCCTTCGCTCACTCTGCGGCCTGACGCAGCTTCGCACTGCGAAGTGGCGTATAGCGGTGTGGAAGGTGGTGTGTCACGCCGCTCGCTACTGGGAGTGGCTGAGTAGGAGTCGGGCGTAAGGCGCGGCTAACTGTAGAACGCGCCTGGTGTGGGAAAACTCACGGCCAAATGCGCATGCGCCGAGGGTAGCGGAGAACCTGCGCTCAGGGCACACAAGGGCAACGCCTTTGCCGGGACCGTTGCTCTAGTCTAGCCCAGGGTAGGAAAATCACGCCCACTAAGATGATGCCGAGGGCAGTGAAAATGCATAGCCTAGCACACAGCACACGTTTTCACTCACTCCTCGGCGCACAATTTGCCGCTGAGGGTATGGGAAAGTTCAACGGGTAGGGAAAATTACCGGAACACCTGTGTCATCTACCAAACCTTATTTCTAAAAACTACCTGAGTCGTAGACACTTATTTAAGGGTACTCACACTACCGTGTAAGGAACCTCGGCAGGCTGTTCCTGCGGGTGAACAGCCTGTCGGATCCGCCCTGCCGCTAGTGGACGCAAGGTCTTCCAGACCACCGCTCCGGCCCCATTGAGTCTATAAGAGCCGGGCCGGAGTATCGGCGGCAGCACGGGCAAACATGCCGAGAGGCGGCCGGAATAAAATCTGCGATTCACGTCGGCATGTGCTCCCCATGCTGTCACGGAACCCGGCCCGCCGCAATTATAACTAACTGGACCGGAGCGGTACGTCCAGAGTACGGTAGTTAGCGCACCAGCGGCAGCACGGATCCAACACGCTGTTCAACCGCTGTTGAGTTCCTTGCCACTAGTGTGAAACCAGCCTAAGCCGAAGGCATCCTTGAGCTTTAAATGAGTGTTTATAATGCGGAGAGCAGAGATAAGAAGTCAAAGGTCCGCTCCTCGATGACATCGAATCGGACAAAAATCCACAAGGCAGCTAGTAGTAGCATGTCAGCTATGTAGCAGAGGATTCCATATTTTGTAATAAAATACCACCCTTTTAGCTAAAAATAAGTATAATGCAATAAAAAATGGCCCCCCAAAGGCAGCTGCAAAGCCTTTAGCTAGGACCTTTCACCTTAAAAACGAATGGGGAAAATACTTGGGGTCTGTTTGCACTGTGCTACTATGGGTATGCCTTGTTATTTTCGGTGTATTTGTGTATAAGATCGGACTTTAACTGGTAATCCTTAGGTTCATTACTGTTTGATTCAATTATTTAGGATTTTCTCTGTATTACTTTTTATTAGTTGGACAATATCGCTTGGGTCTGGCTGCGGTCATTACATGATAGGTTTTATCATTCCACATTATTGGATCAGGTATATAATATGACCGCTGCCATGACTAATTCCTATTGTTGGATACTTGAGATAGTCTAGACCCTTATAGATACAATATATACCCATAGATTTATTTTTGTATTACTACATACATCTATTGTATATTACTTAGTACAATCGATTTAATGTGATTAGCAGTGCTTTGGTCCCCAGCCAATATTTTCTGTGTATCAGGTGTGTCACTTGCTACATCTACTTACTCTCCTGCACTTTACTCCTGTATAGTAAATTGTGTTTTTGCTAAATATTTTTCTAATAAAGATATTTTTCTATTTAATAAGATATCTGTGGTCTTGATCGGTTTAGCAATTGATATATGCACAGAAAATCAATAAAGGAAACGATTATATATAAACCCTCTGCTCTGCTACAATTATGACCAAAATTCAGGTAATGATAGTATTGCAATAAAACTAATAATTTAGTAGTTTGATATACTGTAGCTATAGAATAAATATTCCAATCAGATTATACAATATTATCCTCTTGTTTAGTTATATGCATCGTAACTAAAATCAAAGACAAGATTGATGTAGCAACTACCGTTATACATCCGCAACCAGGCGGGTATCTATCTAAATATCAAGCTAAATAAATTATCTCAATACTACAAGCAAACAAAAGTATGTTTTACCCAGGGTCAAGTGATGCAGAGTTCGGGGAAGTCTAGAGTTTATTCTGATAATCCGTCTTCTCCCTAGGGACGTGGTTTCTTTTGTTTTTTCTTCCTCTTGGACCCCCCTACTGTTTGTATGTGGGTTATAATCTACAAAGTTATCATATGTACACGCCCCTCCAGGTTATGGTCTTCCAATCATGTCGGATGGGCGTATACATATGGTAATGACTCATGACGTCACAGCATTACCCAGGATGCAATTCTACTACTGGTGTAATGTTGCCTACTCATACCTAGGTTGCACTATTGTGTAAGCTATTAGCACAATGTCATTAAAGGGTTTCTGTCACCAACTTTTGACATTATAAGCTGTCTGACATTAGCTATGTGCTAATGTCAGACCAGCCTGATAATGTCCTTATTATAAATCGGATGTATACAGTCGAGAAACTTACATTATTATATGTAATCAGCCTCTAGAGCAGGGCGTTGCCCTGCTCCTAGGCTCCGTCCGTAACCTGCTGGCACCCGTCACGCTTTGATTGACAGTGCAGGCAGCGATCCTCCTGCACTGTCTCGTTCTGAAATCGCGCGCCGCGCCGCTCTGTATTCGGCGCAGGCGCGGTGAGCAGAGGACAGCAGGCACCAGCGTCCTCTGCTCACCGCGCCTGCGCCCGTCACAGAGCGGCGGCGCGGGCGCGCGACCTCAGAACGAGACAGTGCAGGAGGATCGCTGCCCTGCACTGTCAATCAAAGTGTGAAGGGGCGTGCCAGCAGGTTGCCGACGGATCGCCAGGAGCAGGGCAACGCCCTGCTCCTAGAGGCTAATTGCTAGCACAAATGTAAGTTTTTCGGACTATATATACATCCGATTTTTATAATAAGGACATTATCAGGCTGGTCTGACATTAGCACATAGCTAATGTCAGACAGCTTATAATGTCAAAAGTTGGTGACAGAAACCCTTTAAGGGTTAACTTAAACATGCCTTTATTACACACAATAGACATCTTTGAGCCTTATCCCAGAGCTGAGGGACAAACTTGATTCATGAATCTGCTATAATACAGATTCAGAGGAACTCCTTGATAATTCTCATGCTCTGGAATTCATATTTTGTTAAAAAATACAATGAAATCTCTATTAACACAAGAGGTTATATATCTACTAACTTTTTAACTGTATGATTAAACTGACGGTTATAAAAGTACAATTTCCATTGAATGAATTCTTGTTAGTAGAAGTCCATATTAAAATCCTTATAAAATATTGAACATACTTTATTATGTTCTTAAAAGCAATGAATATCCAATATATCTAAAGTTATAAGTAAATATAACTGTTTATAACTATGAAAAGGCATGACATACCTCTACCTCTGTGTTGGCTGTACCTCTACCTCTGTATTGGCTCTGCGCCTCTACCTCTTCTCTGTTCCACTCACTATAATCACGTCTGTGGACAGAAACTGCTCTACAGGACAGGAGGTACCAGTCTGCGGCTGCCCCAATAAATGGTTTATGGCTCCAAGACTATGAAGCCTGCCTGGGCTGCCCTGAGACAGTATTCAATCACACTGCTGGCGGTGGGCCTCCTCTTGCCTGTCTTTGGCCCCCAGGCACTGGAACCTTGCTCCTGCTATCCAGTGTTATATGTAGTGTGTCACAGGACTGCAGGTAACACATTATCTGTGCAAAGAATGATGACTGTGGCTTTACATAGGACTGCAGGTACATGATACTACATTATCTGCACTCTGCTCATGAAGCTACATGATTGACAAATATGACATGTCATGTTGCCTCATGAGCAGAGCGCATATAATGTAGTATCATCTGCCTGCAGTCCTATGCAGAGCCACAGATAATACAGTGATCATTGTCTTTACAGCTATATAATTGTTACCTGCAGCCCTGCAACAACACAGATACCGCAGGGATAAGGCTACATTCACATGACAGTCACACAGCCATTTTCAGAACCATTGCAGTCTATGGGGCTATTCACATGTCCTATTTTTGGCCCTTTTCACGGTCTGGTGGACCCCATTGAAATCAATAGAACTGTTATAAACTGATGCAATGGTGAAATTAAATGCTAAAGTTAAGATTTTTTTATTTTTATTTTTTTGGAGGGGAAAATGGGAGGGAAGAAATAGGGAAGGGAAATTATTTTTTTTCATTTTTGGGAAATTTTTTTTTTAATCATTTTTATGGAGGGAAGGTTTTTTTATTTTTTGTTTTTTTTGGGAGTTTTTTTTCTTTTCTTTTTTGACAGATGGCAATACAAGATGGTGCTTGACTGTGTGCCTTTACACTGGCTCTTTTTCCAGAGGCTCTCTAGATTTCATTTTCCTCCTCCAGAACATGCAGATGCTGAAAAAAAGAAAATCTATCAGTTATTTGATATTTGCTATTTACATGATGTGAGCTCTGAATGAAATGTGTGCACAGATCCTCCAATGTTTTCCCGTTACATTAGCTGCTTATCAGTTCACTGACATAAAATGTCTGGCTTTATAATATGTGCCAAATATATCACAAAATGTTCAGCACTGTGATAAATTTGGCGCATCTTGTGACTGCCTGGACTATGGTCACGCTGTGTAAATATTAAGTAGCAATAATACGTATGCTCAATATCTAAATACTACCTACCATATGGAAGGGGTTAACAGGGAGGGAGCTCCCTCGCTCTCCCATCGGGGGCTGCTGTGCCCCCGCATCCCCTGATTCTTGATGGGATCGCAGAGGGAGGGAGCAACCCTCTCTCCCCATCACTCGCTGCTCAGTTCTGGCAGCGAGTGATGGTTACCATGGCAGCAGGATGCTTTCAGAGGCGTCCTGTTTGCCATGGTAATGTAACTCTGATCAGACTTTTGCTAAAGGCAGATGTCTGACCAGACTAGTGAAAAGTTAAAAATACAGTACAGTACACTATATAGTGTACTGTACTGTATTATACTGACATCAGACCCACTGGATCTTCAAGAACCAAGTCGGTCTGGGTAAAAAAATAATAATAAAATAATAAAAATAAAAAACACATATCACTGAATAAAAATTAAAAAATAAAATACAGTACACATATTAGGTATCGCCACGTCTGTACAAACCTGCTCTATAAAAATATCAAATGAACTAACCCCTCAGGTGAACACCATAAAAAAAAAAAACGGTTTAAATAAGCCAATTTTGGTCACCTTAAAACACAAAAAGTGTAATACCAAGCGATCAAAAAGGCGTATGCCTCCCAAAATAGAACCAATCAAACCGCCATCTCATCCCACAAAAATGAGCCCTACATAGCGCAATCGCTCAAAAAAAATTAAAAATATGTCTCTCAGACTATGGAGACACTAAAACATGATTTTTTTTTCTAAAATGTTGTTATTGTGTTAAAGTAACATAAATTAAAAAAGTATACATATTAGGTATCGCCGCATCCATAAAAACCTGCTCTATAAAAATATCACATGATCTAACCCCTCAGGTAAATACCGTAAAAAAATTAAATAAAAACAGTGTCAAAAAAACATTTTTGTAACTTCACATCACAAAAAGTGTAATAGCAAGCGATCAAAAATTATATGCCCCCAAAATAGTGCCAATCAAACCGTCATCTCATCACGCAAAAATTATACCCTACATAGGACAATCGCCTAAAAAATAAAAAATATGTCTCTCAGACTATGGAGACATTAAAACATGATTTTTTGGTTTCAAAAATTCTATTATTGTGTAAAACTTAAAAAAAAAAAAAAGTATACATATTAGGTATCGCCACGTCCATAACATCCTGCTCTATAAAACTAACACATGACCTAACCCCTCAGGTGAACACAGCAAAAAGAAAATATATAAATACGGTGTCAAAAGCCATTTTTGTCACCTTACATCACAAAAGTGTAATAACAAGCGACCAAAATGTCATACACACCCCAAGATAGTGCCAATCAAACCGCCATCTCATCCCATGCAAAAATTAGCCCCTACGTAAGACAGTTGCCCCAAAAATAAAAATAAACTATGGCTTTCAGAATTTGGAGACACTAAAAAAATGTTTTTTTCAAAAATGCTTTATTTTGTAAAACTGAAACAAACCCCCAAAAAGTAGTCATATTTTGTATTGTCGCGTCCGTAACAACCTGCTCTATAGAAATAGCACACAATCTAACTTGTCAGATCAACGATGTAAATAACAAAAATAAAAACGGTCCTAAAACAGCTATTTTTTGAAAATTTTTCATTTTAATCCATTGTTTCAGTAATAAAACAAGGGTTAACAGCGAAACAAAACTCAATATTTATTGCCCTTATTCTGTAGTTTGCAGAAACGCCCCATATGTGGTCGTAAACTGCTGTATGGCCAAACAGCAGGGCGTAGAAGGAAGGAACACCATATGGTTTTGGAAGGCAGATTTTGCTGGACTGGTTTATTGACACCATGTCCCATTTGAAGCCCCAGACGCACGCCTACAATAGAAACTCCAAAAAAGTGACTCCATTTATGAAACCACACCCCTCAAGGTATTCAAAACTGATTTTACAAACTTTGTTAACCCTTTAGGTGTTCCACAAGTGTTATTGGCAAATGTAGATGAAATTCCAGAATTTCTATTTTTTGTTACCTTGCCTCAAAAAAGTGTAATATAGAGCAACCAAAAATCATACTTACCCTAAAATAGTACCAAAAAAAATGCCACCTTATCTGTAGTTTCCAAAATGGGGTCACTTTTTTGGAGTTTCTACTCTAGGGGAGCATCAGGGGGGCTTCAAATGGGACATGGTGTCTAAAAACCAGTCCAGCAAAATCTGCCTTCCAAAAACCATATGGCGTTCCCTTCCTTCTACGCCCCGACGTTTGGCCATACAGCAGTTTACGGCCATGTATGGGGTGTTTCTGCAAACTACAGAATCAGGGCAATAAATATTAAGTTTTGTTTGGCTGTTAACCCTCGCTTTGTTACTGGAAAAAATGGATTAAAATGGAAAATTTGCCAGAAAATTTAAATTTTGAAATTTTATCTCCATTTTCCATTAACTCTTGTGGAACACCTAAAGGGTTAACAATGTTTTTCAAATCGGTTTTAAATACCTTGAGGGGTGTAGTTTCTATAATGGCATCATTTTTGGGTGATTTTATTATGTAAGCCTCACAAAGTGACTTCAGACCTGAACTGGTCCTTAAAAAGTGGGTTTTGGAAGATTTGCTTCAAAACTTCTAAGCCTTGTAACGTCTCCAAAAAATAAAATGTCATTCCCAAAATGATCCAAACATGAAGTAGACATATGGGGAATCTAAAGTAATAACTATTTTTGGAGGTATTACTATGTATTATAGAAGTAGAGAAATTGAAACTTGGAAATTTGCTAATTTTTCTAAATTTCTAAAAAAAAATTGTCAATTTGGTATTTTTTTCTAAATAAAAATAAACTTTTTTGTCTCCATTTTACCAGTGTCATAAAGTACAATATGTGACGAAAAAACAATCTCAGAATGGTCTGGATAAGTAAAAGCGTTTTAAAGTTATCACCACATAAAGTGATAAGCTGAAATACGGCCTTGTCCTTAGGGGGTTAACCACGTAAAGACTGGACTATTTACTCTCTCTCAACCCCCCACCCCCTCCTGACCAGGTGCAGTTTCTTTTTTCTTTTTTATTTAACACATTAGTCTTTGAAAGCCGAAACTTTTTTCTGTTCAGCTATATAAATCATTTCCGTGCTTTTCTCTCAGTGATACATGGAGTTTTATTTTTATGTAATTTTTATTATATATATATATATATATATATATATATATATATATATATATATTATTTTTATAGCCAGGAAAATGTAAAAAAGGGAAACAAATCTGTTTTCACATTTTTATAGCACGATGTGCAACTACATTTTTAAATTATGCCCTCCCATTCTGTAACGGTGATTTTGATATAGGGATATATGGGTTAAGGTTGCCGTGGGCAGGGCTGAGATTTTATGCAATATGTAGCGTTCGGTGGCTTTTTACTGTATTTATCTTTTTATTTTGTCTTTTTTCACAATTTTATTTTTTACACTTTGTATCCACATAAGGTCATACATGATTTTTGGGGATATTTATTACCCCAATGGTCACATGACTGCTGGTACCAACGTAGGAAGCTGCAAAGAGCACTGTGTATGCAGGAATCTGGAAGGCAGGGATGGTAAAAACATCTCTACCTTCTCTATATGGAGCCACGCTAACAGTGGACTCCCTATCCCGCAGTCAGTTTAGTGTGCAGCTGTGGTCTCTGCATTGACATTTTAAGATATTTGTCTACCGTCCGGTGTATATAGTCAACGGGCGGTTGGCAAGTGGTTGATATACATCCTTGTGGCTTCTTGTTCCTGACTTCTATCTTAGAAGAAGTAGAAGTAAAATCCTCTTTTGTAAATTTAATCTGTTGCCTGGTACCTGTTGTCCTACCCCTGGCTGGATCTGACCCTTGGTCATCTTCTACATCTGTTTCATTCTCCTGGTTGTCACATCCTGACCTCGGTGACTTATAGCCATTTTCCTGACTACTCAATTACTACTATTGTATAACAGTTTTGGCAGTAGATAAGAAGATATCTGTTTATATGTCAGGACCTGAAGTGAAGACCCATCTGTTTTTGAAGTCTGTTTGATGTTACATAAATTAATCTAATAAAATCTGCTTCTTTTAGAATCTCAGAACAATTTTGCATTGACATTTTGGTTTCCAGGACAACAACAATATTTGCAGTCCAAGCCGAAAAAATAATGTGTACGATGATTTACCAGCAAACAAAATACTAATAGTAATCACTACTCACTGCAAAAGAAGGAACATACAAATAGGAGAGGTGAATATGAAGAAACTATGGGCGGCAATGCCATTTAACCCTCCAAAATCAGTCACATTTTAAACTCATCTGTTGCATACGCATTCTCTCTCTATCATATTATCTATGTTTAAAAATATTTTCCTTCATTGCTTGTTTTACCAATCTGAAGCAGCAGCATCTGTGCTACTTCACCCACTGGTGTACCCATGTCTGTTGCAAATTTTTTTTTATTGATATCTATTTTGCTTCTCAGGATTAGAATTCAGTGTAGCTTCTATTACTAACATCTTCATAGGAATCATCAAGATCCATAGTCAACATTGTCTTCTCAAGTATTTTATTTATTTATTTTTGTTAAAGGGGTCTTCCCGGATTTTAATATTGATGACCTATCCTCAAAATAGATGAAGGAAAACAAATTAAAGGCAGCATCTCTAGAAGTTAAATTTATTCACAGTGGGTCCATGAAAAACATGTGCAAAATTCGCCAAGAAAGCATATGCTTGATAAAAGCTACATGTTAGCCGAAACGTTGCACTTTATTGGCAAATTTTGCACATGTTTTTCATGGACCCACTGTGAATAAATTTACTTTTGGGGATGCTGCCAGCAATTTTTTTTCCTTCAGTGATCCGAGGACCAAGATGGATCCGAGGTCGTGATGGGCTGATGCTTTCCAGTTTATGTCTTCACGGTATTGAGTGCTGCTCTGAACATTATTATTGCTATCATCAGGATAGGTCATCGTTATCAGATCGGCAGGGGTCCGATACCCTGCACCCCCGCCAATCAGCTGGTTGAAGAGAAAGCCACTCTCCATGGGAGCGCAACCGTCCCTTCACTGTTCACCTGCTCGCCGTTGCATCCAAGTACTTTTGTGTCCAGTAGTTTAGTTCCTTGGCTAGTAATGTGTCTACTGGTTTATCCCCTTATCCTGTCCAGTGGTTTGATGATTTTCTTTGCTTGTTTCTAATTTCCAGTTGGCAAGTGGTTTCAATGCTTGGTGTCCTCTGGTTTTGTGCCTCAGTCAGTACTGTTCTCTGGTTGGGTTCCACAATATCTTGTGTATAATGTTTTAGTTTGGTGCTCCCAATTTCTTATTTGTAGTAGTATGATGCTGCTAGTCATTGGGTTTCCAATGATTTGCCACCGCACAATCCAGATTCTAAAAGCGCATTGACATGCTCCGAGAAGCAGCCAATTGTCGGGGTGGAAGCATTCCTTCCCGGCAGTCGGCTGCTCATTCAGTGGGGTGAAGCGCTGCATTTACATGCAGTAATCACCTCCACAGTATGAGGACGAGTGGTCGCTAATGCCATCCCTCATCCTCATACAGCTGCATTGTTTCTGGGCAGCAGATCGCCGTTTGGACAGCATGATCTACCGCCCAGAAATTATAATTTAGGTGCCTGCAAGGATGACGGGATCACCAGAGGAACGAGTGTTTAACTCGTTCATCAGGTGATTTGTGGCACATTTATACAGGCAGATTTTCAGGAATGACCGTTCACAGGAATGTTTGTTCCCGATAATCTGCCCGAATATTGGGCCGTGTAAATCCAGATGATAAGTCCTTTGTATCCAGAGGTTTATTGATCTTATTTTTGTGGTCCATTGTTGGTCCCAGATATCGGAGTAACTGAGTTGCCTCTAGTCTACAGATATAAAAATACTAATCTGCCTACTCAACTGTTCTACTTCTACTTCAAGCAATCGTACGTTAATGGTTTTCTCCCATCAATCTGCACTCAATGCTACATAATGAGAAAGTAAAAAGAATTTTAGAAATTTTTGCAAATTTCGCATGGACATTGGTATTCAGACCCTTTCCTATGACTCTTGAAATTGCCCATTTCTCTTGATCATTTTCTAGATGTTTCCACATCCTGATTGAAATCCACCTGTGGAAAATTCTGTTGATTGGATATGATAAAGTCTCACAGCTGACAATGCATATCAGAGCAAAAACCAAGCCATGAGGAGGAAAGAACTGCCTGTAGAGATCAGAGGTACAGAAAAAGAACCTGCGCTGCCGATATTCCAGGATTCCAAATTATTGAAGAAAGGACACACAACCTCATATCTTTCTCAGGCCATAAAACATACATAAATAACACACTTGACATGGTATAAAAATTGTAACATAGTAACACAGTACATAAGGCCAAAAAAATACATTTGTCCATCCAGTTCGGCCTGCCATCCTGCAAGTTGATTCACAGAAAGGCAAAACATAACCTGTGAGGTAGAAGCCAATTTTCCTCACTTAAGGGGAATAAAAAACTCCTTCCCGACTCCAATCAGGCAATCAGAATAACTCCCTGGATCAACGACCCCACTCTAGTAGCTATAACCTGTAATATTATTACACTCCAGAAATTCATCCAGAATTTCTTTATTGTACTCACCATCACCACCTCTTCAGGCAGAGAGTTTCATAGTCTCACTGCTCTTACCGTAAAGAATCCTTTTCTATGTTTGTGTACAAAACTTCTTTCCTCCAGGATGTACCCTCATCACAGTCACAGCCCTGGGGATAAATAGATGATGGGAGAGATCTGTGTACTGACCCCTGATATATTTATACATAGTAATTAGATCTCCCCTCAGTCGTGTTTTTTCTAAAGTGAATAACCCTAATTTTGATGATCTTTCAGGGTACTGTAGTTGCCCATTCCAGTTATTACTTTAGTTGCCCTCCTCTGGACCCTCTCCAGCACTGCTATGTATGCCTTGTTCACAGGAGCCCAGAACTGTACACACTACTCCATGTGTTGTCTGACTAGCGATTTGTACAGTGGTAGGACTATGTTCTTATCACGGGCATCTATGCCCCTTTGATGTAACCCATTATGTTATTGACCTTGGCAGTAGCTGGTTTTTGCAGCTTAGTTTATTAAAATTCCTAGATCCTTTTCCATGTCAGTGTTACCGAGTGTTTAACCATTTAGTATGTACGGGTGACTTGCATTATTCCTTCCCATGTGCATAACTTTACATTTGTCAGTGTTAAACCTCATCTGCCACTTATCTGCCCTAGCCTCCAATCTATCCCTCTGTAGCAGTATATTGTTAATTACTTTACACAGTTTAGTGTTATCTGTAAAAATTGATATTTTACTGTTCAAGCCTTCTACAAGATCATTAATAAATATATTGAAGAGAATAGGGCCCAATACTGACCCCTGAGGTACCCACTAGTGACAGTGACCCAATCTGAGTGTGTATCGTTAATAACCACCCTCTGTTTTCTATCACTCAGCCAGTTACTTACCCACTTACAGACATTTTCTCCCAGTCCGAGCATTCTTATTTTATATACTAACCTTTTATGTGGTACAGTGTCAAATGCTTTGGAGAAGTCCAGATATATGACATCCACTGACTCACCTCCTCATAGAAACTGATTAAATTAGTATGGCATGACCGATCCCTCATGAAGCCATGCTGATATTGCGTTATTTGCCTATTTTCATTGAGATACTCCAAGATAGCATCTCTTAGAAAACCTTCAAACAGTTTACCAACAACAGATGTTAAACTTACCAGCCTATAGTTTCCGGACTCTGTTTTTGGACCCTTTTGAATATTGGCACCACATTTGCTATGCGCCTCTGACTCATACAGCTTCCTGCCTCTGAGATCCAGGGGCTGGATCTCACAGGCTCTCCACAGGAAGGCAGCCCCAATGCCTAAGGAAGGCATTGGGCTGCCTTCCATGCCATCGGGTCCCCATTACAGTAGCATGGGGACCCGATGGCAGTTCAGATCGCCACCGGACATCGCACGTGCCGCCCGATCAGACCACCGTACATGTATGGCGCTGGACGTTAAGTCACGTCCGATTGTACCGTACATGTATGGTGCTGGTCATTAAGGGGTTAATGGTAAATTTATTTTTACATTCAGCATTTCATCTGACAGTTTATTTTCATCAGTGAATACATTGGAGAAAAAATATTTAGTAGCTTTGCTTTCTCTTCGTCGCTCTCTGCAACTCCTCACTCATTACTTTTTAAAGGGCCGACACCTTCAGATTTATACTTTTTAACATTTATATAATTGAAGAACATTTTAGGGTTAGTTTTACTCTCTTTGGCAATTAATCTCTCGGTCTCTAGTTTGGCCGCCTTTATTAGTTTTTACATGTTCTATTTTTTTCCTTATAGTTTTTCAGGGCTTCCTCGCTACACTCCTGTTTTAGTGATTTATTAGCTTTCTTTTTGTCATTTATTGCTTTCTTTACAGTTCTATTTATCCACATTGGTTTCTTTTTGTTCCTTAACCTTTTTTTCCCATATGGTATGTACCTCTCATAATGAGATTTTAGGATGCTTTTAAAGATATCCTATTTTGTGGCTGTATTTTTATTTTTGAGGCCTTTGTCCCAGTTAGTTAGGCCTATGGCCTCTCTTAGTTTGGTATTTTTGTTCCTCCCTGTAAAAACGCTCTTTTGATAATGATAATTGGAAGGTTATTACTTTATGGTCACTATTTCCCAGGTGCCCCAACCTGCACGTCTGCTGTTCTGTCAGGTCTATTGGTAATACTACGTCCAGTATGGCCGTCCCTCTAGTCAGGTCCTGAACCAGTTGGGAAAGGTAATTGTCTTTGGTTATTTGGTTATTGCCAAGAACCTGTTTCCTTTATGGGATGTACATCTTTCAGTTTCCCGGTCTATATCTGGGTAGTTGAAGTCCCCCATAATAACCACCTCATTATGATTTGCGGCCTCGTCTATCTCGTTTAGTAATAGATTTTCTGTGGACTCTGATATATTAGGTAGTTTATAGTAAACTCCTATTAGTAATTTATTATTGTTTTTGGCTCCATGTATCTCTACCCACAGTGACTTCACATGTTCATGTCCCTCACTTATATCTTCTCAGACTGTGGGCTTTAGACAGGACTTCACATAAAGGCAGACCCCTCCCCTCTCCGGTTTTGACGATCCTTTCTAAACAGATTGTAACCTTATATATTAACTGCCCAGTCATAGCTATCATCCAGCCATGTTCAGTTATTCCCACTAGGGCAGACCAATAGTCTCAGGGATGGGTAGCCGTCACACATCTGGGATACCATGGATGTGTTGAGCCGTTTACATGACATCCAATGTGATCCAGGAGGCCCTTTATAGCTCAATTCCTCATGAATTGGGCTGTAAAGCGATCCTCACATATCTGTGGCAGAGAGGTAAACATTACAATCAACATAACGAATTTGTGATGGAATTGGTACAATTCATCCTCACTCATAATGTTTTTCTCTTTGATGACCGATTCTGCCACCAGCTCAGGGGGGTGGCGATGGGGAGCCCCTGTGCCCCTACTTTCGCTAACCTCTACCTGGGCTGGTGGGAGAGAGAATGTGTCTTCAGTGATGACCTTGTACACTTCACTGCATCCATACCTTTATGGATTAGATTCATTGATGATATTTTGATTCTATGGACTAATGAGGAGGAACGTTTTAATGAGATGGTAACCGCATTGAACAATAACTCACTTGGTTTATTTTTTACCTCTGAGATCAGTAACAGCAGGATCTCCTTTCTTGATCTGTCAATTTCTTTAGGTACCTCTGGCTAAATTATCACCAAAAATTTTAGGAAACCAACTGCCACTAATAATCTTCTTAAATGGGATAGTGGACACCCGGTGGCGTTGAAGAAAGGCATTTCTAAAGGCCAATATTTAAGAATTAGGAGGAATTGTTTTCAGTTGACAGATTTTAGGAAGGATGCAAAAGAACTTAAGCAGAGGTTTCTCAATCGGGGATATCCTGAGAATGCTTTAAAACAAGCATACCATCACTCTGTGAGCACCAATAGAGAGTCACTCCTTACCCCTAAACCAAGATCTAAGGAAGGAGAGAACTTACGTATTATTGGCACCTTTGATAAGGCACACACTGCAGTGAGACAGGTGCTAGAAGAGAATTTGGATATTTTACTGTCTGACTCTGATATTGGGAAAATGATCTCCCAAAAACCTGCAGTAACCTACAGGCGAAGTCAAAATCTCAGAGATCAATTGGTGCATAGTTTCTATCATAAGCCACCACAGCAATCCTGGCTACGGAACACCTTGACGGGTACATATCCATGTGGATCCTGCAAATTCTGCCAATATATACTTAAAGGTAAAAACTTTAAGGACAGTAACCAAGAGAAGGAATTTTACATTCGATCATATATCAATTGTAAATCAGAAGGAGTGATATATTTGATGACCTGTTCATGCGGTATGAAATATGTTGGAAAAACGACACGTGAATTAAGACGTTGTATTGGAGAACACATTCTGGATATCCGTAAAATAAAAGATACCCTGTGGCATGACATGTTGCTGAAGAACATGAGGGGAGAACAAATTCAGTGAAATTTCAAGGCATCCAACTGATTAAAGCATCACCTAGAGGTGGCAATGTGGACTGTATACTATTGCAGAAGGAAGCCAGATGGATATTCATGCTTAATACTATGAAACCGTTTGGCCTCAATGAAGTCATGTCATATACTCCTTTCATTTAATATACTACATGTGTCACACATTGTATTGTGACAGTAGGAAAGATGGTATGATACATGACAATTACCTGTGATATCGCTGCGATTTCTAGCAAAGTTTGATCCCACATGAGTCACCAACAATGAATGTGTAATATACACTTTAGGCCATTCTATGTATGACATTCTATCGTGCACAGTGACCAACTGGTGTAATGCTAACACCTCCTTTACCATTTATATCACCTTGCCCTTAAATTATGCCGCCGAAAAATATTCCCTATACATTTATTATCATGCGCTCTATAGCGATGCCACAGTGAATATAGTCAGTTACCGCCCGGTTTAGTCCAGCTAGTGGATACTGACTCATGGATGCTGCTGGTGCGAGACCACTCCCTGTGGGTCGGGCATCTACCTTCAAAGTGAGGCGCGCTAACGGCCGCTTTGCGGCCACACTTGTGCCGAGACTCTGTACCTGAGTTCCTCCACGTGTTACCTCACGCCGACCCTCTGATCGGGGGTGTTCGGCAAAATTGTCTCTGCTGCTCCTGATGAAATGTAGTGATACAATACACAGAAACGCGTCGAGCATGAGATTTAGCTTAAGTGAGGAGGATTAATATTTAGGGCAACCCTAAAAACACTATGGGAAGCTCTATCTACAGCCGGAGAGATCACTACAATTATAGGGCGGTACACTAACCGGTCGGTGATCTATATCGGCTATTGCATAACGCTACCACACACACCAATGGGGTGCTGTTGATAATCCTCAGGACACAGCTATCTCCTCTTTATTTCAGAGGGGGCTATATGTTGTTGGCAATTCTTAACAACTGCGATACTGATGCGATACATTCCCTGCCGGAACCATAGTATCTCAAACACAACAATAGCTGATCTCAGGGAGACCAGCTACAAAAAATACCGCGGAGCCTCACTTAAGAATCTCAGCACAGCAATCCAAGTGCAAACCTCCCTGGGAAACATCCAAAATTGTAATTCTGTCAGTGATGATGTTTTAGTAAATTTGAGACCTGGAACCCCTCCATTTAGATGTTGATGAAATTCCTCCAATTTTTCTTCAGTGTCACCAGCTTCTGCTGGTAGAAGGTGTCCCTGAAGAGAAAAAAAATTCTCCTCAGGACCACCTACAAAAGCTGGAGGACAAACTGTGCACCCTCAGGAGGGAATCCTGAGCCGGTCAGCGCCACATCGACAAATCTCAATCCCCAAGATATATAGAGGTGTATAGGGAGACCACATCAAAAGAAACCAGATAAAACTCATCCGGTAGTATAATCTCTCAATTTTAATAAAAAGTGTCTGGTATCCATAATGTAGGAGGGGGCCCCCATGGCAAACCTGAAGAAGGCGGTCGAGGAACACTGCAATCATGCTAAATACAGAACCCCTCCCTGAGACAATAGATCTACCAGGGGGGTTCTCCAGTCTCTTGTGGATTTTGGGTAAAACATATAATAGAGGGGTAGTGGGATAGCGAATTTTCAAAAATTCACCCAATCCCTCATTAATTAACTTATCCTCGACCGCCTTGTCCACAATGCCATCTATAACCCTCATTATTTCAAACTTTGGATCACCCGGAAGGACTTCATATACCTCCACTTCACTTAGTTGTCTATAAACCTCATCTGTATATTCATTGGTGTTCATTACTACCACCGCTCCCCCATTGTCAGCAGGCTTGATGGTTATGTTTTTATTTGATTATAATTCTCTAAGGGCAAGATTCTCATGTTAAGTTAAATTGTGTGGGGAATAACCTTTTGGCTGTATTTTTAGATCTCCTATCTGTCTTGATAATAGAGAATAGAGAATAGAGATATAAGACTCGATGACATGATTATTACGTGGAGAAACAAAAACACTCCTATTCCTAAGATCAAAATCACTGAGACACATCATATTTCCATGCTTATTTAATCTATCAACCCCTTCTATCAATCCCCATTATCAGAAAAAAAGGTTATAGGCGTAATCTTCTAAAGAACCTCTGTAAGTCAAGTTCAACTTCAAATCAATCAGTTGACATGGAGGGACAAAAGTTAACCCTTTACTTAATAGATTCACCTGTGTCTCTGACAGAGCATATGATGAGATATTGACAACCAGTTGCTTTACTTCCTCTGATTCCGTCTCGTCGTCCTTCTCTAATTGTCCTTTGGCCGTGCATTGAGGTGCAGCCCGTCCCTACGATAGAGTCTGTAGCCGACAGAGAAGTCGGCCCAGTTCTCCAGGAACCCAAACCCCTCCTTCCTACGCCAGTTCTTGAGCCGCTTTTTCATCTCCCTAATCTCCCGCTGCCTTTCTTGTGTGGCTCGTGGTACAGGCAGTATTTTGGAAAATACTACCTTGCTCTAAGCTTTTGACCTAAATCCCTGAAATCATTTTTAAGGACTCTCCACCTACCACTAACTTTGTCATTGGTTCCGATATGGACCATGACCGCTGGATCTTCTCCAGCCCCTCCCAGTAATCTGTTAACCCGATCCGCGATGTGTCGAACTCTAGCGCCGGGAAGACAGCACACTGTTCGGCGATCACGATCTTTGTGACAGATCGCCTTATCTGTTCCCCTAATAATGGAGTCTACCACTACCAGCACCTGTCTGGCCTGCCCTGCTCTCCTGGTCCCCTGCTTACTGGAGCTGACATTCCCCTGACTGGCAGAGGAAGTGTCCGGCTGCAGCAGTTCTATCCCTCAACTGACCTCCCCCTCATCTGCCAAACGTGCAAACTTGTTGGGGTGTGTCAGATCAGGGCTAGCCTCCCTGGCACTCTTCCCTCTACCCGGCTTTCCAACTGTTACCCAGCTAACTACCTCACTTTCCTCAGCCTCCTCACTGTCACCCTCCCCCACATCTACCCCAGAGAGTGCTTGCTCGGTGAGAAGTAAACTCTTTTGCAAATTGTCAATGCCTCTCAGTGTTGCAACTCGCCCGTTTAGATACTCAATTTGCAATTCCAAACGGGTAATTTCTTCATGTTTTGAACAAAGATATACACCCTCGAACGGCTGTTCCAGGACTGCATACATCATACAAGATGTGCACTAGATGGCGTTGTCAATTGTGCAAGACATACTAAATGGGGATTACACAACAAAAGCAAAAAATACAGTATAATGTAGTAATAAGAAACTGACTAATTGAAGTCCCTGAATCTGAAGTCCCTGAATCTGAAGTCCCGAATCTGAAGTCACACACTTATACAACCACATACTTAATCAAACACGCGATGCGGTCAAACTTGCGTTATATATCTGCTTATATAAATGGAGCTCACTACACCAGCCTGTTTTTTTTCCCTCTGGATTCAAATATCTGAAATATAATGGCAATGCTAATTTATATAAGTTTTTTTTTTAACAAGTATACATTTTACCAGCCCACACCAATAGTGACAACCTCATATTTTATAGGAGGTACATTGATGATTTATTCTTTTTATGGAAGGATGAAGGTAGTGGTGAGGTTTTTATGAGGAGTTTAATATTAGTATGGGACTATCTTTTGTCCATAATTTCTCAGATGATTGCACTGAATTTCTTGATTTATTATTTTACATGGGTGATGATAGTAAAATCCAGTGGTGCCTGCATCAACGATAGGATCACCTGATGAAGAGCATTTTTTTTACATAGCCAGATTGTCCGGACCGACCGATTAGGCCGTGTAAATGCAATCTAAGACTAACTTTAAGAATGTCGATGTCAATAGTTACCTCAACTTCAATGCTTCAATGCTTCCTGGCAGAGGAAGATCCCATTCAGTCAGTATAAACGTGTGAGGAGAAATTGCTTCGATCCTTAAGATTTTTTTTCAAGCAAGCGGATATCCTTAAGGAAAGATTTTGCACCAAACACTACCCCAAAAAATTTATTATACGGGCTTGCAAGAAGGCATTTATTCTCACACAGGCAGAATCTTTAAAAGCAAAAGCCAGGCCTCCTTTAGTACATGATTCAGTTTTTTAATTTTTTGGGCAATTGTCTTATGTAGGGGCTAATTTTTTTGCGGGGTCAGGTGATTGTTAGATTGGTACTAATTTGGGGGGCATACGCCTTTTTGATCACTTGGTGTTGCACTTTTAGTGTTGTAAGGTGACAAAAAATGTTTTTTTAGCACAGTTTTTATTTTATTTTTTTGACGGTGTTTATCGAGGGGTTAGGTCATATGATATTTTTATAGAGCCGGTCGATAAGGACGCCGCGATACCTAATATGTTTATTTTTCTTTTTTCCCTATTTTATAAATTTTTTGTACTTTATTTTGGGAAAAGTACGTCGTTTTTTTTACTTGAAATTTTTTTAACTTTATTTTTTGTCCCACTCTGGGGGCTGGATCTCACAGGCTGTCACAGAAGGCAGCCACGATGCCTAAGGAAGGCATCGGGCTCCCTTTTTTGCCATCGGGTCCCCGTCACAGCAGCGTGGGGACCCAATGGCCAACCTGGATCAGGTGGGATACCGCACGTGCTGCGGTCAGCACTGACCGCGGAAGTGCGAGGGTTAATGCGCCGGCATCAGTATTTTCACCGATGCCGGCGCATACAGCAAGAGTCCGGCTATCAGTGACTGCCGAACCCCTGCCACTGATCTGAGTTACATGGAGCTACATGTACGGCGCTGGTCCTTAAGTCACGTCCACCAGCGCCGTATATGTACGACACGGGTCCTTAAGGGGTTAACTATGTAACAATCAATGTACTCCTTTTAATTTGCATTTTATATAAGTATTCAACTTGCCTGTTTGTTTTTCTGCACCCCTGATATACAGTTGCAAGAAAAAGTATGTGAACTATTTGGAATGATATGGATTTCTGCACAAATTGTTCTTCATCTAAGTCACAACAATAGACAATCACAGTCTGCTTAAACTAATAACACACAAAGAATTAAATGTTACCATGGTTTTATTGAACACACCATGTAAACATTCACAGGTGGAAAAAGTATGTAAACCCTTGGATTTAATAACTGGTTGAACCTCCTTTGGCAGCAATAACTTCAACCAAACGTTTCCTGTAGTTGCAGATCAGACATGCACAACGGTCAAGAGTAATTCTTGACCATTCCTCTTTACAGAACTGTTTCAGTTCCGCAATAGTCTTGGGATGTCTAGTGTGAATCGCTTACTTGAGGTCATGCTCGAGAATCTCAATTGGGTCAGGACTCCTCAAGGAGGCGTATTGTCTTCTGTTTAAGCCATTCTGTTGTTGATTTGCTTTTATGCTTTGGGACGTTGTCCATCTTCAGTTGAGCTTCAGCTGGTGGACAGATGGTCTTAAGTTCTCCTGCAAAATGTCTTGATAAACTTGGGAATTCATTTTTCCTTTGATGATAGCAATCCATCCAGGCCCTGACGCAGCAAAGCAGCCCCAGACCATGATGCCCCCACCACCATACTTCACAGTTGGGATGAGGTTTTGATGTTGGTGTGCTGTGTCTCTATTTCTCCACACATAGTGTTGTGTGTTTTTTCCAAACAACTCAACTTTGGTTTCATCTGTCCACAGAATATTTTTCCAGTACTGCTATGGAACATCCAAGTGCTCTTGTGCAAACTGTAAACGTTGTTTTTTTTGGGCAGCAGTGGCTTCCTCTGTGGTGTCCTCCCATGAAATCCATTCTTGTTTAGTGTTTTACGTATTTTAGATTCGCTAACAGCGATGTTAGCATATGCCAGAGACTTTTGTAAGTCTTTAGCTGACACTCTATGCATCTTCTTCACCTCATTGAGCAGTCTGCGCTGTGCTCTTGCAGTCATCTTTACAGGAGGAGATGCCTAGAGAGTAGCAGCAGTGCTGAACTTTCTCTATTTATAGACAATTTGTCTTACCTTGGAGTGATGAACAGCAAGGCTTTTGAAGATACTTTTATAACCCTTTCCAGCTTTATGCAAGTCAACAATTCTTAATCGTAGGTCTTCTGAGAGCTCTTTTGTGCGAGGCATCATTCACATCAGGCAATGCTTCTTTGGAAAAGCAAACCCAGAACTGGTGTGTGTTTTTTATAGGGTAAGGCAGCTGTAACCAACACCTCCAATCTAATCTCAGTTGGCTGACACCTCACTCTAATTAGCTCTTGGAGATGTCATTAGTCTAGGGCAGTGATGGGCAACGTGCGGCTCTCCAGCTGTTGCTAAACTACAACTCCCACCATGCCCTGCAGTAGGCTGATAGCTACAGACAGGCTTTGCATGCTGGGAGTTGTAGTTCTGCAACAGCTGGAGAGCCGCACGCTGCCCATCACTGGTCTAGGGGTTCACATACTTTTTCCACCTGTACTGTGAATGTTTACATGGTGTGTTCAATGGTGTGTTCAATAAAACCATGGTAACATTTAATTCTTTGTGTGTTATTAGTTTAAGCAGACTGTGATTGTCTATTGTTGTGACTTGAAGATGAAGATCAGATCACATTTTATGACCAATTTGTGCAGAAATCCAAATCATTCCAAAAGGTTCAACTGTATTATCTAGTGATCATTATTGGTGTCAGACGTAATACCTGGCTGCAGCTGATTCTCCTTACACTATATGTTTTTAAGTGTTGTGTCTGAATTGCAGAATGTTACAAGGTGAGCATAATATAGCTCCCCCTATAGCTTCCCTTCTCTGTGGTGCTGTGTATCTTTTTCCTTTGAATTATAGTGTAGAAACTAGAGACAGGATTGTGTGGAGGCACAGTAGGGTACAAAAATTTCTGCTGCACTTAAGGTTACCAAGAGCACAGTGGCCTCCGTGCCATCCATAGGCATCGGTCGTGTGAACTTTAGGCTGCTCTTTGAACCCAATGGACTTCACACGGCCAGTGCCCGTGCATTGCGTACCTGCTGTTTGCGGTCCATAATATGGGCACCACGGTCATACAGTTGAGCGAATGAGCCATTAGTTTGGAACGACCAGAACTCTTTCTAGAGCTGGGTGCACCTCCAAACTAAGTAATCGGGAGAAAAGGGCTTTGGTAAGAGAAGTGACCAAAAAACCAATGGTCACACTGGCTGAGCTCCAAAGATCCTGTGTGCAGAAGGAAGAAAGTTCCAGAAGGTCAACCATCACTGCAGCACTCCACCAATCTGGGCTTTATGGCAGATTGGCCATAAAGAAGCTTCTCCTCAGTAAAAGACACACGAAAGTTTAAAAAAAAAAAAAGCACCTAAAAGACTCTCAGATTGTGGGAAACAAGATCCTCTGGTCTGATGAAACCAAGAT
Organism: Bufotes viridis; assembly: GCA_033119425.1. Classification (NCBI taxonomy): domain Eukaryota; kingdom Metazoa; phylum Chordata; class Amphibia; order Anura; family Bufonidae; genus Bufotes; species Bufotes viridis. The sequence continues at coordinate 534,575,627 of CM065589.1, read as the reverse complement.
TGAACTTTTTGGCCTCAATTCTAAGCATCATGTTTAGAGGAAACCAGGCACTGCTCATCACATTCCCAATACCATTCCTACAATGAAGCATAGTGGTGGCAGTATCATGATGTGGGAGTGTTTTTCAGTGGATGGGACAGGGATACTGGTTAGCGTGAAAGAAAAGCTGAAGGGAACAAAGTAAAGAGATATCCGTAATACAAACCTAATCCAGAGTGCTCTGGACCTCAGACTGGGAGAAAAGTTTACTTTACTTCAAGACAATGACCCTAAGCACACAACTAAGACAACACAGGAATGGCTTAGGGAATAAGGACAACTCCGTGAATGTCCTTTAGTGGCCCAGCCAGAGCCCTGACTTGAACCCAATTGAACATATCTGGAGAGACCTGAAAATGACTGTCTACCGACGATCCCCATCCAACCCAACAGAGCTTGAAAGGATCTGCAAAGAAGAATGGTATAAAATCTTCAAATCCAGGTGTGTGGGATCTCACCCTAGATGACAGGAGGTTGTAATCACTGCCAAAGATACTTCAACTTTTCAATGAATTAGCAAAGATTTCCAACATTCTGTTTACACTTTGTCATTTTGGGGTATTGAGTGCAGAATGATGGGGAAAAACTGTAATTTCTTTTAGTTTAGCACAAGGCTGTAACATAAAAACATGTAAGAGCTGAAAGGGTCTGAAGACTTTCCGAACGCACTGTATTCTTTGCAAAACAAAAAAAGATTTGCCTGGAGTTGTGCCACATACAGTGTGACCTATTTTCCGTGATCAGTTTTAGTTCTTCTCTCCGTTGTGTTTGCGTCATTTGCTGTCCTCTCCCCCTTGCTCTGTTATGTTCCTGTGTACATTTCACATGTACGTGCCCCGAAGAGATTAAAGAGGACCTTTCACCACTTCTGACATGTCTGTTTTAATAGTTACATACATTCCCCATGTAATAACAATTCTGGAACATCTATTCTTATGGCTCTATGTTGTGCTATTCTTTTACTATTTCTACTAGAAGTTATAAATTAATTGCTAACAGTCTGCAGTAAGGGTATAGGGGGTGGTAACAAATTGGGGAGGGGGGGTGTCTCTGCAGAGTCTGAAAATGGCAGCACTGATTGGATAGAGTTAGACTGTGCAGGGACACCCCCCAACTGGTAACACTCCTCTGTACCCTTACTGCAGACTGCTAGCAATTCATCCATAACTTCTAGTAGAAATAATAAAGGAATGGCACAACATAGAGCCATAAGAATAGATGCTCCAGAATTGTTATTACATGGGGAATGCATGTAACTATTAAAACAGACATGTCAGGAGTGGTGAAAGGTCCTCTTTAACATGCACTCTCTTTTAGAAAACAACATGTATCCTTCTATGTTGTGGTCAGGGGTTACCATTGACCCTGTTGCAGTGGCCATTCTACCTAGTTGAAGTGGTATCCGTACTCACTCGGGCCAAAAAGATTCTGTCTGTAAGGACTGACGAGTGACGACCTTACATGTCTGTATGACATGTGAGAGGCTACTCAGCGCAGGGTCAGGTGGTGCGCAAGACTGTCTTAGCATCCAGCAGTATTTCATTGATGGATGGTTGCAAGATGGGGGCTCTGCATGGCACAAACAGCAAAGGAAATAGTTTGGGATTTTTTTGTCAATGTTGTCCACCAATACTTTGCCTGCTACCCACCAATAATATCCCTGCTGCACCCTCGATAAAGTGTCTGCTGTCCCCCAATAGAGTTTCAAGGATATTCATGTCTACACATTCGCACACTGTCAGGCTGTCAAGGAGGAAGTGACACATGAGCAAACTCTCCAGTAGGACTGCAATGATTAATCAACGTTATCGATAATATTCGATAACTGGATTTGTTGTCGACGAATCCCATTATCGAATAATGGGCCGATTGTTGCTATGCGGGCGGGAGCGGCCGGTTAGGAGTTATGCCTAAGGCCCCTTTCACACGGGCGTGATTTCCGCTCGGGTGGAATGCGTGCGGTGGACACATTAAACCCGCACTGAATCCGGACCCATTCATTTCTATGGGGCTGTGCACATGAGCGGTGATTTTCACACATTACTTCTGCGTTGCGTGAAAATTGCAGCATGCTCTATATTTTGTGTTTTTCACGCAACGCAGGCCCCATAGAAGTGAATGGGGCTGCGGGAAAATCGCAAGCATCCGCAATCAAGTGCGGATGCAGTGCGATTTTCCAGCATGGTTGCTAAGAGACGGGACCCAATCTTTATTATTTTCCCTTATAACATGGTTATAAGTGAAAATAATAAAATCTACAGAATACTCAACCCGAAACCGGACTTCAGTGATGAAGTCCGGGTTCGGGTCTGGGTACCAAACATGCCGATTTTTCATACGCGCGTGAAAAACATATTACAAACGTTTGCACACGCGCAGAAAAATGGCGCATTTTCCCGCAACACACCCGCCTCTTATCCGGGCGTCAAACGTGACGCCCATGTGAAAGAGGCCTATGGGTCCGGTAAATCCCACTGATACATCGCTGGTACATCGCTGGCTGTGATGCTTCACAGCGCAGCAATGTATCAGCCGGAAGGGATAAGGGGCTAGAGGCGGCAACTCGCAGCAGAGCCGGTGCAGTCACTGTACTCTTACACCGGCCCCACCGCTCACAGCAGTTTTATATCTAAAGAGTATTTCTTAACCGGCAGTAACTTGAACTTTAAATCAGCGCTATGAACTTTATTACCTTACAATGAAGCTCTGGTAACAGGCAGAGCGGGCGGCGGCATAACGTCACTTACTCACGTGACGCGCCTGCTCCGTCTGCTTCAATTATAAAGTGGGCGGAGCAGGCGCATCACGTGAGTGAGTGACGTTATGCCGCAGCCCACTCTGCCTGTTACCGGAGCTTCATTGTAAGGTAATAAAGATCATAGCGCTGATTTAAAGTTCAAGTTACTACCGGTTAAGGAATACTCTTTAGATATTATTATACTGCTGTGCCGGATCCGTCCTGCCGCAAGTGCCGTGCTGCTGCTCGGTCCCCATTGACTATAAAGGGGGGGACGGAGCTACGGTGCAGCACAGCAGTGCACGGCAAAGAACGCCGGACTGAAAAGTCGGACATGCAGGACTTTTAGTCCGCCGATCTCCGGCCGTGCACTGCCGTGCTGCGCCGTAGCTCTGCCCCCGCCCTATTATAGTCAATGGGGATGGAGCGGCAGCACGGCAGTGCACGGGTACTTGCGGCAGGACGGATAGTTTATTAGAGCTAGGCATGTATAGTAACATTGTACACAAAGTCGAAAAAGACATCTGTCCATCCAGTTCGGCCTGTCATCCTACAAGTTGATCCAGAGGAAGGCAAAAACCTGTGAGGTAAAAGCCAATTTTCCCCACTTAAGGGGAATAAAAATTCCTTCCCGACTCCAATCAGGCAATCAGAATAACTCCCTGGATCAACGACCCTCTCTAGTAGCTGTAACTTGTAATATTATTACACTCCAGAAATACATCCAGGCCCCTCTTGAATTCCTTTATTGTACTCACCTTTACCAGCCCCTCAGGCAGAGAGTTCCATAGTCTCACTGCTCTTACTGTAAAGAATCCTCTTCTATGTTTGTGTAGAAACCTTCTTTCCTCCAGACGCAGAGGATGTCTCCGCATCACAGTCACAGTCCTGGGGATAAATAGATGATGGGAGAGATCTCTGTACTGACCCCTGATATATTTATACATAGTTATTAGATCTCCCTCAGTCGTCTTTTTTCTAAGGTGAATGACCCTAATTTAGATTATCTTTCAGGGTACTGTAGTTGCCCCATTCCAGTTATTACTTTAGTTGCCCTCCTCTGAACCCTCTCCAGCTCTGCTATGTCTGCCTTGTTCACAGGAGCCTAGAACTGTACACAGTACTCCATGTGTGGTCTGACTAGCGATTTGTAAAGTGGTAGGACTACGCTCTCATCACGGGCATCTATGCTGCGCCCGCTCGATCAGCAGCATGGACCTGGCAGTCACTGACAGCCGGGTCCTCAGCTGCATACGCCGACATCTGTAGAAAACAACAATGCCGGCAGATTAACCTTTTGTATGCCACGGTCAAAGCTGACCACAGCATGCAGAGGATTTTCAGAGGGTAGGTGTGTGCTCAGCATCTCCATCGGGTCCCCGCTGCAGTGACGGGGACCCGATGGCAGAGAATGCCTTCCATAGGCATTGGCGCTGCCTTCTACAGAAGCTTGTGAGATCCAGCCCCTTAGGCTGGGTCTCACAGGCAGGCCGTCATTATGAAAGCTAACAGCCAAATCATTACAATACAGATTGTATTGTGATGCATTGCAGAGGGCATCAGACACCAGAAGTTGAAGTCCCAGAGTGGGACAAAAAAAAAAAAGTGTTTTTCATAATAAAAAAATTAAGTTTCAAGTAAAAAAGTCCCTTGCCCAAAAATACCACATAAAATTGTAAAATGTAGCAGGGGTAAAACTCAAACCCTTAACTCATCGTGTTATCTTGAAACAAAATCCATTGAAAAGCAATTGCTTAACCCCTTAAGGACACGGCCCTATTTCACCTTAAGGACCCGGACATTTTTTCAAAATCTGACCAGTGTCACTTTATGTGGTGATAACTTTAAAACGCTTTTTCTTATCCAGGCCATTCTGAGATAGTTTTTTCGTCACATATTGTACTTCATGACACTGGTAAAATGAAGTCTAAAAATTTCATTTTTATTTATAAAAAATACCAAATTTACCAATAATTGGGAAAAATTTGCAATTTTCCAAGTTTCAATTTCTCTACTTCTATAATACATAGTAATACCGCCCAAAAAAGTTATTGATTTGCATTCCCCATATGTCTACTTCATGTATCGATCATTTTGGGAATGCCATTTCATTTTTTGGGGACGTTACAAGGCTTAGAAGTTTAGAAGCAAAACTTGAAATTTTCAAAAACCCACTTTTTAGGGACCAGTTCAGGTCTGAAGTCACTTTGTGAGGCTTACATAATAAAACCACCCAAAATTACCCCATCCTAGAAACTACACCCCTTGAGGTATTCAAAACTGATTTTACAAACGTCATTAACCCTTTAGGTTTTCCACAAGAATTAATGGCAAATGGAGATAACATTTCTGAATTTCTATTTTTTGGAAAATTTTCCTTTTAATCCATTTTTCCAGTAACAAACAAGGGTTAACAGCCAAACAAAACTTAATATTTATTCCCCCGATTCTGCAGTTTGTATGAACACCCAATATGTGGTCGTAAACTGCTGTATGGCCAAACGGCAGGGCACAGAAGGAAAGGAACTCCATATGGTTTTTGGAAGGCAGATTTTGCTGTACTGTTTTTTGACACCGCCCGCCTCCCGCAACCACTCCCTCTGCACCCCGCAGCCATATTATGATTGGGGGCTGCAGGGGGTTAAAATGTATAACTTTGGGGGCATTAACTCTTTGATCTCTTTGAACTCTTTGAATGATTTCAGCAGGTACCTTGTTCCGATTACTGCCGGCTGAGCAGCAGTGATCGGAACTACTCATGACGTACCGGCACGTCATGTGTCCTTAAGGGGTTAAAGCGTTTAGTTGCATTTAGTTTAGATAAAATGTCTCATAAACCATGAGTGTTAACCCTACTACATCCGTATTGGGTATTGCCGCATCTGTAACAGCTCTATAAAAATATCACATGATCCACCCCTCACCGAACACAGTTTCATCTCAGCTCTGGCCACAGCATGCTTGCTGCTGGTTTTTTGCAGCACTTCCTTAAGGGCTGGGCTTTATGGGTTAGGTCATGTGACCTCGCTGACCAATCCTAGCCCTCATGCGCATATGTAAGTGGCTCAGCCCCTTCCCAGATGCCTCAGTGTCAAGATCCTTGTGCTCTGCTTAGGTTCCTGATAACCGTACTCTGTGTTCCTGGATTCTGTTACCCATCTTATCCCTGCCAGCTTGCCTTGACTCTCCTGCTGCTGACCCGGATTGCCTGACCTGTACATGTGCCGCCTGCCCTGACCATTTTCCTGTCTGACTACACTTCTGCCTCATCCTTCGGCCCTGCACTGTTGCTCCTAGTAACAACTCCGCCTGCCTGACTAAACCTGTACTTCTGGTACCTTTCTCAGGTACCTCCTGGTCCACCTGGACCAGCTGCCTCGATACTTATCCTCTTCAAGACGTAGCGACCTGGTGTTACCCTCAGGAAAGTCTATCCCCACCATCAGGGGTACTGTGAAGAATCGAGGGGTTCACTTAGATAACGCCCTTAGAGGAGGTAGGACATGTGGCACAGTGGGTTCACACCCGCTGGTTCGTGACAGTACCAATCAAACTGCCACCTCTTCCCGCAAAAAATTAGCCCCTACGTAAAACAATTGGGTAAAAATAAAAAACTATGGCTCTCAGAATATGGAGACACTAAAACTAGATTTTTTTGTTTAAAAAATGCTTTTATTTTGTAAAACTTAAATAAATAAAAAGTGTACAGAAGTGACCTGCTATATAAAAATATCACATGACCTAACCCCTCAGGTGAGCACAGTAAAAACAACAAAAAAAACCTCAAGCCATTTTTTGTCACCTTACATCCCAAAAAGTGATCAAAAAGTCATATGCACCCTAAATAGTACCAATCAAACCGTCATCTCATCCCGCAAAAGATGAGACCCTACATAAGACAGTCATTTTTTTGGAATTACTACTCTAGGGGTGCATCAGGGGTCTTCAAATGTGACATGGCAACTTAAAATTATCCCAGTGAAATGTGCCCTCCAAAAACCACATGGCGTTCCTTTCCTTCTGCGCCCTGCCGTGTGCCCTTACAGCAGTTTACAACCACATATGGGGTGTTTCTGTAAATTACAGATTCAGGGTAATAAATATGAAGTTTGCTTTGTTAGCGGGAAAAAATGGATTAAAATGGAAAATCTGCCAAAAGGTGAAATTCTGAAATTTCATCTACATTTTCCGTTAATTCTTGTGGAACACCTAAAGGGTTAACAAAGTTTGTAAAATTAGTTTTGAATACCTTGAGGGGTGTAGTTTCTAAAATAGGGCCATTTATGGGTGGTTTCTATTATGTAAGCCCCACAAAGTGACTTCAGACCTGAACCTGAACCTCGTCCTTAAAAGTGGGTTTTGGAAATTTTCTGAAAAATTTCAAGATTTGCTTAAACTTCTAAGCCTTTTAACATCCCCAAAAATAAAATGGCATTCACAAAATGATCCAACCAAAAGGTAGACATATGGCAAATGTAAAGTAATAACTATTATATGAGGTATCACTATCTGTTTTAAAAGCAGAGAAAATGAAATTTGGAAAGTTGTGAATTTTACAATTTTTTTGGTAAATTTGGGAATTTTTAAGAAATAATAATTAAAATTATTGACTGAAATTTAACACTATCATGAAGTACAATGTGTCACGAGAAAACATTCTCAGAATGCCTTAGATAAGTAAAAGCGTTCCAAAGTTATTACCACGTAAAGTGAAATATGGCAGTGTCCTGAAAGGGTTAATGTATAAAAATGTACAGTACTTAGAGTTACAAAAAAAAAACAAAGAAATGAACAGACATACACATAGGTGCACAAGAGTTTTGAAAATAAAAAGGAGGAAAACAGAAAAGTCAATTCTTGACGGGGTATTCCCATCTTAGACTTCGCTAGGATATGCCCCCAGTGTCTGATAGATATGGGTCCCACCTCTGGAACCCGCACCTATACTTTAAATGAAGTCCGCAAAATCCCAGAGGGCGCACCGCGCATGGGCAGCCACCCTCCATTCATTCCTATGGGAGTGCCGAAAATAGCCGAGCGGCACACTCAGACATTTTCGAACTCCCATTGACAAGAAAGAGGCGCACCACACAAGCGTGGCCACTGCTCCATTCACTTTTATGGGGCTGATAGAATTAGCCGAACCAGCGCTTAGCTATTGTCAGCACTCCTTAGGAACGAATGGAGGCGGCCGTGCATGCTTGGGGTACTTTGCGGGCTCTGTTCTAAGCATAGGTGCAGGTTTAAGAGGTGGGACCTGCACCTATCAGACTTTTAGGGGCATATCCTAGTGATATGTCCCCAATGTCTGAGATGGGAATAGCCCTTTAACAATTGCTTGGTAAAGTCCTTTTGCTGATCCCGGGGATAGGGAGAGAAAGGTGAACACAACCCTATTCAGAGGAGGGCAACTAAAGTAATAACTGGAATGAGGCAACTACAGTACCCTGAAAGGGTATCAAAATTAGGGTTATTCACTCTAGAAAAAAGACGACTGAGGGAGATCTAATAACTATGTATAAATATATCAGGGGTCAGTACAGAGATCTGTCCCATCATCTATTTATCCCCAGGACTGTGACTGTGACGAGGGGACATCCTCTGCGTCTGGAGGAAAGAAGGTTTGTACACAAACATAGAAAAGGGTTCTTCACGGTAAGAGCAGTGAGACTATGGAACTCTCTGCCTGAGGAGGTGGTGATGGTGAGTACAATAAAGGAATTCAAGAGGGGCCTGGATGTATTTCTGGAGTGTAATAATATTACAGGCTACAGCTACTAGAGAGGGATCCAGGGAGTTATTCTGACTGCCTGATTGGAGTTGGGAAGGAATTTTTCCCCTTAAGTGGGGAAAATTGGCTTCTGCCTCACAGGGGTTTTTGCCTTTCTCTGGATCAACTTGCAGAAAAAAGGTCGAACTGGATGGACAAATGTCTTTTTCGGCCCTAATATACTATGTTACTATGTTAGAGGTAGCAGCAGGATGACAGTGAGAGAGCACCAAGATGGGTAGTTTTTGTTGAGTAGGTGGGGAGGGTCAGTGGTGTAACTAGAAATGACTGGGCCCTACAGCCAATTCTTGAATTCCAAAGTTTTATTGGGTTTTTCTAAGAGAAAGGGAGAGCAATAACACAATGTGGACGCAGCCACAGAAATATAGGTACAATAATAGTGTTGCTGCATAACAGGGAGAAATTGCAAATATCGTCCGAACCAGGGCATCCGCACGGATGCTGCCTACCTGGTAGGGGGTGCAAAACAAATAGATGGCAAAGGTACAGCCAAACAGGTGGGTATGCAAACAGTCTGCACGGTGAAGGGTCAAAATGAGCATATAACAAGACATCAAACAGCATGAGTCTATTTGAACGATGACAAGAGGCGGGTCAGCACCTCCAAAACAACTAAAGAACATATTAGAGAAGAGACAGAGAAGTAAGGAAGTGGAGAGGAAGGACAAAAGAGGGGAGGAGGGGAGGGAGCGAGCATCAAGGGCATTTGTCAAGCATCAAATAGAGACACGCACACCTCAGATCTGGTTAGAACTCCTCAGATCTGGTTAGAACTCCGTTGCCTACTGGAGAGTGGTAGAGCCCCACAGCCAATTCTTGAATGGGCACCCCTCCACCAACTTCCTTGCAACCCCCACTGCTATGGCTAGTGAAGACCGCTCTCTCAGACTAGGCCAGGCAGCAGCTCTGTAGGTTTCGTACACGTATATACTGTCACTGTATATTATATCATTGCATAAAACTGTTGAGGGGACCCTGACAATAAAATCTTTTAGTCCTCCTCCTGGCTGGGCCCCTTCTGAGTTGGGGCCCCAAAGCATCCGGTTCCCCTATAGTTATGCCCCTGGGAAGGGAGATGGAAAAGTGAGGAACCTAAGTTGTCTGTATGGGAAACTCTGCAGAGAAGGAACCTGGCTGAAAGAAGTCATCATGGCGGTCTGGCCAAATGGAAAACATAAGGAAGAGAATGTCTACAGGTGCGTTGTCCGCATCTTTGGGCCCTCACTGAGATGAATGGATCCGCGGCTATGGCTGTGTGCACGAACCCTTACTGTGACATGTCAGTCGAGAGTAATATAAACCTGTTGGATCCCAACGCACCCGTATTCACTATGATTAGTTGCGATTTTAGCAGCAGGACACTGCAGCTTTGCTTTATGTTGCATTGCCACATGTCGCCATGTAGATCCGGAATTACTGGTAAAATAGCTCAGAAACAAAAAATAAATTGTAAAAATAATAGTTATCTGCCATCATCAGGCTTCTCCATTGTATGTGACAAGCCCCACAATGAACCTTCCCTAAATGTCTGCGTCACAAACTCTCTCTACAGGCTCATGACGTCACGGACAGGCAGCCCTCGGGGCACAAACAGTTGTTAGGTACATAAACGCCTGTCTATTTATGGGCGTGGTCTAGGAAACCGGCTGGGTATGACGTCATCAACTAACCACCTCCCAAAACCAATAAAACCCGCCCCAAGCACCCGCAACCTCCAGTCCCCGCCCACTGCCTAGCCGATCCAATCATTGCGATGGAGGGGTGGGACCTCCGGCAATTTCGTTCCAATCTGTGTTGTTGTGGGCGTCGTTGAGCAGAGTGCGTGTGCCCTGAGAAGTGAGTGCGGGTCGAGTAGCTGAAACGGGGGGACCGGGCTGCTAGTGCCTGTCTGCGTCACACGAAAATGCACTCGGATGCTGTCAGTAAGTACAGGCCGCGGCGGACTCTGCTCCACCTGTTATCGCCCTGGAATGTGCCCCGAGAGGGCGGGGGCTGCTGTGGCTAGAGAGGGTCTGTGTGCGTCATATGTCATGGAGGTGGCGCCCCCTAGCTGGAAGCGCTGGGGCAATAGGGGCATTGTGCAAGACTAGCGGCTGCTGCGTAATAATAGCGGCCGCCATCATCGTCTGGCGCTCCCTCCCCCTCTCCGGGACAGACCTCCTTCTCCCCCCACCCCTGTGGGATAGAAAGCTCGGCTCCTGCGCCTGCCAGCCTTCGGGGTACACAGTGGCTGGAAGGGGAGGTAGTGTGTGCGAGGCTCAGTGCTGCCATCTAGTGGCAGGGCAGTGACGACTTGGATTTCTCAGCTGGTCCATGTCTGACTTTGTGCGTAGGGACCCCAGACATCAGTGGTATTATCAGGGTGCAGTTTTCTGACAGGTTATACACACAGGTAGCAGTGTTACTACCGTCCAGTCAGGGCACATGCCAGTCTTGTAGTTATCCATTGGAGTAGGACTATCACTTGTGTCTGCGGACCCTGCCTGTGAGCGGTGTGTCGAATGCTGCTATCTAGCTCCGCCCTTTACGAGAAAGCCATTTCAGGGCGGTCAGTAAGTGGGGCGGTCAGTAAGTGTGCCGGGCAGCGGCATAACGTGTCAGGAAGTGTTTGCCGGGCAGCGGTATTATATGTCAGGAAGTGTGTGTCGGGCAGCGGTATAATGCGTCGGGAAGTGTGTGCCGGGCAGCGGTATTATATGTCAGGAAGTGTGTGCCGGGCATGTAGACATGTAGAACAATAAATTTAGAGAAAAATTTATATAGAAATGTAGTTTTTTAAAAAAAATTCACAACAGAAAGGGAAAAATGTCATTTTTTTTTTGCAAAAATTTCGGTAATTTTTGATAGCAAAAAAAGTAAAAATGTCAGCAGCAATGAAATAGCACCAAATGAAAGCTGTGTTAGTGAGAAGAAAAGGAGGCAAAATTCATTTGGGTGGTAAGTTGTATGACGGAGCAATAAACGGTGAAAGTAGCGTAGTGCAGAATTGTAAAAAGTGGCCTGGTCATTAAGGGGTTTAAGCTAGGGGGCTGAAGTGGTTATTAGTGGTAAAGCGGGGTAGAAGGGGTTAAAAACAGAACCAGGAATGTTCTGGGCTTCTGCGTCTACACCACATTAGATGTTCCTCCCCACCATGACGGTTCACCATAGGCACTCATTAGATACATGGATGGCCCTATAGGATTCTCATTTCTCTCAAAGGAGTACACAAGCCGAGGGACACTTCCCAACATATAATACCACTGCCCGGCACGCACTTCCCGACGCGTAATACCGCTGCCCGGCACGCACTTCCCGACGCGTAATACCGCTGCCCGGCACGCACTTCCCGACGCGTAATACCGCTGCCCGGCACGCACTTCCCGACGCGTAATACCGCTGCCCGGCACGCACTTCCCGACGCGTAATACCGCTGCCCGGCACGCACTTCCCGACGCGTAATACCGCTGCCCGGCACGCGCTTCCCGGCCAGCGTAATACCGCTGCCCGGCACGCACTTCCCGACGCGTAATACCGCTGCCCGGCACGCACTTCCCGACGCGTAATACCGCTGCCCGGCACGCACTTCCCGACGCGTAATACCGCTGCCCGTCACACTTACTGACTGCCCTGAAATGCCTTTGTGGTAAAGGGCGGAGCTAGATAGCAGCATTCGACACACCGCTCACAGACACAAGTGATAGTCCTACTCCAATGGATAACTACAAGACTGGCATGTGCCCTGACTGGACATATAATACCACTGCCAGACACACACTTCCTGACACGTTATACCGCTGCCCGGCACACACTTCCGGAAACACTCCCCTAGGAATAGGGCAGGGTGGTCAGGACAGAAATAGCGGGTGTCACACCTTATTCAACTCCTGCTACAGACACAACATATTTTTCGGGGGGAAGGTTGGGTTGAGGTACCAGAAACGACATTGGGGAAATGTCGCTCGTGTAGACGGCTCACTACACTGGTGGTTGGGGCCACGGAACCTCCTGGATACAGGAGGTTCTCGATGATCTCTTCCTGAAATTTGAGGAAGGATCCTGTTCTCCCAGCCTTACTGTAGAGAACAAAACTATTATACATAGCCAATTGAATTAGATATACAGACACCTTCTTATACCAGCGTCTGGTGCGTCGGGAAAGCAAATACGGGGCCAACATCTGGTCATTGAAGTCCACCCCTCCCATGAGCAAATTATAGTCGTGGACCGAGAGGGGCTTTTCAATGACACTGGTTGGCCGTTCAATTTGGATTGTCGTGTCTGCGTGAATGGAGGAGAGCATGTAAACGTCACGCTTGTCTCTTCATTTCACCCCAAGCGGTTCTTGGTTACACAAGGCAGCCCTCTCCCCCCTTGCAAGACGGGTGGTAACGAGCCGTTTGGGGAAGCCCCGGCGACTAGGTCGCGCGGTGCCACAGCAGCCAATCTGTTCTAGGAGCAAATGCCTGAAGAGGGGCACACTTGTGTAGAAATTGTCCACATAAAGATGGTACCCCTTGCCAAATAAGGGTGACACCAAGTCCCAGACTATCTTCCCACTGCTCCCTAGGTAGTCAAGGCAACCGACCGGCTCCAGGGTCTGATCTTTACCCTCATAGACACGAAATTTGTGCGTATAGCCTGTGGCTCTTTCACAGAGCTTATACAATTTTGACCCCATACCGGGCGCGCTTGCTTGGGATGTATTGTTTGAAGCCAAGGTGCCCAGTAAAATGTATCAGGGACTCGTCTGTGCAGATGTTTTGTGCGGGGTATACAAATCTGCAAATTTGGTGTTAAAGTGGTCTATGAGGGGCCGAAGTTTGTGGAGCCGGTCAAAAGCTGGGTGGCCTCTGGGACGAGAGGTGGTGTTGTCACTAAAGTGCAGGAAACGCAGGATGGTCTCAAATCGTGTCCTGGACATGGCAGCAGAGAACATGGGCATGTGATGAATTGGGTTCGTGGACCAATATGACCGCAATTCATGCTTTTTTGTTAGGCACATGTTGAGGAAAAGGCCCAGAAAAGTTTTAAATTCGGAAACTTGGACGGGTTTCCACCGGAAAGACTGGGCATAACAGCTTCCCGGGTTGGCGGTTATAAATTGAGTGGCATACCGGTTTGTTTCTGCCACGACTAGGTCAAAGAGCTCCGCAGTGAAGAACAGCTCAAAAAAACCCCAGCGCCGATCCGATCTGAGCTGTCTCCACCTGAACTCCTGACTGGGCGGTGAAAGGGGGAACTACTGGTGCGGCTGAAGATGGGGGCTGCCAATCAGGGTTTGCCAGCACCTCAGGGATTCTAGGGGCTCTACAGGCCTGTCTGTGCGGTGGCTGCGACGGGGGAACTATTGCACGTGCCACCGTACCAGCTTCAACTGCCCTTCTGGTGCTCGCCACTTAACCATGTTCTACGGCAGTGCTGGTAGAAGGTCCAGGACGGGCTGCGCTGCTGGTGTATGCCTCACCGCGTAATCCGACAGCGCGAGCCCCACTCTGCTGCCCTTGAAGCGGATCCTGTGCTACCTGCGGTCTAGCGACACGGGGCCGGGTACGCCTGGTGCTATCAGGGACCTCAACCTCATCGTCTGAACTTTGGGTCAGACTGTCACTGCTTTCTACAGGTTCGTATTCTGACCCGCTAGATTCGTCAGATGAGGGTTCCAATTCCTCATCCGACTGGGTCAGAATCCTGTAGGCCTCTTCAGGAGAATACCCCTTCCTTGCCATTTGAACAACTAAATTTAGGGGGTATTCCCTGAGACTACCCAAGAAAAAAAGCAAGCCTGTCTTACAAATGGGAGGCTAGCGAAGTACAGGAAGCCGCTGCAATTGATAAAAAATATCAAAACTGATATTTTTATCGCCGTAGTGATTGTGCAGTAACAAAAAAAATTTTTTTGTCGGCGGGGTGGCTGTGGGCGAACGATCAGACCTGATCGGGCAAACACTACGTTTTGGGTGGAAGGTGACTAAGGTGACACTAATACTATTATAGATCTGACTGTGATCAGTTGATCAGTTCTGATCACTTACAGATACTATAAAGTACCACTGCAGATTAGCGTTACGCTAATCAGCGAATGCGGTGCGGTGGGCGCTAACGGACTACCTAAAGGGGCCTAAAAACTAAACTAAACCTAACAGTCAATACTAGTGAAAAAAAAGTGACAGTTTACACTGATCACTTTTTTCCCTTTCACTAGTGATCAAGGGGTTAATTTGGGGTGATGGGGGGTGATCTGGGGCTAATTGTGTGTGTGCTTGGTGTACTCACTGTCACATGTGCTCTCTGCTGGGACCAACCGACGAAAAGGACCCAGCACAGAGCACAGAAGCCATTTATATTTATAAATATAATGTGTTAGGTGGCTTTTCCTTCAATTTTTTTAAAAGTCATCAGCCTGCCAGCGCTGATCATTGGCTGGCAGGCTGATGACCAACTCCTTCTAAAACTTTTACCACTGCACATGCGCGAGCGGCATCAGCGCGTCTTCTCGCGTCTTGCGAGATCACGCACCGATGCGTCAAGGAGGAACATCCCGGCCGCCCGCAGGACACATCTCTGCGTTAGGCGGTTGGGAGGTGGTTAAACTAAGTATTCTTTATAAAGAAAAATCACGTTTTGGAATCGCCATTTTCTGAAAGCCATATATATATATTTTTTTGGGGTGTTTGTCTTACGTGGTGGCTCATTTTATGCGGGATTAGGTAATGTTTCCATTATTACCTTTTTGGGGTACATAGGACTTTTTGATTTACTCAATATTACGCATTCTGTGAGGTGGCAAAAAATGACTGTTCTGGCACTTTATATATATTTTTTAACAGCATTCACTTGACAGGGTAGATCATGTGATAATATTATACAGAAGTTGTTACAGACGCAATGATGCCTAACATGTCTATTTTATTTATTTATTTTTTTAAGTTTTACCCAGTAAAAGCATTTTTGAAAAGAAGCAAACTCTTGTTTTTGTGTTGCCATTTTCTGAAAGCCGTTTCTTATACTTTTTTGGGTGATTGTCTTAGGCTTTTATTTTTTTGTTTGGTCCCATTGTGGGGTACATACGACTTTTTGATCACTTGGTATTGGCCACAAAAAGTTTGCTTTGGCACCGTTTTTATTCATTTATTTTTACAGAGTTCACCTGACTGGGTGGATCATGTGATATTTTTATAGAGCCTGTCGATACGGACGTGGAAATGCCTAATTTGTTTCTTTTTCTTGTTTTTCCTTTTTTTGTTATAATTTTATATGACAATTATGGGAAAAGGGCACTTTTTTTTTTTTTTTTTTTTTTTTCTTCTTTTTTTTTAAAATTTTTCTGTCCCACTGTGGGACTTCAACTTTTGGGCGTATGTTCTCCTTTGCAATGCATTACATGTGTAGTGTTGAGGGAACTTGTGTTTTCGAGTTCAGGGTACAAGGTTCATGTTTTCTAAGAATTCCGTTATGGATTCCATAAGTTATGGTCCGTGGTAGCGGAATTCTTAGATGACCTGAACCTTGTACGCCTAAGGCCCACAGGCTTCCATGAAAGGAATCAGGCTGCCTTCCCAACCATCGGGTCCACGTCACCACAGAGCAGCTCGTACAATCTAGCAGGTTAAGGCCTTATTCACACGTCCGCAATGTAGTCCGCATGTATTCCGCAATTTTGCGGAATACATGCGGACCCATTGACTGTGAATGGGGCCGGGAAAGATGCGGAGAGCACACACTGTGCTCTCCGCATCCGATTTTGCGGAGCGCGCCGCCGATTTTCCGGTCCGCGGCTCCGCAAAAAAAATAGAGCATGTCCTATTCTTGTCCGCAATTGCGGACAAGAAGAGGCATTTTCTATGGAGTCCGGGCAATGTGCGGTCCGCAAAAATGCGGAATGCACATTGGTGGTGTGTCCGTGTTTTGCGGATCCGCGGCTCCGTGGATCCGCAAAACACTTGCAGACGTGTGAATGTAGCCTTAAAGAGGACCTGTCACCGCAAAATACAATACAATCTGACAGCACCACGTTATAGAGCAGGAAAAGCTGAGCAGATTGTATATTTTTTGGGGGGAAAAGATTCAGTAAAACCTGTAATTTATACATTTATATCTTTGCTTTTTCCACTTCCTGTGAAGAGCTATTGGTACAGGAGTAGGGGTTATCAGTGATTGATAGCATTGTGTGTATAAGAGATAGCTGTCAGTCACTGACAACACCTCCTCCCTGTACCAATAGCTGTTCACAGGAAGTTTTAATAACTCTTTCCCCACAAAGCTATGCTATCTGCTTAGCTTCTCCTGCTCTGCAACATGGTGCTGTCAGATTGTGCTGCATTTCTCCCCCATTTTCCTTGGGGGACACAGGAGATCTTGGGTATAGCTCGGCTCCCTAGGAGGCGTGACACTAAGTGAAAGCTGTAAGCCCCTCCTCCATCAGCTATACCCTCAGCCTGGAGTGAGAGACTGCCCGTTTTTGCTTAGTGTCCAAGGAGGCAAGACCCTCCCTGCTCTGCAGGGCTGCTTTCTCCTTCTGTATTTTTTTGTTGATTTTTATTTTTTATTTTTCTTCCAGATCAGGGATAACAGAGGCGCACTAGACCTCTCTGTTCTCCCGGGGTTGAGCTGCGCCAGTGCCGGTAAACCGCACTGCTGCCTCTCCCACAGAAGGCAAGGTGGATCTGGGCAGCACTAGCTCCCCTACATCCCGCCAGTGCAAGAGTCGCCTGCCCGCCAAGTCCCTCTTCCAGCGTCCTGCCACTACGGTGCCAGTAGCTGAAGGGGCGACCCTGCTGGAACGGACCGAGGGTGAAGACGGCTGATGGTGAGAGGTGGCTGCTCCAGCTCTACCCCCCCACATCCCTTCACCCACCCACCATCCTGGTCTACTGCGTGCCTGGCCCCCACTGGGGGTCCTCCACCCTCTGGTTTTCCACAGGATTTCTAATCTTGGCCCAGACCCTAGGTTAATTCACTCAGGGACTAAACCTTGGTGGCTGCTGGGGTGTTAAACGGCTGCATAAGCTTCCGACCTCCCCCCTCCCTTCCTTCCTGAAAAGGGAATGGCGGTCACCCCACTGCCCCCTGTGGCAGCCATCAGGCAGGGCCGGGAGAGTTTGGCCACATGCCCAGGCAGCTCTGCCCCCTCCTCTCTCTGCAACAGGACAGGAGGTCCGCACATGGCATCAGTTGCAGGGTCTCCACTCACCTTTGTATTTGCTGCAATGTGGTATGGGCACCTCCGCACCGCTCCTGGTCCTCAGTGTCCTGGCCGACCTGGTCCTTTTCGCGGGCTGCCAGCCGTAAATCGCTGACCTCCCGCTTTTCAAGTCCCTACCTTCCGGCCGCGGGTTGGGCACCCTCGGCCGGCATATATGTGCGGTCGCCTCGCGCTGTTCCGGGGTCCTCAACCATCGGTGCTCCTGGGTCGGCCGGGCGCCGCAAATTTGGGCCCCGACTTCGCGGCCTACTAGGCCGCAATCCGGCCTCAAAAGGGGGGGCGGGAACCTCTCGCAGGTGCGAAATTTTCCCGCCTGGAGGTTCATCCTCCCCACAGGAGATCGCTACTCCGCCCCCAGGTCTTATTCAGTTTAACCTTTTTATTGCCGTCCATCCAGGAACTGGCTCCTGTCTAGGGGCCTGATGGTGGCCCCTTACTGCCTCTCAGAAAAGCTGGGCCCTATATAGTGGCCCTTCCTACCTCTCAGTGAGGCCGTGTTTTTATTATAAACAAAAACAAAAAACACAGATTTCTTGCTGGCTGCACTGGACGCTGCAGCCTACTCTCAGTACTGCTGGCTGTATGCATGCCCCCTTCCACAGGCGGCATGTCGCACACCCCGGTTGTGGCGCTGGCCAGGTGCAGGTTCCCCTCCTAGGGGGACCCTTGCCCTCCCCCAGTATACGGCAGCCGGCCATATGCGAGCCCCTGATCCCTTCCATGGGTGGAATCTCGCACCCCTCCCCAGTTACAGTGCTGGCCGTGTGCATGCCCTCTTCCATAGGCAGAACACTGCACTTCCCTGACTGCGTGCTGGGGCCATGTGCATGACCCCCCCTTCATAGGCGGAATACTGCACGCTCACCGGACACGGTGCTGGCCATGTGCATGACCCCCCCCCCCCCCCCTGCATAGGCGAAATACTGCACTCCCACCGGATACGGTGCTGGCCATGGGCACGTCCCCCCTTCCATAGGTGGACGTTGCACTCTGACTAGAACGGTGCTGGCCATGTGCACGTCACCCTTATATGGGCGGCACACGGCACTCGAACGAGATACGGTGCCGGTCTTGTGCATGACCCCCTTCCGTAGGCAGTCTGCTGCACTCACTGGATAAGGTGCTGGCCATGTGCGTGACCCCCTTGTATAGGTGGAACACAGCACTCTCCCTGGGGGGGAATTCTCGCTGGGTACATTGCTGGCCATGTGCATGACCCCCTTCCATAGGTGGAGTTCTGCACTCTCTCTGATTGCGAAACTGGCCATATGCACGATTCCCTACCTCGGGGGAATTGTGCACTCTCATGGGCCATTAACGTCCATGTACATGCCCCTCTTCTAGGAATATATTACGCTCTTTCTGGCCATATGCAAGCCCCCCCCCCCATTCCATAGGCGGCAATTGCACTCTCACTGGTTTCACTGCCGGCAATACGCACGTCCCCCTTCCATGGGGGAATTCTCACTGCCGGCCATGTGCAAGCCCCTCTTCCATAGGCGGAATGTTGCACCCTCACTGCAGTCACTGCCAGCCATGCGCCCGACCCCCATTCTATGGGGGAATACTGCACTCTCGTTGGTTTCGCTGCCGGCCATGTGCATGACCCCCTTCTTGAGGGAATACTGCACTCTCGCTGGTTTCGCTGCCGGCCATGTGCACGCCCTCCTTATGTAGGCGGAAGATTGCACGCTCACTGGATTCGCTGCCGGCCATGCACATTACTAACTTCCATAGACGGCACGTGGCACTCTCACTGACTTGCCGCCAACCATGTGCGTACCACTTTTTCACAGGTGGAATCCTGCCCTTTTACTGGATTGCTGCCGGCCACGCACATGCCACCTTTTTTCCTATGCCGCATATGCGCTATCACTGTCTATAGTGCTGGCCCGGCGCATACCCCCCCCCCCTTTTTTTTTTTTTTGGCGGGATGCTGCTCTTCTGCTGGCTGCCCCCTAGAGGCGGAGTGCTTGTATTCTCACTGGAGGCAGTGTTGGCCATGTGCGTGACCGCCTCCCCCTAGAGGTGGAGTGCTTGTATACTCACTGGAGGTAGTGTTGGCCATGTGCGTGACCGCCTCCCCCCTCTATGCGGCTGTTCTTGTACTCGCACTTCCCACAAGTGCTGGCTTGTGCACCCCCCTCCTTTCAAGGGGAGCATTTGCACTTTCAGGTACTGGTCACAGGCTCGGATCCTGCTTTGGTGGAGCACTCTCGCCGCTGCGAGGCTACCCTTGTGTGTCCTACCCTTACATACTGTACGGGCTTTGGGCATGTTCCCGCTGGGGCTCTGTCCTGCCCTCCTCCAACTTGGCGATGCATGCCCATCCAGGAGCGGTGTGTGCTTTATTGCAGTTCCCATGGTACGCCAGAGGTCACATGGGCGAGAGGGCTATCTGCAGCGCCTTCGCCTTCCAGGGGGACTCTTGCGGAACTACGGTTCCTTCACCGGCTTCCGTTCCCTCCTTTTCGGATGTGGTGTGCCGTGGGTCCTTTCTCTGGAGACTCTCTGCACTTGGTGCCGTTCTGCTGCCAGGTTCGGGCCGCTTTCCTCTGACAGGTCACGCAGCTTCCCAGGGTGCTTCAGTTTGGCCAGGTCCGGGGACCTCCACCTTGAGTTCTTCCGGGTATTGCCTTCTGTGGGAGGTGAGCCAGGCGACTCGCAGAGTATCGGGTGTTCTGCTCTTGAGCTGCCCTACTCTGCTTACCCTGTTACCCACTCCTCCTTTTCAGTTGGAGGGGTTCTGCCAGCATCCGCCTCGATTGCTTCTTCTCGCTGGCTCCATTTTGGCTCCTGCTCGGGGCATTTCCCTCCTCTGGGCTTCTGCCGACCAGGCTTCCGAGGCTGTTACTTTTCAGCTCGGGGAGCGTATGATTGGCCTGGGAGGCTCCGAAGTTCCTGTAGCGACGTCGGACGGTCTACCTTGTCCGCGCTTGTGGTGCTGGCTGTTTGCCCACTTACCGGGCCTACCGTGTCTGTCCCCCCGCTTAGGTGACCGTTTGCGGTTTCCATTGTAGGCAGAGGTCCTGCTGTACCTTGCCTTTTGGTCGGTTGACCCCCAGCCTTGGCTCCGGGTTTCTACGGCTGGTAACTGTGGTGCTTCCCTCTCTATTCCTTGCCATGTCGGCCCTTGACTGGTAGGCCATGACTTCTCACTCCCTGTACTTATAATCCGTGTGCTCTGATCTGGGGCAGTGTTTTTGTCTTCAATTGTACCTTATCCATCTCGAGGCTCGTTGTTCTCGGCCTTACCTGTCGTTGGCTCCACAACCACTACGACATGGACTTTGGCTTCTCGTGTCCTGGATGCTGGATGGACCCTGTTGGTTCTTTCCGTCCTCTCTTCTGCTCCCCCATCCCTGGTGGCCACGGGATGCTGTTGCTCTTTGGCCGATGGGTCCGGCTCTTCTGGACTCTTCCGCTGGCGCTACTGGTCCGCGCCTACTCGCGTTAGTTCTTGCTCCCGGCCGGGCTTTGCCCAGGCTCTGTTCTCGGGTTTGGAAATCTTGCCCTCGCATTCTGGGATACACTGGCGTTCCCCCACTTTTCTCTCCCCAAGGTGATGTCTCTCCAGTCCGACCTGAACATGGACCTGGGACCCTGTTCTCTAAAGGGTCAGCGCTCTCCTTCCTATTTCAACGTCCCCTGGGCGCTCCGACCCCGTCAAGACCTTCATCCACGGGGTGACTCCTTAGTCCATCTGTACCGTCCCCCGGCACTGCTCTACGAGCTCAATACTGTGCTTTCAGCGCTCTAGTCCTCCCCCTTTGAGCCGCTACGGACGGTCTCCCTACGCCTTCTGGAGGGTGTCCGAGTTGGCGGCGCTTTTCTTGTTGTGAACTTTCCCTGGTTCCACCAGGATATGGTAGTTCTTCGCCCTGTTCCCTTGTTCCTCCGTAAGGTGGTCTCTGCCTTTCATCTGGACGAGGACATCGTCCTCCCATCCTTGTGTCCTTCCCCTCCCTCTCCCGGGAACAGGAACTTCTTCGTTTGGACGTTGTCAGGGCCCTGAGACTTACCTGGAGTTCACCGGCTCCTTCCGGCGCACTGACTCCCTGTTTGTGGTTCTGGAGAGTTCGCGCTAAGGGTTAGCCGCCTCTAAGGTTACTATCGCCCGCTTTAAGATGGCTATTACTGAGGCTTATCACGCCAAGGGCAGGGTTCTGCCCCCTGCGTTGCTGCTCACTCAATTAGAGCAATAGGTGCTTCCGGGGGCCCAGAGACATCGGGCTTCGGCTGCACGGCTATGGAAGGCGGCCACCTGGTCGTCTTGCACACCTTCTCCAGATTCTACGAGGGCATACGCCTGCGTCGGCTGACGCTGCTTTTGGGCCGTCTGGTTTTGCAGGCGGCAATTAACTGAGGCCTATGGGTGTTCGCCTGGGAATTGTGGTCCCTTCCTTCTGGGACTGCTCTAGAACGTCCCATGGTTTCCTGTGTCCCCCAAGGAAAATGGGCGAGAAAACGAGACTTTTGTATAACTTACCAGTAAAGTCTCTTTCTCGCTCTTCCTTGGGGGACACAGCACCCGCCCTTCATCTGTTCTTCGGTTGTGGTTTTGGTCTTGGTTGCCCCTGTTGGGTGCTTGACGGTTGTTCCTTTCCGTTTGGGGGTTATCTTTCACTACTTGGACAAGCAACTGGCAGTCTCTCTTTCCAGGCTGAGGGTATAGCTGCTGGAGGTGGGGCTTACAGCTTTCACTTAGTGTCACGCCTCCTAGGGAGCTGAGCTATACCCATGGTTTCCTGTGTCCCCCAAGGAAGAGCGAGAAAGAGACTTTACTGGTAAGTTATACAAAAGTCTCGTTTTTGTGGTGACAGGTCCTCTTTAACGCCCTCAGAATCCCTTTAATGCAGTTCCATGATAAGTGTCTGTAGGTCCAGGTCTGCACTCTCCAAAATCTTGTCTTTTACAAATCAGTAATTGCCAATAACCCAGGATAGCACTGCATCGGTCAGACTGTTGCAGTCATCCGCAGAATATAGGCGTATATTCCGTATACGGTTAATGGATTTGTACAAAAACAAGAAAAATTTGCTGCAATTTGTGCTGAATTGTTTGTAGGACAATTCTATGTAAGGCTACTTTCACATTAGCGTTTTCTGCGGATCTTTCATGAATCTGCAAAAACGCTTCCGTTACAATAATACAACCGCATGCATCCGCCATGAACGGATCCACTTGTATTATGTCTTCTATAGCCATGGCGGATCTTGAACACCACTGAAAGTCAATGGGGGACGGATCCGTTTTCTATTGTCAGGGAAACTGATCCATCCATATTGACTTACATTGTGTGTCAGGACGGATCCGTCTTGCTCCGCACTACATCGTGGACAGAAAAACGCTGCCTGTAGTGTTATTCTGTCCGCGATGGGAGCGCAACCAAATTTTTGTGCATTCTGTTTTTCAGTTCAGTTTTGTCCCCATTGACAATGAATGGGGACAAAACTGAAGCGCTTTCTTCCAATATTGAAATCCTATGACAGAGCTCAATGGCAGAATTGAAAATGCTAATGTGAAAGTAGTCTAAACCAGAGTGTTTTTGACTGAGGCTAAACTGTTTCGAATGGTCTCATGTGACACTTGGGTGCCTCTTACCTCCCTTAATCCTTTCTACCCAGGAGGTTTTTTTAACCTTGCGTTTTTGTTTTTCACTCCCCGCCTACCAGAGCCATACCTTTTTTTATTTTTCCGTTCACATAATGGTATGAGGGCTTATTTTTTTGAGGAACAAGTTGTACTTTCCAACGCCACCATTTAATATTAAATAGAATGTAATGGCAAAAACATTTCAAAGGTGGTGGAATTGAAAAAAAAAAACAATTTTGCCACAGTTTTCCCTTTTTTTTTTTTTTTTTTTTTTTTTTACGCTGTGCGGGCATGCTGGAAGTTGTAGTTTTGCAACAGTTGGAGGCACACTGGTTGGGAAACACTGCATTGTGTGGTAAAACTGACTTGTGATCTTCATTCTCCAGGTCAGTACGAATCCGGCGATACAACATGTGTATACTTTTCCTTGCGTTTGGATGCTGAATTTATTAACTTTTTTTCATTATTATTTTCTAACCTCTAAGGCCTCTTTCACACGGGCGTCATGTTTGACGCCCGGATAAGAGGCGGGTGCGTTGCGGGAATATGCGCATTTTTCCCGCGCGGGTGCAAACGTTTGTGACGCGTTTTGCACGCGCGTGAGAGAAATCGCCTTGTTTGGTACCCAACCCGAAGTTATTATTTTCCCTTATAACATGGTTATAAGGGAAAATAATAGCATGCTTAATAAAGAATGCATTGTAAAATGAAGTGGAAGGGGTTAAAAATAATAAAGTTTAACTTACCTTAGCCACTTGATTGCGCAGTTGCGATCTCTCCTCTCTTTCCCTGCATCAGCTAAGATCTAAAAGACCTGTGATGACGTCACATCACATGGTCCAATCACATGGTCCATCACCATGGTAAGATGGACCATGTGATGTGATGTCATCACAGGTCCTTTAGATCTTAGCTGATGCAGGGAAAGAGAGGACAGATCGCAACTGCGATCAAGTGGCTAAGGTAAGTTAAATTTTATTATTTTTAACCCCTTCCACTTCATTTTACTAAGCATTATTTATTATAACCATGTTATAAGGGAACATAATAGAGATCGGCTCCCGTTGCTAAGCAACCATGAAGGAAAATCGCAACGCATCCGCACTTGCTTGCAGATGCTTGTGATTTTCCCGCAGCCCCATTCACTTCTATGGGGCCTGCGTTGCGTGAAAAACGCACAATATAGAGCATGCTGCGATTTTCACGCAACGCAGAAGTGATGCGTGAAAATCACTGCTCATGTGCACAGCCCCATAGAAATGAATGGGTCCGGATTCAGTGCGGGTGCAATGCGTCCTCCTCACGCATTGTACCCGCGTGGAAAACTCGCCCATGTGAAAGAGGCCTAACTGTTTTGTAGTTGTGTGTGGAGCTGTATGGGGGCTAATTTTTTGTGGTACTTTTCATTGATAACATTCTGGGGTGTGTATTACTTTTTGATCACTACACAATTGTTTTGGGAGGAGAAGCGACAAAAAAATGGCAGATTAGCCATTTTGACCCTTTATTTTTTATTTTATTTTTCGCCTTTTTCTGGATAGGAAACTCTTTTATTTTGATAGTATGGGCATTAACAAACGCGGTGATACAATACCCATAATGTGTAAATTTTTTTTTTTTTTGTTTGTTTTTTGCCTTTTTTTTTTATTCTCATTTTGAGGGAAGGGGTGATTTGAACTTTTATATTTTTTACATTTATTTATTTATTTTTATTTTTTTATTGGTAAATACTTTATTCATTTTTTTTCCCCACACTTTGCTTGTTATAGTTCCCTATGGGAACTATAACAAGCCGTAGTGTCTGCAGAGAGCCCCCTGTAAATAGTTGTGTCTGCTGAGCGTCCACCCCCCTCTCAGTAAACAGTAGTGCCAGCAATTGCTAGTAGGGTCAGGTCACAATATACTGTATATAGGGAGCTACGGGCTCATTCACATGTCTGTATGGCGGGCCCGTGCTGCGGACTGCTAATGCACGGGTACTTGTATGATTCCTGTGTTGTGGAGTGGACCTATTGACTTGAATGGTTCCGCAATATACTTCAAGAGATGGCACATGTTCTATCTTTTGTGGTGCAGAGGCGCGGACCCAAAAGCCCACAGAAGGGTTTTGTAATGCTACCGCGTCTAGTGCTTCTGATTAATGCCTTTGTTCCGGGCCATGCAAGTATATTGCAGATTGTGGACCCCTTCAAGTCAAACGCTGTTTGCGGCCCGTAACATGGCCATGGACGGCCTACGGTGAATGGGAACAATATCCTTACACATTCAGCAACATTTACAGGAGACTTACCCACTGTAGTGAGTGCAGGACATCTTCCTTAGGCCTCATTCACATGGCCTTGTGTGCCCTGTGCCCGTGTTGTGGACTTTGAAAGGGTCCGCAATCTATAAGATATGGAGCGGCACAGAGCAGAGGCACTGATTGGAAGCACTACGAAGAGCATATATTGGATTTGGGTCCGTGCCTCCGCACCACAAAAATTAAAATGTTTTATTTATTTTGTCGGTGTGGAGTCTATTTAGCGGATAGTGTGTCCACATCCGCAAATGTCCTACACTTGGCCGGTACCCGTGCATTGCAGACTGCAAATAGCACGGGGCATACACGCTCGTGTGCATGAGCCCTCACTTTGGGCGATTTTCAGACAATAAGAGTAGGCAAGAAAGGGTTATCTGGCTTGTACCTCGCAGCCTGTACCGTTTTTGTTTTATATTACATTTTGACAGTGGATAGTTACTATAGATGAAAAATGGCATTGGCTTCTTGTACAGTGATTCCTCAAGATACAATATTTTCAATATACAATGGTCTTTTCTGACCCATCATCGTAAGTTGGAACTAGACTCAACATACAATGCCTCAGACTCGGATCCAAGCAATCAAGATCACTTCTCTGGTAAAATAGCGGTATTCCCATCTGGCCTAACTGTCTATATAAAGAGCTGAATGCGGTTTCTAATGCAAGGCTTTGGGGTACCTATGGTCTTAATCGAATGTGTCAGCTGTATGAAAATAATTGTCTTGAGTCCTTCAATACACTACAGCAAGAGTTCGGGCTGCCTAGAACATTGTTCTATGTCTATCTTCAGGTACGCCATGCTGTACAATCGCAAGACAGTACGGAGAAATCTGTGCCTGCTGATACACATTTGATTATCACTCATACGGCGTCCCAGGGTGGTACAAAGGGTGTGATCTCCTTATATTACTTGAGCCTAATGGAGGCATTGCATAAAGCTCATCCTCTTATATGCTAAATGGCAGCAAGATATTGCTGGCTTAACCACGGAACAATGGGAGGAAGTTTTGGATGTTTTTCCCAGGGTAGCTATTTTCGCTGCACAGAGTATATAGGACTCCGGTCTTGCTGCATAGGATGGGGTATAGGACAGATGATACCTGCCCTAGATGCGGAGCACACAATGCTAATTTAGTTCACTTGATGTGGAACTGCCCGAGATTACGGCGATATTGGTCTGATGTTGCGGGTCTAATCCATTCTGTGTTTGATATTAGTATTGACTTATCTCCTATTATATGTATATTGGGATATACTGAAACGGACCAGCTACTCCTGAGCTTAAACAGGACCTTTCACTGGTCCAAAGTTTAACCTCCCAGGATATGAGCTGAGCGCTGCGACTGGCCAGCGCTCCAGCCTGGGAGAAGGAGACGCCCGGGGCAAAAATAGGAGAAGCACGTGCGTCGGTACCGGGGGCTACAGAGGACGAACGGAGCGGCACCCAGGGATAATAGTAAGTGCAGGGACATCCCTGAGTGCCGCTCTGCATGTACATAGCTTTGCCTAACAAACTTTGGCCCGGTGAAAGGTCTACTTTAAATTAGCGGTTAAGAGAATTCTTTACCAAGCAAAGAAGTTAATTGCGTTTCACTCGATTGACTCTGCTCACCCAGTCGTCCAGGACTTACTAGTCAAAATTCATATGCTGGTGAGACTAGAGAGCTGTGTGTATCAAAAACTAGGAAGTAACAAGAAGTTTGAGAAAATATGGTCATTGTGGGTAACGCATCATCATCGTGTGGTTTAACCTGATGGGATTGTTCTGCATGATGCTGGGTATGGTATGCCTGATGATTGGTTTGCAAGACCGGTTGATTGATGGTGAGGCTGACAGAGATAGTCTCGGACTTGTAGTCCCGATGGACAATCAAAGAATGGACTACCCTGGACTGATTACCGAACTATGGACTTTCGAAACCTAGAAGACTTCTCTTGGTACCTCTTCTGTGGACTTTCCTGTGACAGCGAACTCGGAACTTGGGGAGGGAAGGGGTTGGGAGAGGGTGGGCTGGTGATTTATTTATTTATTTATTTATTTATTTATTTATTTTAGGGGTTGCTTGTTTGTTTACAAAACTTTATTGAAAATCAATAAAAATGATTTGAAAAAAATAGCTGTATTAGTTACTAGCAGCTATTCCGGACTGTTATATGTAAGGACTTGTTTTATCTGTCTCAGTTATCTGCTTATTTTTCTTAAATATTCATTCTCTCTTACCTTGGATTATGTTTTTGGGCTTTGGAACCAATTGCTCAACTTACAATGGTTTCAACATACAATGGTTGTCCTGGAACCAATTAATATTGTAACTTGAGGGACCGCTGTATAACTACTTCCCTGATTTTTATCCAACAGACTTTCAACTGAACTCTCATCTATCAACACTGGCAAATATTCACAAGATATACCACACACTCAACCGGCTGGTAAGAGCGGGATATTGGCATGACGAGATATTGGAATAGCGACATGCAGTTTATTAATAAAAATCTGCTGATCTATAATGTGCATAGATTTGTGGTTAAACACCTATTCATTGGAGCATATTACATATGCAGGCTAAATATTACATTTCATATCCCATGTACAGAATTTGACAGAAGACGTGGGTCAAGACGATCACCAGACAGGTAGGTAGACAATTGCAATCTAATGTCCTTACTTAGATTTCTGCTTTATAGTTGAAGACCTTTTTATTCTAATATATTGATAAGTGGGAAGAAAATCTTGTATAATAATGTTAGGCTCTGTTCACACTAGGGTTGTTTGGGGTATCGAATTTTCGATACCTATTCGATACTTTTGTCCGATATCGATCTCAATACTGGGATTTGACATTTTTCGATACACAGAGCATGGAGCGCCTGCTATCAGCGCGCGCCACGTTCGCTCAGCAGCACAGGGGAGAAGGAGTCTCTCTCTCCCTCCCCCCTATGCCGCTGCTGCCAATGAGGAGAGAGAGAGGGGCGGAGGAGGGGAGGGCGCACTGTGCCACCAATGAAAGTTAACAATTAATACAAATATAGAGGGTTCGGTGCAGAATCACATAGCCGTCACCCAGCCTCTATGACAGGAAGCTGCGATCAGCGGCAGTTTACCCTGGGGGTTAACTGCCGCTGATCGCAGCTTCCTGTCATAGAGGCTGGGGGCGAGCTATGTGATTCTGCTGCTGGCACCCAGCCTTCTGTATTAAACGTTAGTTATCAATGGTGGCGCCCCCCCTGCTCCCCAGTATTAAATAATTGGTGGCGCAGCTCGCCTTCCCCCCTCAACCCCCCAGTATTAAAATCATTGGTGGCAGAGGCCACAGGGTTGCCTCCCCTCCTCCTCATTGGTGCCAGTGGCAGCTTCTGATCGGAGTCCCAGCAGTGTAATCCTGGGGCTCTGATCGGTTACCATGGCAGCTTTTTTTTTTTTTTTTTTGCGTAGTATCGAGTATAGCAATACTTTTTTATAGAAAAACCGAATCAAAATTTTGGTATTGAAACAACCCTAGTTCACACTAGCGTAATGGTTTCTGATGTTAATGAATCTGTTATGATTTGGATGTATTCATTGTGAAACAGGTCCCACTCACGCTATTTTTGCCATCAGCAATGAAATAGAAACCTGATGGAACTTTCCCTAATGGTAGTTTGGACAGAGTGTTATCCTAAGGCCTCATGCACATTCGTGCAGTGTGGTCCACAAACCACGGATCTGCAAAATACGGACACCACATTTTCTCACTCCCATCACTAGAAATGACTATTCTCGTCGGCAGTACGCACAAGAACAGTACATGTTCTAATGGACATACGGATGCGGACAGCACACGGATGACATATATGTGTGCTGTCCGTTTTTTTGCAGACCCCTAGAAATGAATTTATCCATGTGCCATCCGCAAAAAAAGCAGAAAGCACACGGATGGAAAATACAGTTGTGTGCATGAGTCCTTACAGTAAGAATCAATATCTATTAGCATCATTATATCGGATTTGTTGCAGACTCTATTAGAAATGTAATGGTCGTATGACTCGGTTTGCTGAAGGAGCGTGAAAGCCTTTTAATAATATCTGACAACGGGGACTTGTCTTATTTTATTGTTGTCAGGATATGTAGGGCTATAAGTGGGTAGTACGCAACAGTCATATAGAGAGATTATTAAATCTGAATGTTCTCTATTTTCTTTTTCCAGGAAGTCTGCGTTCCTGCAGCACCTCCGACTGCTTTACTAAAACTATGCCCCCACGAAAAAAGAGGAGACCTGCTGCTGGCGATGATCTCTTGGCTAAGAAAAGTAGACATGACGGGTAGGAGATTAACAGCCATATAAAGAATGAGAACATTTATTGCACTTAGTTCTGTTACTTAAGAACTATCATAAATTCCATCATCCGTATCCTATACCAAACTATTACTGCTCGGGCTGGTTTCAGATGGCCTAAAGGGGTATTCTGGTTATAACTATCAGATGGGTGGCAGTCCCACTGCAGGGACCCCCACCGATCGCAAGAACAGGGGTCCTATACCCTGTGGAGCCCCCTTGAAATGGACCATGCTGCTGGTCGGAAAAACTTGCTGCCGCTCCATTCATTTCTGTAGGAGCACCAGAGATAACCGAGCGCTATACTCGGCTATCACCGCAGCATAACAAGCACCGCGGTGTACATTGTTGTGCTTGTTATGCTGCGGTGATAGCCGAGTATAGCGCTCGGTTATCTCTGGTGCTGTGGCCTCACCTGGGCCGGCCAGTAGTGTACATTGTATAGTGGCTGTGCTTTGTTTTGCAGCCCAGGCCCGTTTACATGAGTAGGACTTAGGTGCTCATAGCCATATGACCAACATTACTGGCCGGCCCAGGTGAGGCCACAGCATTCAAATAGCAGATCAGAAATCTCACATGAAAAGGGAAAAGATGATTGCTATGCTGCGTCTGTAATGACCCGATCTATTAAATTATCTCACACGGTGAACAACGTTAAAAAATCCCCAGTGACAGAATTTTTTTTTTTTTTTGCCACGTCACCTAGCAGAAAAAATTATCTAAAGGTCACCCCAACATTTATTTTTTTTTTTAAAGTCATACAATACATTAGACATACCCATTAAAGATACAACTCTTCCTTTTATTGATTTGTGACCAGTTACCGTTAAAATGAGGCTGAAAAAGCTTGTTTTACTTGTCAGGCCATGTTCACACCAGTGCTACAAATATCGGGGATCTGCTCCGTTAGAGGAGCACAACATTGAAGTTACCGGAAGTACTGGAGCCATCATATATTGGTAACAAACATCACCTGCCCAACTGACTAGTGGGATCCGTCAGGTTTCTGTCAGAAGATGAAAGATTTTACTGCATATAACATCACAGTATGCGGTCCCATATTATAATTTTTTTTACAGACTTTGAGATGGAGGCCCCTATTTGACCAGAGCCTTAGTTCAGCATTTTCAGTAGACTAGGCTTTGCAGCAGTAGAGGCCATATACATTAGACAGCCAAGCTTCGGAGACAGCAATATCAGGCGACCACTGCTCCCTACCCCACTATACACCTGCTCAGCTGAGTGTGTGTCTGTTGTGAGTGGGGTGTAGGCCTTGGCCTGACATCTCTGGCGGTGGCTTTATTCCTTGGAGAGTAAAGGCTAGGGCATGTTAAAACTGAACATAATCTTCCTCTACGTTTCATCTTTCAGAATGTATAAGAAATACGACTCTACAAGAATTAGAGCAGAAGACGAAGCTTTTTCAAGCAAGAGGTGCCTGGAGTGGTTTTATGAATATGCGGGTATGGTCCCAGCATTTAATGCTGTTTTATGTATGAAGTGGAAATGAGTTTCTGATGTGTCGTGTAAGTCAGATTGCAGAGCTGCTCTGTAGCAGCGCCTCCTGCTCTGGCAGACCTGGCCCATTCAGTTCTTTTACCGCCATATGGTGTGTGACCAGACACACAGCGGTCGGCCATCTTCTTTTATTAAGGAAGGTTTTTTATGAGAGGATCCCTTTTAATTCTTGCTGCAGAGTAGTTTTGAATAGATTTTAATGCCTACTCTGCTCCACAGTTGAGTGCTGCTTCAACTAAAGCTCAGCTGACGGCGCTCCGTACTCCTAACTGTGACACCAAGTGTGGGGGTCTGGCAGTGTGTATATATGCATTTATATATTAAAATATGGTTAGTATGGGGTTAAAAATGTTAAAAGCCATACTCCCTCTCACTCATCCCCTGCCACTGCTGCTCTGGTTCTTGCTGTCCTCCACTACCTGGTGCTGGCTCAACATGTCATAATTGCCAGGAGACACCTGCTCAGCGAGTCACTAGAGTGGATCTTAGTAGGCATTTCCTACGAGCCAACTGAAGGATGTGGAGGGCAGCTGGGAGAGGAGCAGAGGCGGAATGGCTTTTGACTCGGGGTCAGTAGGGGGTGAGTATGGCATTTTTTTATTTATTTTTTTTACCCGCTGCAAGGTATGTAAACAATTTTATGGAAAAAACTTTTAAACCGCTCCTTAGCCTACATGCACACGGCAGTGGTTTTTTGGGGCCTTTGTTCCGTTTTTTTTGCGGATCCGATGGTTTCTTATCCGTTTCTATGGATCCATTAAAAATGCGGATGCCTCTTCCGTTGCCTGTCCGCATTTCACGTCCGCAAAAAAAATATGGCATGTCCTATTCTTGTCCGCAAAAAACGGTTTGCGGACCCATAGAAGTCAATGGGTCCGCAAAAAATGCGGATGACCAACGGAAGCCATCTGTTTGTCATCCGCATCCGTTTTTTTTTTTTTTTTTTGCGGATGGTTGCTTGGAAACCAGGGCACTTGTACAGGTACTTTAAGAGACTGGTTCAAGCCCTCCGTTTTTTTTTTGCGGATCCGCAAAAAAAATGGAAGACACACGGAAACACAACCTACAATATTTGCGGACACATGGAACGGATGTGGATGTGAAAAAAAAAGGAAGACGGATCTGCGATTTGCGGACAGCAAAAAACAACTGTCGTGTGCATGTAGCCTTAAACGGAGTTTCTCATCATGGAAACAGTCTCGGCAGCGTCCTTATAAATGGTGAGAGAGCTATGTCAGTGGCAGGGAAATAAATTCCAGATGAAGACTTGCACACTGGTGTAAAGTAACGGGTGGGGTGAGCTATTTTTATACTACATCCAGTTTAAATGATTATTCCCATTTTATAAAGCGCTGGCAAAGTGAGATGTCATCTCTCTAGAAGATGGGAAATGCCCATTTAAAGGGAATCCGTCACCTGTAAAATCTATATCGGTCTAGGCACAATGCCTTAGCTAATCATTCCCCGATCCGTCTCTTCAATTCCAAGAAAATGCAAATTATGACTTCAGTGCACAGAGGGCAGGTGTGAGCTACTCGGGGCACCTTAGCGCCTCTCCTCTACTTTGCTGGCCAGCCCTCTTCCACTTGATTGAAAGGGCCAGATGAGATGATGATTCAGACGCCTGACCTGTAAAACTGTCAAGGAGAGTGGTGTAGCTAGGGTGCCCCAGGTGGCTCAGGCCTGCCCACAGTGCACTTAAGACATCATTTGCATATGGATTAAACAGCATTTTCTTGGAATTGTGGCACCAGATTGGGGAGAGAGAAGCATAGATGTAATTAGCTGAGACAGGTCTAGCAGGCATTGCACCTAGTCTGATATAGGTTATACAGGCGACAAATTCCCTTTTAATCAAAGCATTTGTGACACCAGAATTTCTAATAAAAATGGCTTCTTTCTCTCTACAGGAACTGACGACATAGTAGGTCCAGAAGGCATGGAGAAATTTTGCGAAGATATTGGTGTAGAGCCTGAAAATGTAAGGCTTCCTTTTTCCTGTAATTTACCAACAGACATTCATGTATACAAATGAGTGCAAATAAGCTTTTATTGTATATCAAGTGGGAACAAGCACCTTCCCTCGTTTTTAGAAATGATCCCCAGAGTATGATGGGCAGGAAAATATGCTCTTTTATAATAATAATTGAATAATTCTAACCGAATGGGTAAAGGGATGTTGCTTTAATAAGGACAGCTCCGATCAATGTGGCTTTCTAGGGCTTGTGGATGTTGTAAGGATGAGGGTTCCCAACTTAGGACTCTTCTGTAGTCCACGTTCACACAACAGTATTCTGCAAACGCCAGACGTGGAACCTACAGAGCGAGAAAATAGAAAGATGTATACCTCTATTCCTTTTGCAACTGTTTTGCCGACCAAATAATCATAGTGTGAAAGTGGGTGTGTTTGGCTTTTCCTGTCTTTGTTTTTAGTGCGTTTTTTTTAAGTAGAAAACGTCTGCTCCAGATGTTGCACAGAAGCCTAGGGGAAATATTAAATGTAGGACAAGCAGGCTTTTATTTTACCCTTAAGGTGTGTTTTTCTCCCATAAATCTCAGTTAAGAAAAAATGTACATGCAGTGTGTAAAAGTGTTTTAGCAAAAAAGGAAAAGCCAGGCATGCCAAAAAGCCTTTAAAAAGCACATGGTGCTAAAACATACTTTGTGCAAAAACGCGACCAATTCAGGTGTTTTTTTGCCACTTTTTTTTTTTTTTTTCTTTCTTATGGCCCACAAATGCCCAAACTGTGTATGGAACACCCCCAAATTGTGGAAACAGAAAACCTTTTCGGGTGATCCATCAGAATGCTTATGACGGTCAGCACTGAGACAGTGTAGATTCCTGATGGAAATACCTGCTTTAACAAGCTGATATTGATTAGTGCCCTTCACATCAATAGTATTAAAATATCCACTAATAGGCCTTTTTTTTTATATAGAAGTTTTTAGCCAAATAGTGTCTGATCTATTATTTCTCAGTATCATATTTTTTTTTTTTTTTTTTTTTGCATTCTACGCTTTGTGTTTTCACATACGCCCCTCTTTCCTTATGGGAAAAATTAATTGATACCAAAAACTGCATTAAGAAACACCCACGTTGCTTTTTTTCTCGCTCGTATCATTGGGGGACACAGAAGACCATGGGTATAGCTGCTGCCTGCCACTAGGAGGCGCCACCAAGCAATTAGCTTATTGTCCGTAGGAGGCAAACCCCTATTTTCTGCAGGTCTGCTAAAGATCTTCTTTTTCTTTTTTCATTTTTTTTTTTCAGCTTTGGGCTACAGGCAAGCTCTGTTCCCACACTTGAGGGGGAGACCAATGGGTCCTCAAGCCCACTGCTTGTTCCCCACCTCTGGAAGACGAGGAGGAACAGTGGATCTCAAATCCTCTGTTACCAGACAGCTACAGTGTCACTTTATCTGCTACTGGAAGTCCCCCCTGTTACTGGTGTAGCCGCCCTCCCCAAGGGGCAGCACCCCAAAGAAGGTGACACTGCTGAAATCGGGGTGGGCCAAAACCGGCTAGGTAAGTATATTATGTTAACCTTCTCCTGCAGGGTCCCCTTCTCCGGTGTTCTCTTAATGAATACAGGAAAATAGGTTTTTCTTTCTTGTAGCTGGTGACCCACCGGCCCTCGGTCCCACCTCCGGTCCCCAGCCCCCTCACCTTCTTGGGCTGCAGCTGCTTTCTCCTCTGGGAATCGGATGCCCGACCTGTTCCCGGCCTCCTCTGTTTGGGGGACAAGATCCCCTTGGCACTCCCGTCCACTCCCTGCACCGCTCTTCCAGCCAGAAGTTCTTCCGGTCGGCCCCGCCTGTAAGCGAGGCCCCGATTCTGCGGCCAACTAGGCTGCATCTTCCAGAGTGTTTGGGGGCGGGAACTGTGCTCTCAGAGTGCGAAACTAGTTTTGCTTCACCAGCTGCCCACGGAGATCCACCCCCAACCTTCTACTTAACCCCTTCCTTGCCTCAGCACGTCTGTTGCTGGGGAAAATAAGTATTTATATACGGGATGATAGCATTGGGGCTGTGTGTCTATTTAACTATTATTATTATTATTAACCCTTTGAGATCCTGTCCTATTTTGGGCATAGTTCCACTGCCCATCAGTTGGCAGAGGTTTTGTCACCACAGCTGGATACGTACGTCCTATAGCACTCATTCCAAGGCAGTACACTTCCACTACCGCTTGATACTATACTCCCTCTAGCCACTACTTCCGGATACTGTACATCCTGTAGCATTACCCTCCTTTCATAGGCGGAGTAATTGCACTACCAGAATACGTGCATTTACCACTGGACCCTGTACATCCTGTTGCATTGCCCCTTTCCATAGGCAGGTTAATTACTGGATACTGTACAGCTTGTAGTATTACCATCCTTCTTAGGTGGAGTACTTGCATTACCATTGGATACTGTCCAGCCTGTAGCATTACTCTTTCCATAGGCAGAGTATTTGCACTTACCACTGGATCCTATTCATTTTGTATCAGTAATCTTTTCATGGGCAGGGTATTTGCGCTTTCCATTGGATCCTATACAGCCGGTAGCATTGCCCTCTTCCCATAGTCGGCGTATTTACACCACCACTGGAGCTTGTACTGTTACCCTCCTTTCATAGGTGGAGTACTTACACTACCACTGGATACTGTATATCCTGTACCATTACCCTCCTTTCATAGGCGGAGTATTGGCACCTCCACTCGATCCTATACTTCTGGTAGTGGGTGTATTTGCAGTGGGTACTGTACTTTCTGTAGCATTACCCTCATTCCATAGAGTAATTGCACTACCACTGGATCCTATACAGACTGTCTCAATACCCTTCTTCTTGAGGCGGAGTAATTGCACTTCCACCAGATACCATATGTCATGTCGCATTACCCCCTCTGCAGCGTTCCTGTCGGATTTCCCACTTCTATAGGGCGAGGGCATGTGGAGTCTGGACGTAAACCCAACTTAAACAGGAGCTTGGGGTTTCTATACTCTATGAATGAGCTATATCTGAGACAGTCTCTGAGATTCATTGAGTGTAAGACTATGGGTTAGAGCCAGAATGTCATTCCATTGTTCCAGAGATATGACTCTCGTCCCATTTTCCCTTTACCACCAGGGGCGTTGATAAGGTGTTGGCATTAAGCATATCGGTATATAGCTGAGATATCAGGCCCTTGGTAGACCTGCCTTCCAGCAATTGTTTCACCATGGGAGGGGAAGCGCCAACATCCACACCCTTTGGAAATTGCGTTTGACATGCATGTCTTAGCTGGAGGAATTGAAAAAAAGGGATGTTTTAGGTATGCCAAACTCCTCCTGAAGTTGGGTAAATGACTTACTCACCCCACCTGAGTGAATTTGGCCCAGAAAAAACACGCCTTTCTCCTCCCATGGGGAAAAACCTTCCAGCCTAAAAATTTCTGGTAGTTGAGGGTTGCGCCACAATGGCGTCCCAGACACTATTTTCAGTTTGTTTTCTTCTCATGCTATGTCGTGACTGTTGCTCTCTCTAAGGTGGTTTTTTCCTTGGGTGCTGATCCCTGGGTGTCACTTGCTTAGACGTCTTTTCTCTCTCCGGTATATTCCGCAGTCACTCTGTTTGTTCTGGCGACTAACTTGTGTTCATTCTTGTCCATCTGTGTATATTCTATGTACTCTCCGCTTCTTCCGATGTCTCCTAGGCCGTGGCTTCTGTCCCCTGGGCTGTTCTTCTGCCCAGCCTCTGCGTCTTCAGCCGCCCTCTGGCTGGCCTTCCTGGGAATGATTCTTTATGTCCCTTATCAGGGTTCCGGGTGTGTCCTCCCCTGCATTTCTTTGTGGGCATTATGACCAACCTTGGATTCATTCTGGTCTTGATCCCTATCCATGGTACTGCTCTTTAACGTCCTGTGGTCTTCTGTGTCCCCCAATGATACGAGCTAGAAAATAGGATTTTACAGGTAAACACAAAAATTCCTATTTTTTCAAGCAAGGAGAAAAAGGAAAAAAATCAGTGTTGTCTATAGGTAAAAAAGTGCCACACCCAGAGCATGCTGTGATTTAAAAATGAAAATAAAAATCAGTTGCACCTGAAGTAGTCTATAAGTAAAATCTCCTCTAACCCAAAAAGCCCTATGTATGACACTAACCATATAAATCCAGTATGGCTATTAAAATGATTCCACCTCCATAGCTGTGTTCTGCGGGAATGTTATTTTCCTAGTTGGGTTTATTTTTTTGGTTTACATTTAACAATACATTGAGGGACATTTATCAAAACTGGGGAAAAGTAAAATTGACTTAGTTGCCCATAGCAACCAATCAGATTAATCCTTTCATTTTCCAGAGGAGCTCTGAAAAATGAAAGCTGGAATCTGGTTGCACTGGGCAACTGAGTCAGTTTTGCCTTGCACCAGTGTGTCCATACTTATGATGAATTGGCTCCTTGTATGTTTCTGTCCTATGGGCAGCCAGTGACTGCGATCTTTTACTCTCCCACAGGTAGTAATGCTTGTTCTAGCCTGGAAACTGGATGCGCAGAACATGGGCTACTTTACATTACAAGAATGGCTAAAAGGAATGACTTCCCTACAGTAGGTGCATGTTTCTTCATGTCAGATTTCTCCAGTGCCCTCGCCTCATGGCTGTGCTACTTGTACATAGCTTTTAGGTTTTTTAAGAATGTTATAAAGCCTTTAAAATGAGGAGCATGTTTCCACCCCTGCCCCCCAAATTAACGATTGAGGGCTACTGTGTATCTGCCTATATTCCGTGCTTGTTACTCATTGGTAAGGGGGTGCACTGACCTCATGGATATAGTGGCATTCTAACTATATTAGCGGCTGTCAACCAGGTAGTGCCATTTATTTATTTATTTATTTTTTCTATAATATTGTCACTTTTGACTGTAACCCAGAGGATCTATGTTGATAATTTGTCTCTGTTAAATTGGGCAACGCATTTTGATTTAACACAAATAAAGTATGAGATTTATAATTTTTTTTTTTTAAGAGAGTATGGCCAGTCATGGTCACATTTACATCTTTAAAAGGTATTTAGAATATTTCAAGGTAGCATGTGCCCTATCATCTCCTGAGACCTTTTTTTCTCAGGATGTCAAATGTTAAAGTGGTTATTCAAACCTGAAAAACCCACCCACAGTGCCCGTGCCCCTCATACAGAGAATACGTGGCTGGCTCCTGTGTCCTTCTGGATCCCTCCACTTTCGTCGCTGAATCTCCCCGGGGTGCAGATCACAACATCTGTGTTGGGGACCATCTAAGTATTCTCTGTATGAGGGGCCTGTGCATTGTGGGTGGGTTTTTCAGGTTTGGATAGCCCATTTAAATGCCATAAAGAATCATTGCATGCAAAATTTGAGAGATCACTTGTAGTGGCCTAGTGGATATTTCATAGATGTGCTTATTAAAGGGAATCTGTCACCAGGTTTGAGCCCTGTCAGCTAAACATATGCTGACGTTCAGGGTCTCATTAGCATGCCTAATATGGGCTCATCTAAACAAATGGTAGCGTAATTTTGTCAAAAAACAGGTTTAACTAACCTGTCAATCACACATATAAGGAGCCCAAGGGGAGGTCCAGCGATGCAGGGTGCCCGGCCGCAGACATCGCTGTATGTGGCCAGCGCCGCCTCCTAATGCTCCGTGCCGCCTCTCCCTCCCCCTCCTCCTGCTGTAGCGCTGGCTCGTACGCACACGGCGCGTGCGCACTTCACTTGAAGAAGCCGATCCAAGAAGTCCGAGCGGGTGCATGCCTGTGCGCGCGTGCGGACTTCTTGGATCGGCTTCTTCAAGTGAAGTGCGCGCGCCGTGCGCATGCAGCCAGCTCCAGCAGGAGGAGAGGAGAGGCGACCGAGCTGTAGGAGGCGGCTAGCCACATGCGTGCGCAGCGGCACCTGCGCTGGACCTCCCTTGAGCTCGCCTGTATGTGATTGACAGGTTAGTTAAACCTGTTTTGACAAAATACGCTACCATTGTTTAGATGAGCCCATGTAGGCATGCTAATGAACCCTGAACGTCAGCATATGTTAGCTGACAGGGCTCAAACCTGGTGACAGATTCCCTTTAATATGGAGGCAGTTTTTTTTTTTTTTTTTTATTGCAGTAGTGGTGAGGCTCTTGAAGCTGTTTGTAGCAGCACCCTAAGGACCTAGTAGTAGTGATGTGGTTAAAGGGTTTGACCATGCAATTTACCATATTGACTAATATGTGGGCAAAGAGGGTGCATCCAACTTACTAATATACCTTCATCAGCAGTTCTGTGGGGTTTATTCTCACTGTAAGCCCCCCCCCCACAGTCATCCAAGTGTACTTCTCTGACAGTGCTGCCAATTAAGGCCTAGTTCACACTTCACTGATTTGCATCAGTGATTGTGAGCCAAAACCAGGAATAGAGGCAAAAAAGAGATAAAGTATAAGGGAAAGATCTGCACCTGTTCTGTTTTTGACCCACTCCTGGTTTTGGCTCACAATCTCCGATGGAAATAACTGACCAGGACACTGAAGTGTGAACTAGGCCTAGGTTTATAAGATGGCTGCAGCAGCAGGGTCACTGGATGTGACCCATCTGTCAGTAATCATAAGCAACTTCCATAGGAACACAGTTTCCTAGATGCTATGTAGTAAGCGCTGATCTACTTGTGTCTGGGACCTGTGCATGTACAGATGAAAACATACTACAAAGCTTCCCAAAAACTAGCATGATAACAGCATTTCTTGCGTTTACTGACAAACGGGTCATGCAGCCATTCTATGGATGTAAAGTTAGGCCCCTTTCAGGCGAGTGAGTGTTACGCTCCGGACTCGCAGCGTGAGTATACAACAGTACCCGTCCTAGGTTGGCTGTATCTTCTTTGCCTACACATTACTCAATATATTATATAGCTTTGCCAAACCCATTTAACTGCATCACACTTATCGTAAGCTCATACAGTTTTATATTGTATGTTTTTTTGGCCAAAAAGGCCACAAAAATGACTGTCTTTACCAGAATGTTGTTATTTTTTTAGCAGTTTTTTAGGCTTTTTTTGCTCTTAGTTTCCGTTTATAGGAAAGTACTTCCTTGTAATGGCACTTCCTTTGTAGAGCAGTATGGGGGGAAATTAAATACATTGGTTTAAAAAAACACAACACACACTGGCGCTTCTGTTAAAAAATAAAAATAATCCTATTTATGCTGCATTTAATGTTTCCCATACATTTCCATTAACATCTGTAGCTGGAGTTTATTTGAATAAAAACTAGCAGCATAAAAACACGCACAAAACTGCAAAGGCCCTCAAAAACGCCAAAGAAAAAAACGTGTGTGTGTGACACCGGCCTTACAGCGTAACTGTGAACAGACAGCTCAGACTGTGCTTTCTCTTTCAGATGTGACGCCACTGAGAAACTTAGGAATACTTTGGATTACTTGAGATCTTTATTAAATGAGCCAGCCAATTTTAAACTTATTTATAGATATGCTTTTGATTTTGCACGGGTAAGTAACGTTTTTATTAGACAGTTCATATCAGAGAGGCCTGTGCAGAAGTGCGATATAGTGTAGAATTTCACAAGAACAGAATCCGTTAGAGAATGTGAAAAAAAATAGAAATAAAAAACTTTACATGCTTTTCTATGACTTTGTCATAATCTCGCACCAGGGTCTAATGGACCTGGATATATTTTAACAGTGTAGATATAATTGTCACCCCTTTAATATTTTTTGGACATACAATACAGGTCCAGGTGTTAGGACGCTGTGCCAATGTCCGAGATGGGTAGATCGTTAATGTTCACCCTCATTAAAGGGGTTTTCTTGGAGTAAAATATTGATCGCTTAATCTCGGAATAGGTCACAAGTACCTGATTGATGGGCTCTGACATCCAGCACCCCCACCAATCAGCTGTTTGAGGAGGCCACTGCAATCACCACCTTCTTCGTGGTATAGCAGCCTTGCTTTGTATTGCAGCCCAGGCCCATTCATTTGAATAGGACTGAGCTGCGCCTCGGCCGAGTCACCGATGAACATGATGTCACTGGCCGTGGCACACACTGGAGAGCTGCAGCCTCGTCACACCCCCGCCCCATCGGAGGTTAGGCCATCAATACTAAACTCCTGGAAAACCCCTTTAAGGAATACATTTTTGTTCAGGTTGTTGGCCCAATCTCCACATAGATGGAACTCCTTTGGAGAACTTGTTTGCCTTTTTGTGGGTGGGCTGGCCAAGCACCTGTATCTCCCAGGATACATGCAATTGTAATCTTGTTAACAGTCCCTAACATGTAGCTCCAGAGATACAAATGGTATGTAATGCCCCACAATTTCCTTCTAACCCGTCAAGAGAGATCTAGCTATATATGAATTTGGAAGTAGGGATGAAGGAATGAATGAAAGTTGTCTGGTGCCTTACTATAAGATCAGTATGCCAACAGGGAAAGGAGGAAGAATACAGGGAAGCTGACCCCTGCCGAACATATACCACTTCAAACAGCAGAAACCCGGGGCGGATGAATGCATTCAGCCCTAAGGCTCATTGCATACAGTTAAACCCTTAGATCTGGCATCCTCAAACTGCGGCCCTCCAGCTGTTGCAAAACTACAACTCCCAGCATGCCCGAACAGCCTACAGGTATCAGTCTACAGCAGGGCATTGTGGGAGTTGTAGTTTTACAACAGCTGGAGGGCCGCAGTTTGAGGATGCCTGCCTTAGATGCTGTGGTCGAATGTGACCCCAGCATCTGAGCGGTGCAGATGCGTGGCAGCTAATGCTGGAATACACCAATACAGGCCAGCAGGTGGCAGCACTGTATTATTATATAGTAAAGCAATAACATGGTATGTACACTTAACTACAAAACGGGGGTCAGAATATGGCGATGAAAAGGAAAAAATAGATTTTTTTTCCCCCAAGGTTATTATTTTTTCTCAATATTAAAATGCAAGAAAAACTATACAAGTGTGGTATTGTTGTAATTGTACTGACCTGGAGAATAAAAAACTGTCAGAATCGCTTTTTATTTTTTTTTATTTATTTTTTTTCCAATTCCGTTTTTTTTTTTTTTTCCAGCTCATCACTACATCATATGCAATATTAAATGGTGCCATTAGAAAGTACAACTTGTCCCACAAAAAATAAGCACCCATAAGGCTATGTGAACGGGGGGGAAAAAAAATTGTCTCTCGGAAAAACGGAAAAGGGTTTTAACATACACAGGAGTTATTCTAATATATTCAGTCAGTGTAATATGATAACTGGCCATTATTGGTACTCTTTTATTTACTAGGATGCCCGTGCTTTATTAGGGGCTGCCGCTGTTACATGTGCAGCTGCGTTAGAGGATTGGAAGTTTAGTTTTGGACTTGAGGTTGTGTCTTTATCTCTGATATTTTTTTTCTTTCTATGTAATTGTCTAGGAGAAAGATCAGCGAAGCCTAGATATGAATACGGCAAAATGTATGTTAGGACTTTTATTAGGAAAAATGTGGCCTCTGTTTCCAGTGTTCCATCAGTTTCTAGAGGTAGGATGTTGTGTCTACTGTCACTTACAAAATCTTGTAAAGAGTTCCACAAAAATGTGTGTGCTCAATGGGTCATGTATTCTACATCCACAAATCGTGAACTTAT
Organism: Bufotes viridis; assembly: GCA_033119425.1. Taxonomy (NCBI): domain Eukaryota; kingdom Metazoa; phylum Chordata; class Amphibia; order Anura; family Bufonidae; genus Bufotes; species Bufotes viridis. The sequence continues at coordinate 534,532,546 of CM065589.1, read as the reverse complement.
TTGGGTTCTAGAGTCCACTCTTCCTTTCCTCAGGATCAGCTCTTACATTTCACCGTAAACAGTTTCAATTTTAATTTTTAAACCAGAAACACACAAAAGGTCGAAAAACTGTGCAGTCTTAAAGGCTGTGTATACCCTTTGGAGTTTTTTTTTTTTTTTTTTAATGATTGCATTTAACTTATTTTTGGCTCAAAAATCATATTTTAAATTGGCCTTTAATAAAAATATTGAGCTGTTCAGTCACAAAGGGTTAACTGTTTTTCTGACTGTGTGACTGGTACTTTCACTTTGTGCCTGCGTTCCGTTATTTTTCCCTACCCGTGAACTTTCCATGCCTTCGTCATTTCCGGTTCTGACGCAGCCGCATCAGAAGTGGCGTTTGCGGGTGTGGAAGGTGGTGTGTCACGCCGCTCGCTTACTGAGTGGCTGAGTAGGAGTCGGCGAAGGCGCGGCTAACTGTGAACGCGCCTAGGGTAGGGAAAACTCACGGCCAAATGCGCATGCGCCGAGGGTAGTGAGAACTTACAGCCCAGGGCACACGCGCGGGTAACGCTTGCTGGATCTTGTCTAGTGCCTAGGGTAGGGAAAAATCACGTCCAATAGGGCATGCGCCGAGGGTAGTGAAAACATACAGCCCAGTAAGTTTTCACTACCCTCGGCGCATGCGCAATTTGCCGTGAGGGTATGGAAAGTTCACGGGTAGGGAAAATTAACGGAACACCGGTCATCTACCAAACCTTATTTCTAAACTACTGAGTCGTAGACACTTTATTTAAGGGTACTTTCACACTAGCGGCAAGGAACTCCGGCAGGCTGTTCCTGCGGGTGAACAGCCTGTCGGATCCGTCCTGCCGCTAGTGGACGTGTGCCCCGGACTACCGCTCCAGCCCCATTGACTATAATAGGGCCGGGCCGGAGTATCGGCGGCAGCACGGCAAACATGCCGAGAGGCGGCCGGAATAAAACTACGACATGTCGGCATGTTTCCCATGCTGCCACGGAACTCCGGCCCGCCGCAATTATAACTAATTGGACCGGAGCGGTAGTCCGGGGGCACAGTGGCACTAGCGGCACTAGCGGCAGCACGGATCCAACAGGCTGTTCACCTGCTGGAGTTCCTTGCCACTAGTGTGAAACTAGCCTAAGCCACATTCTTGAGCTTTAATGAGTGTTTATAATGTGAGAGCAGAGATAAGAAGTCAGTCTGCTCCTCAGATGACTGAACGGACAAAAAATCCACAGGCAGCTAGTAGAGCATGTCAGCTATGTACAGAAAAAAGGATTCCATATTTGTAATAAATACCAATTTTTTAGCTAAAAAATAAGTATAATGCAATAAAAAAAATGGCCCCCAAAGGTGTACAAAGCCTTTAAATAGGACCTTTCACCTAAAAATGAATGTGAAAATACTGATATACCCTTACTTGCCTGCCCCCCGTTGTGCTTATTCAGCTCTTCTTTTTTCAATATGTGCCCCCGTTTGTCCGCGGTGCCCCCCGCAATATTTCCCGCTGTGTATGCTAATGAGCCATTCAGCTCAACTGTGCGGGCCTGCAAAAGTTCTCCTGGGCGTGTCTGTCTTCTCCCTGGCATGGAGCGCATCCAATCAGCGCGCTCCGCTCTTAGACAGGGAGAAGAAGCTCCAGTTCTCCAGCTCCAGGGAGAAGAAGCGAGAACTGGAGCAATTTCATCCATCCTGCTTCCGCCTTCGACGCTGCTCGCCGCGGGAGTACAAGATGGCACTGGCAGCAGGATGAATGAAATTGCTCCACTTCTTCTCCCTGGCTAAGAGCAGAGCGCGCTGATTCGATGCGCTCCGTGCCAGGGAGAAGACAGACACGCCCAGGAGAACTTTTGCAGGCCCGCCCAGTTGAGCGTACTCATTAGCATACATGGCGGGAAATATTGCGGGGGGCACATATTGAAAAAAGAAGAGCTGAATAAGCACCACGGGGGACAGGCAAGTAAGAGTATATCTTTATTTTCGCATGCATTTTCAGGCGAATAGGCCTCTTTAAGCACAAAACTAATCAAGAAAGACTTAAAGCGAACCTGTCAGCAGATTTTCACTTCCTAAACCATTTACAGTACCTTATAGTTCATGCTGAGTAAGTCTCCAAACGTCTTTTTCATGGATTTCTGGGCCTTATATGTATGAAAAATTCACTTTATAAAATCCTGGTCTCCTGCGTCACAAGTCAAGTGAGAAGTCAAGGAGGCAGACCCTCCTTGACTCCCCGATGTGCCTCCCCCGTCCAAACCCCGCTTCTCATCCCCATAATTGACAGCACTCCTCCTGCCCGGGACCCCGCTGGTCTCGGCGGCGCATGCGCCGTCTACCTTCCTAGCAGCGCGATCCCGAGCCTCGCGCTGAGTGCACTGGGAACTGATAGTGAGTCAGCATTGTAAGGGAATGTATAAAAAGCCAGGTTCTTCCTGACAGGAGATAACAGTGCTGGGCTGTGTGTGTGAACTTCTCCACATGCCTGTGCTTGGCAGACACTCCCTTAGCAGTGAAGGACAATGTGGCTGCTCAGTGTATAAATGACAGCCTTATCTGATAAGAGGAGAGCTTGTAGAAGGACTACAGGCTTCAGCCAGACCTGGGAACTTCACTGCAAGACCCCCCTATACAGAGCTGGTCTTCACTAACTTCACTGCAGGCGTCCTATGGATTAGCCTCAGGGCTGAGGGAGGCCATTTTAACAGAATAGTGAAATTGCAGTTTTATGCAGACTGGTTGCTAAGGGCTGAATCTTATTAAATAAGGGGTAAGTAAGTCTAATAGTTATTGATTCAGGAATATTATCATATTAGTAACTACATATATGAAAACTGAAATTTGGGTCTAAATGTGACAGTTATCCTTTAAGTATTTTCATTTTCTTAATTCCCAGAGAACCCCTTTAAGTTCTACCAGCAATCTAAAACTTAAAAGGGTTGTCTGCTTTTGTAATATTGATGACCTATGCTCAGGTTAGGGCATCAATATCGGATCGTTGGGAGGCAATTACAACTCCGCTGTCCCCATTAACTTCAATGGGGCAGCTCCATCCTATTTACTTGAAGAGGGTGGGACGGACGAGCTGTACTTGCATTGCTCACCACTGCAATGTCAACGGCGATGAGGTAAACCGAGAAGACAACACAGTGATTGTATAAGTGCTGCATTCTCTTCAAGCAGCTGATGGTGCCGGGTGTCGGCCCCCTGCCAATCTGATATTGATACATCATCAGTATTACAAAAGCGGACCACCCCTTTAACAAACTCCCATCTCCAAGAATTTACTTGTGCTACACCAGTTCTCTTCAAAATTGTATCCAGAACAATGCAATTTAATTCCCAATATCCGCAGTTCTAAGCGTGCACTTCATTAGGAAGGCCTATGACATCTCATAAACTGACTCCAATTTATATCCTTTTGTTCGGCACCATAACGTGCTTGATTTCTGTGAACCCCTATTTCCTTAATAGACTGTAAGCTCTTGTGACTTGGGCCCTCACTCTTCTTTCAATTAATTTTTTTTACTCTGTAATGTCTACAGTACGAGGACACGTGTACAAGTACACGTGCTGCGGAATAAGTTGACGCTATAGAAAGCTATGTGAAAGGCTTGTCTAGAGCAGAAATGTCCTTTAGCAGTGAGGGAATGAATGGTCACTTTGTTTATAATGACACGGCTGCTGCATCTGTATCCTACATTCATACTGTCTATTGGCCTAAGATTTCAGGACATCTTTGCAAAGTACTGTGCTCAGTTCTGTCTCTGGAAGGCTGACCCTTCATACAAATGGTAGCAGTACCCCTATAGATAACCAAAATCCTTGCTTGTGAGCTGTGTCATTTGAAATCCAATGTTCTGCAGTACAAGGCCAAAACTATACAGGTTGTCACCATTTTACATGCTGACAGCAGTGCACAGTAGAATGTGATTATATTACGCAGGACACGAGATGGGAAATGGGTGGTGAGAAATTTCAGCTCTTCTCTATTAAAATGCAGTAAATCTGTAACGCCATAAGAAAAGCATTTATATTCACACCTGTAATAACTGATAATACCGATAACTGAAGCCTGTATTTTGGAGCTACCGCTCCAAATTCCAGTGGACCGAATCGTTACACGTGTCGCCAGCACTAGGTGGGCTTCTCTGTGCATTTTGCTCCTTGTAGTTCATAGTACCCTTAAAGGGCCATTGGCTAAATGATTAATGTTTATTTGCAGCAATCAAAATACAAAGTAATTAACAAGGACCAATGGTGCAATGTTCTAGAGTTCAGCCGCACAATTAACCTCGACCTCAGCAATTATGACGAGGATGGGGCTTGTAAGTACTTGCATACCTTACCATTGTGATAGTACTAGTTGTGGTAGTACCTCCGTTCACCTATATATCAATTACACAAAATGCATCTTTTTAAACTGATGGCAAGAATAGGGGTCCCCAAGTGCCCTGTGTGAATGGAGCAGTAGCATACATGCAGGACCATTGCTCTGTTCAGTCTATGGGACTACCAAGAGCAGCGCTCGGCTCAGTCAGTCACATCGAAGCCAACTGAGAGGCGGTCACACATGTCCGCTCCTGCTCCAGTCACACAGAGGACTTAGGGGGTATCCGTTATCATGATTAATAGATGATCGATGCTGATTGTCCTTACGCCCCTTTTTGTGAGGGAACGGGGATGTTGATTAGGTTCAGATTTCTGCAGGACATCACTTTTTACAATATCCCCTTCTAAACGGGAAGTTTAGTTGGCTATATGGTTGATTTTATGATGTGAGGTGGAAGGAGATCTTCTCAGTTGCGAGCTTCAGATAGTCCACCATTCAGCTTGTTGCCTGCTGGAAGGGATGGGGGGGCTAGTCAACATTTTCGGATGTATACGCTTTAATATACTGTTCTTTTCTCCATAGGGCCAGTATTGTTGGATGAGTTTGTGGAGTGGTATAAAGAAAAGCAGACTGCATAACAGATCCACTATGCATTGCAGTAGAAGAGTCATTGTCAACACACTTGCGTCAACCATTAGCCATAAATTGCTGTTTGTATGAAATGCATGTTGCTTATTTGCACAGTATATCCCTCCCGCCGGGTCCCCCCCCCCCACGGTGTGTTAGCTGTTCAACAGGCCTGGCTTTGTGTAGCACTCTTCTCTTTACAGGCTGCTTTGCATTTCGTATTTACACTACAGATTGGTGAAATATGCCAACGTCCTCACTGTGATACTGTGTATATTGCTGTTAATTTTTTTATTTTTTTTTTGTATATGCCTGTACATAAAAGCTTATCTTAAACCTTTTTCGTTGCTCACATGCGTTCTCCCATCTTGGTTACAGTTTTAGTTCCTTCAGTTTTCTTTTAAGGAACAAAATTGTTAAAACAAATGGTAGTTTAGTTATAAGGAATATCTGCTCAGCCTTTTCAGTTAGAAACCACTTCCACCAATAATTCACGGTATGTAGTCCGTGAATTCTCCTTTTTTTTTTCATGTTGTATATGTGTTTTAAACCTATAGAACTGTAAAGAAGTGGCTGAATGGAATAAATAAGCAGGCTGGATGTTGCTTAATTGGCCACACTTTGTCAGAAAGCGGTGTGACGGCGCCAGTAGGGTAAGTCCACATGGATCCTGTGCTGGGCGGCTGATACACAACTACATTGTGGCCTAAAACTGTCTGACGTGCATTTTTGCAACTAAAACTGTTAACTGCAAAATTGTGCGGCCATTAAAAACTGTGTAAAATTTGCAGTACAACTGCAGTTGTTGTGTGCATTGCAGCTGTTATGTGTGGTCTTAGCCTTGTAGACGCCATATTGTCGCTGAGCTCTGATAGTATGTCTCATGAAGACAGTCCCTTTTGAGTCTTACTTTTGAAGCCCCTGAGAGCAAAATGATTACTAAGGAATATGCAGTTGGCCATACATGTCCACTGCAGAAGAAATGTAGTGGTGCATGCCGGCCATTCATGTGGTTGACTATATAATATATGAACAGGCTGGGTTTGCAGAGCAGTCGTTTCTTTTGCTTATTTTGCTCTGGCTCATAGGAAAATGACCCCCTCCATGATGTCCATATGCCTTTTGTTTCCATTTTGTAAGACTAGCTGTTTGAAGGAATCTTTTACAGCTTGACAGGTGGGAGTAAATTAAAGATTTAAATTTCCTTGATTTTTAGCAGAAATGCTCTGCGAGTCACTAAAGCTAGTGTTCCAACTTAATTGATTTTTGCACAGTGTACTTGTAGAACATAGTGACACAGAATCTGTAGACCTTTGGATATGGTTGTATTAAAAGTTCTCATGTTGCTTACATATAGTTAAGAGGTTGGCCGTAGAGTTAAACAGATCACCTGATCGGTGGGGGTCTGATCTCTGGTATCTCTACTAATACGAGGAGGACAAGGCTGCTTTGTCCCCCTAAGTGACAGGAGCAGCAGATGAGCATGTGTGCTTCCACTTCATTCAACTGGAGATAGCTGAATACAGTACTTGGATTTTCCTGTACAGTCCTATAGAGGTGAGTGGAGCAGCAGTCGCACCTATCGTGTGTATAGGTGATACATTGAAATCTTGGGCCCTTTGGGGCATCCATTTTATGAGAAGTGAAATATATGTAGCCAGCCAAACATGTTAAAGCAAAAAATTGCTAAATAAATATGTACTGCGTATGTACTAAATGACCGGCTTAATATAAAGTAAAATACTTTATTGTATTAATATTCCATATATTGCCTCTAAAACATTATACAAAACTTATACTATTAAAATACATAAAGTAAAACCATCATCATATATTACATATTTAGATGTCTCGGTCCCTCTATCTTACTGCAGTGCAGAGCTCACGTACTGCTAAATAAAAAAAAGGTTTCTCGGCGATGTCAATATAGCTTATATTTCCGGAGAAGACACTTATTGCTTATAGCCACATAGTGATCTTCATGTTACTATGAACAGTCTTCGACAATTTTTCAAGTTGCAATATAGCTACAATGTCTCCTGTTTTTAAATATGTAAAAAGTATCAGGTTCTTACAGCACCTTAAATGCACCAATATCTCTAGGTGTATATACGTATTGTGCGGCTTCCAGTTCCTGGTATTCAGATACCCGCAGGTGTCAGCAATTCCGCAGTTGTTACTGCTCCGTCCTGCGCTAGTGCCGGCATTCTCTGACGTAGCGCTCGTGGACCTTTAATGCCTATTGGAGGTATTGTAGATAATCCATTTTGGCAAATAATATGCTACACTGTAGTGGTCTTTTTCTGTTTTTGTTGTTGTTGTTGAATAAATTGATATCACAATGGAGTATTCAGCAGACGCGTTTCGAAACCTAGAGCGGGTTCTTCAGCTTGCACCACTGAGGACCATTAAGAATGTACCTTATGGCCAGATTACCAGAAAAGGGTTGCCTAGACTGAGCAAATGATTGATATATGAAATGCTTATAAAATGTTTTTTGCCATCATCTTGGTAATATGACTTTATAATGAATATTGCCCCTGTCAATGATAATGCAGAAGTATCACCCAAAACTACTGAACAGGTAGTGTATTTTTCAAAATAAACTGATTCTAGGATTGCGGTGTAGTCTTTATCACAAAATTAAATTTGTGCATTTATGGTGCTTGCTGTAACAGAAGCACAGTATTCATGTATTTCTTAAAATGCCTCTGACAGATGACATTATAGGATCAAAGGCTATGGACATCTTTGGAGACAGCTTTTTTTAAATGACTGATTTAGATGTAATTTGGGTCAAACATTTTTATAATGGTGTTTTATTAAAATTTGCTCTGTTTGGCTTCTTCAGCTAATATGTTTCACAGTATTTTGCAGGCAGTAGTAAAGTCTTCTGTGGTAAATTTTGGCTGCAGATGTCTCGTTTTACACCTCTTGTCTCACTTGAATGGGTCCACTATCTGGAAGATGCAGTGCAGCACTACAGAATTCTTCCGTGGGTTTTCGGTCTATGCGCAAAAAAGTAGTGCATTCACTACGTTTTGGCAGTGCGGACCATCAGATGTGGACCCCATTCAGGTGAATGGGTCCGCGTCTGCAGACGATGGGCACATGGTCAGTATCTGTGCATTGCAGACAACAATTTGTGGTCCGCAGCACAGGCACGGCCAGCACACTGTCATGTGCATGAGGTCTTAGAAGATCTTCAGGAAAGGGTCCAGACACAGCTGTCAGCAGGCATCTGTTCTGTGATACATCCTTCTAAGTACTGTGAAACATAGAAGCTGCAGAAGCCAATTGAAACAAAACCATTGCAAAAACTGTTTTCTGTTTCCTAAACGCATCCAAATCAATTAAAGAAAAAAAACTAGCTCCAATGCTGGCTATAGCCTTTAAGGCTGCCTTTACAGTTGTAATATGGCAGCTAAGTTCAGACCCTCATCATTTTAACTTAACCAGAGTTAGGTCACTATAGGGTTCTCTGGCATGGATCAGTAGAACCGTGAGAGGTCCTAGTGTGCACCCGTATTATGGACTTGTGAAGGCGGCCTACCTTGGGAGTTGGTATATGCACACAATTTACAGCCTGTTCATTATTGCTTCCTTAGGCTAACTGAACGATCATAGTAACATAGAATGAGGGGACCTCTTTAGTGGCTCTCAGCAAATCTGCACCCTTAAAGGCGTTCTTTCATAAGTAATGTAAAAAAATGAAAATCAGACATAATCTAGTATGTGGCAGTTTCTATCTAACAAATTGAGAACCAGCCCTGTACCTCAAGTGGAGCCAGAGCTATCCCTATTCATTTAACGCTGTCGGCATAGGGGGTGTGCACTTTTTCAGGGGGCACATCCTTTCTACTGCAGCTGGTGGCAGCTGAAGGATGGAACTGAGCATGTGCTTCCATCTTGGCAAGCAGGACAGAGAAATGAGAGAGAGTAAACAGCAGGTGGCGCTGTACAGATAGTTTTCAGTGAATAGCTCACTTGTTATACTACATTTTTTAATTACTTGCAATTACAAAAGTATTCAGATTCAGGTGTTGGTTAAAAAAAATGTAGAATATTTTTCTTGGGACAACCTCTTTTAAACCTGTTTCACTCCTCTACTGGCTGCAGAACTTATGACCCATACTAACAATTATAGGTTTCTATAATATTTTTAATTGGGGTCCTAAGACCATATAAGTAAGGCTTCAATGTGGTGGTTCACAGAGATCTGCAGGGTTAGCCCTGTCATGCTCTGCCCATGCCATTAGTATTTGTTTAAAAAACCAAAATAAACACAAAAATTTATCCTAAATGATAAACCAGATGGGTGGGGGTCGTATTATAATAATAGTAATGGCCACACATACCCCTACCTCCTACCTTTATTAGTAACTGGCATCTTGTCTCCTGTCTAATAATGTGGTCCTCTGACTGGTTGAACGAACTGTAAAGGTTATTAAAAGGGTTTTCCAGTACTTTGATATTGATGACCTGTCCTCAGGATAGGTCATTAATATCAGATTAGTGGGGGGCTTGACACTCGGCACCTCCTCCATTTAGCTGTTTTGGGCTGGTACTGGAAACTGTACAGTTGATGGAAGGCTCCACTATACTACAGCCTAACTCCCATTCACTTGAAAAGATGCTGAGCTGCAGTAAGGGTGGGTTCACATCACGTTTTTGCCATCAGTTTGATATACACCTTGGGGAAAAAGAAAGATACAAAAGCGTAGTACACCATACTTTTGTATACTGCCTGGTTTAAAAAAAAAAAAAAAAAAAGGCTATGGTGAACGTATGCCAAAAAAACGTGATGTGAACCCCCTAAACCCCCCTCGCCCAATCCTGGACAGGTCATCAGTAACTAAGTACCAGAAACCACTTTTGAGCAAAAATGTATATAATCATGTGATGGCACATAGTTAACAGTCACAGAAGGCATTTTTGCTCTAGCACTAAAGTGTAGAAACGTTTGTGTCACTGTAAGCCCATTTCGACCATCTTCACGCCTGATGGAAGTTTTTTTGCTGTGGCTAGGGCCAGAAATCTAAGCCCAAATTTGCATGCTTTATAGTACAGTTGACATCTGGTTGTCAGCCTGTTATGCCAGGTTGATTCAGAAAAAGCCCAAAAAAAAAAACTATGAAGCAAAAGCCAATTTTTTCCCCCTTCTTACGAGAAAAAATTGCCTGTACTCTGGTGTGGATTTCATACTTAAAAACCCTCCCAACAAAACTAACTGTATTGGGGTGGCTTCACATCACGTTTTCCCATCTGTTTACGTGTACAAAAAACATGTACGTTAAACGGAAGCCTCTGACTGATGCCATACAGTGGCATCCATTCACCATATTGTTCCATTGTAAAAAAATAAATAAATTTGTATACATTTTTTTACTGGACTCTGCAGGATAGAAAAATGTGGTATGCTGCGTATTTGTATTCTCCCTATCCCCTGACATATGTGTCAAACGGAAGGGAAAAATGTGACGTGAATGCACCCCTCCAGGGTATAGTCATAGTCATGGGATGTTGTGTAGTTGTCACTGATTAAATGGTATTTTCCAGGATGTCCAATAGCAGAAATTTAGCGTAGTTTTAGGCCCCTTTCACACGGCTAGAATTCCGCGTGGGTGCAATGCATGACATGAACGCATTGCCCCTGCACTGAATACGGACCCATTCACTTCAATACATAAAAATGTCAAGGGACATGAATTATGGCAGACCCTATAGGGGGAACTATATTGGAGTCATACGGACAAATCGGACCGTTGAATATATATATAAAAGTCATTAAGGAATAAAAAGAGAAAATACACAATATTTAAAATTATAAAGGATCGAGTGAAGGTTCTTCACTTGTTGGATATTCCTGCAGGATTAATAACACAATGGATATCTATCTATCGATCGATCGATACAAATGACCAAATTTTGTATGCTATTTGGATATCTAAAAAAGGCTATCAACATTGCCATCATTCAGCTTGATAGAAAGATTTCCACTCATTCGGATATAAAGATTTCGTCCATCTATTCTGCTACAGTGTCTCCACTAAGTATCAACAAACCCCCCCCCCCCCTTTCCACGTGGGACGCCACGTGAGACGCTGAGATGATTCACCTCACACAGCGAGCGGCCGCAGCATGGAGTTTGTATACGCCCAACACCACAGCAGCTGCAACTTACATTGGCTGTGTTTATGATCAGGAACCAAGGAGACTTCGTCAAAGTCGTAATGTGACTAAATTTTCAGGGTAATAAAGTCACTTTATATTATAACAGGTTACAAGTGCTTAACAGCTGAATGAATTATTATTTACAAGAGCCTGATTGTTGGATGAACTATCCTTTCACAAGCTATAAGCACCTAGTTGTTGGATAAACTATCGCTTCCAACAGACGCCTTTATGTGTCTAACATGTCAGACTAATCAAATAGCCATTATTAGTCTTGATTTTTTTTTTATTACCCTGGAGCTGTATGTATATATGTGTGTATGTATGTATGTATGTGTGTGTGTATATGTATATATATATATATATATATATATATATATATATATATAAAAAAATATAATTTTATATAACAGCCTCTTTTTTTAGCATCTCCTTATTTTTTTTTCTTACAATGCATGTATGAACTTAACATTATTTTTGTTTATTTATCTGTATTTAAAATAATTTATATAGATAAAGGATATCCATTGTGTTACTGATCCTGCAGGAATATCCAACAAGTGAACCTTCACTCAATCCTTTATAATTTTAAATATTTTGTATTTTTTCTTTTTATTCCTTTATAAGACTTTTTTAATAAATCATGTTATATATATTCAATGGTCTGATTTGTACGTATGACTCCAAATCGTATAGTGCATGCCATTATTCCATTATTCACGTCTCTTGATATTTTTGTGCGGCAGTGGGTGAGCCGCAGGCAATGCACCCGTATATGCACATACCTTAAAGGGTGAGCACCTGCGTTACTATACTATAATATAAAAATGTGATTTAGGCCTCACACACACGATCGTAGGTATTTTGCGGTCCGCAATCTGCGGAGCTGCAAAACACAGAAGCTGTTCCGCAATTTGTGGAACGGAATGTGGCCCATTTAGAAATGCCTATTCTTGTCCGCAAAACGGACAAGAATAGGACCTGCTATATTTTTTTTTGCGGGGCCACGGAACGGAGCAAAGGATGCGGATGCTGTCTGCATCTTTGCGGCCCCATTGAAGTGAATGGGTTCACACCCGAGCCTCAAAATACGCGGGCTTGGACGCGGACCCAAAATACGCTTGTGTGCATGAGACCTTAAACAATAGGTAATTTTCTGATGACACATTCCCTTTAAACTTGATCGGCTTCACCATTGGAAGTACCCTTTAAGTACGTGATTAGTGCTGTCAGCAGGGATCACACTGTGATATAAAGACCAGGACAGATAAATCCTCCAGTCTTGATGTCTTATTCAGATACCTTTCTCATGTACTTTCTCTGATACATCCTTTATTTGCATGTCAGTTCCTAGTCAGGATTCTATAAAGGTCCCCATTCACATGTTGACCAATTTCAGCAGGATAGGCCAACAATCTAATGTATACGATATTTGGGAAGAGAAGTATTGAGCAAATTGAATGTTTTCACCTGATTCTTATTCTTTTGGGAGATGAGCTGCCACCATAGGTATCTGGCAGCCGCTTTCTATTTTTCCCTTTGAAAACACACCAGACCGGATTTACTAATTCTATGGATGGTGTCAGTTTAGACAGTCTGTCTAGATCTGCACCAGATTTATCCAGATCTGGCTCAGATTGGATGATAAATGTGTTACATGGATAGACAGATTTTTATGCCAGAATTGTGGCACAATTTTAAGGCAAAATTACACATCTTAGGCCCATTCTCTTTCTGCTAAGCCCCATCCCATTGGTGAACATGTTGAAAAAAGTGTACAAATCCTAGATCAGGGTTCAGCCTCCTCCGGCACTCCAGCTGTTGTGAAACTACAACTCCTGGTATGCTCCATTCACTTCTATGGGAGTTCCCAGAACAGCCAAGCAAGTGTGCATGCTGGGAGTTGTAGTTTAACACCTGGAGTGCCGAAGGTTGCTGATCTGTGTCCTACAGTAGATGCACCAAACTGTGCTACCTTTTTGGCTGATTTTTGGCACAGACAAGTTAGTAGTTCTGAGCCATTCTGTTTAGGAAATTGGGGGAGATTTGTGTAGTTTACTGCATACATTCACACAATAACCTTCGTAATAAAATACTGTGGCGTAAGCTCTCCCTAGTGGCAGCTGCAGGCAGGTGGCATTTTGTCATTTAAATATATCGATGCAGGGTCTTTAAGACTCTAAGACAAACAGATTTCAATCTGATATAAAGAAATTAATTTAACATCAACATGTTAAAAGGTGGAAATTCACTTTAAGCCCTTAATTTCGTGTAGCAGTTAATTTATGGGACCTGAATGTCAGCAAGTTTAGCAGATTCCTAGTGAGTTAGTATCCAATAATATACCTCCCATTTGTATCTCGATGAAAACGGAATGAATTTGTGTGCAATGAGATCCCTAGTGGTGGCTGCAGGTACTGATAATCCTAATGTTTTTGTAGATGATTGGTGCACTGTATGTGGTGTTCCCCAGTATTAACGGTAGTGCTTTCAATGCAGTTCATGTGTATTTACCATCATTTATTTCATATCTGTGGTTTGATGAATCTGAAGTGGGATGTGGACACGCAGTCACCTAGCCAATTAATAAATCCAGGATATAAAAATAATTTTTAAAAGCGCAAGACTCGATTATCACCTTATTAAAAGGAATCTGTTAGTAGTAGGTAGGGTTTGGGTTCACATACCAACAGAAGTAATGTGAATATAATAAACTTTAAGACTCAATTTTTTGGGGGATTCCAATTACTTAATGCTGATTATTGTATATATCATTCTGTCTTTACAGCAATGGGAAAATCATCTTTCAGTTAACCAAATGCGCTTAAAAACACTGTTCCCATTCAGCAGGTCCAGTATTGCTAGGAAGGGTGTGGTGAGTACTTGTGGTGTCCCAGCTGACATTTGTTTTTACCATTAGCCTCGCTAGCAGTTGAGTTGACTGCTTGATTGATTTCTGTACCACTACTACTAGGCCAGTGATGGGCAACGTGCGGCTCTCCAGCTGTTGCTAAACTACAACTCCCACCATGCCCTGCAGTAGGCTGATAGCTATAGACAGGCTTTGCATGCTGGGAGTTGTAGTTCTGCAACAGCTGGAGAGCCGCACGTTGCCCATCACTGCACTAGGCCATTGCACAGAACTGTGACATTTAGAGTCTGGATGTAATTCCAAAATTTTCGCTGAACACTCGGCAATTGCATATTTTGGGGAGCGTTCTGGATAGGAAACGTTTAGAAACCTTATTGCTGATCTTAAAGTTATTGATTTTATGCACTAATTTGCCTAGCGCTGCACTCTATATCTAGTGTAGAAAAGACTAACCGATCCTTCTCCACTTTTCTACAGTGTTTGCATAGCTTTGGTCTTTTGCATTCAGAGACTTTATACAGTAATCTTCTGTAAGGCAAATCTCTAAGGTGGCTCTCCAGCTGTTGTAGGCAGTCTGGGCATGCTGGGAGTTGCAGGTTGGCCAATCCCCGTTCTAAGGGTTGATTCACCGATTCTGGCTAAGATAAAGGATGAAATACCGCTGCATTTAATACCGGCAAAATGCTGGTGCTCACATTGGAATTCGATGGACCCCATTATAGTTAATGGGATCCAGCAGCGACACATACCATTTCTGGTATTCTGTTCCTATGCGGGGCAGAATTCCAGAATCTAGGCACAAGTGTGCAACTAGCCTAAGCTGGCCATAGACCTAATAGAAAAGTCACTAGGATCAGCGAATTTAGCTGTGATTGGGTGATTATTTAAAGAGGACCTTTCATGACTTCTAAAGATATCAACTAAGGATGCTCACATGGAGAGCTGCGCCCAGGGATCTCCCTGCACTTACTATTATCCCTGGGCGCCGCTCCATTCTCCCGGTATAGGCTCCGGTATCGACGCTCACCAAGTTATAGTAGGCGGGGACTTGGTGGAATTAGTTATAGTAGGCGGAGCCTGCCCTTCATCTCCTTCTCCCCGGCTGTAGCGCTAGCCAGTCGCAGCGCAGAGCTCATAGCCTGGGAGTTTTTTTTCTCCAAGGCTATGAGCTCTGTGCTGCGATTGGCCAGCGCTGCAGCCTGGGAGAAGGAGATGAAGGGCAGGCTCCGCCCACTATAACTTAGTGAGCACAGATACCGGAGCCTATACCGGAGAACGGAGCTGCGCCCAGGGATAATAGTAAGTGCAGGGAGAACCCTGGGCGCCGATTTACATGTGGGCATCCTTAGTTGATATCTTTAGAAGTCATTAAAGGCCCTCTTTAAGAAGTACTCCCACAAATATTGTTTGCTCTGACCTGTTAGTAAGGTACATGATGTAATCTGTAGTGAAGGTAATTTTCTTACCAGCGACTGTATTTGTGAATTATAACCTCCCTTCTGATCCTTAGCTGTGTCATGTGACTAGCACTCTGATCTCCAACTGATCCAGGACAGGAAGTCAGTTACTTCTCTATTCATACACAAAGAAACTGACTTCTTGTCGACACATAAAATGCCTTTGTATTTGGAGAGTTAGTGCTGTTCACATGATACAGCTGAGGATCAGAAGGGAGGTTATACAGTCACCGGTAAGAAGATTATATTCACTACAGTTTACATCATGTACCTTTCTAAGGCTACTTTCACACTGGCGCTTTTGCTGGATCTGGCAGTACTCAGCAAAAATGCTTCTGTTACTGATAATACAACCTTCTGCATCCGTTATGAATGGATCCGGTTGTATTATCTTTAACATGGCCAAGACGGATCCGTCATGAACTCCATTGAAAGTCAATGGGGGATGGATCAGAATTCTATTGTGGCAGAGAAAACTGATCCGTCCCCATTGACTTGCATTGTCTTGACGTATCCGTCTTGCTCCCCATCCCAGGACGGGAAGCAAACCGCAGCAATGAGAACGCAACCAAACGGAACAGATTGCATTTTGGAGCACTCCGTTCTGTTCAGTTATGTTTTGTCCCCACTGAAAATGAATGGGGACAAAACGGAAGCATTTTTCCTCCGGTATTGAGACCCTATGACGGATTTAAATACCGTAAAATAGAAACGTTAGTGTGAAAGTAGCCTAACAGGTTAGAGAATAATTTTTTTTTGTTGGAGTGCTTTATTTAATGTGTTTGCAACTGCTACTGCCCGAATTCATTTGCGAGCAGCAGCATTCTGGATGCAGTTCTGTCCTGAATTCAACATATAGGTTTCCCTTCAGGATGACCTCTGGCCATGTGCCCTATTAGAGCCTGTAGATTCTGTGCCAGAATAGAGTGCAACACTGCAGGTGCACCTAGCAGATCCATGAATTATATGGAGAAACATTCATACGAGTGAAGGACGTAATGCTGCTTGTACCCTGCTGGGGCTTTCCCCGGTGATATTCAATATCCCATGCAACTTCCCCCTCCGCTGCTTACATACATATGGGAAGCAGTTAGATAAGTGTCAGCAGTGCATTGTATTGACCAATGAATCGACTCCCGTATTTACTTATGTACACAGTAATTATGCTAGAATCGTATAGCTTGGGTACATTTGCAGTCATGGAAACAGTTGACAAATCCCTGCAGACTATCGCTTCCTTTCACATGGGGGTAGTGGGGTTAGTCTGAATACCGGTAGTTGTTAGTGCCTAATATATCTGTATACCATAGTCTGGGAAACGGAGGCCACACGTCGCGGGAAATCCATCACCTCGAAAACGAGCCCAAATGGTCTGCCTTTTGCAGCATTGCTTTTGGGGTCACAAGGCGCCTGCCACTGCTTTCCACTTTTTAAAGCCGTGCAAGTCAGTTTACGCCGCAGGTTTTCCGTGCAATGCGCGGATGAGATTTCTGAAATCCCATCCACTTTGCTTGTCATGTATATTCTGTCGCTTTTTCCACACAAAATTCTGCTTTGGAAAAGCTGCAGCATTTAGGCCGTGTGTGGCCATGCCCTTATTAAGTAATTTTTGGATTTAGGAATGTCTTTTATAAAATGCGGGACAAAATGGATCCCGAGTCCAATACTGGAGAACTGCTCAGAGTTCTGGAAATATCTGAAAGAACTGCAACCATGACTAATGGCTCTGAAATATCTATTGATGTGAGTGCATAGTCTATTCTAATATAGTCTAGTTTGAAAGAACGGTGTCTATTTTTATACAGTTTTTACTCCTTCGGCAGAACCATCAAAGTGACGTGCTGTATTCCACTGCTATGTACATATGGTTATTACTCTAGCTTGTTGCATACACTTATTATTCAGCACACATATCTACAACACTTTTCAGTAGTGATATCTTTATACACCACATTTAGTGCATCTCTGTAGTTTTAGGATGAGGCCCAGGTAGTGTTCAGCGTTCTTCTGAAAAAGCCGAGTAGTGGCAAATCCATCAGATCCGTACGTAAATCGTTGGTAGGTTGCAATTGTATGCGGAAAATCCGCACATTTTGAGAAATTGAAATTCTCATGCACACGTTGCTTATATTTTCGGTGCAGATTTTGACCTAGATTTTAAAATCTGCAACATGTCAATTTATTTTATTTTTCCTGTCCGGATTTTCTCCATTCACTTCAATGGGGACAGTAAAATCCACATCAAATCCACACCAGTTGATGCGGATTGTCCGCACATATTTCCCTGCGTACACCTGCAGATTTCAGTGCGCATTCTCCACACATAAATCCTGAACGGGTGCATTTACTCATAAAGGGAGATTTTTTTGTTGTGTTTTCTGAAGGTATATGATAGAAATGATAACAGCTCTAAGTAGTTTTCAGAGTATAGTGACGTTTACTTCCATAGTGATTACTTATAATTTATAATATTATAACTAATAATAAGTGGAGTCATTTATCAAACTGGTGTAGAACTGGCTTAGTGGCCCATAGCAACCAATCAGATTCCACCTTTCATTTTCCAAAAGAGTTGTGAAAAATGAAAGGTGAAATCTGATTGGCTGCTACTTTACACCAGTATGATAAATTATTCCCATGGTTTCTACCCTTTATTCCTAAAGTTAATTTTCAGATAAAATATCCCTGGTAATTTCTGTATTCTGATGTTGCTGAATGTATGCGTTATTGAAGATTTCATGTCCTCTTATGTCTCTGCAGACACTTCCCATTGAGCCGGGTATGCTAAGCAACGTATTTTGTACTTTTCATGTCCTTGTGATGGGAATATTTTAATATTATTATTAGTGTTGAGCTAAACGAGCTTCAGATCATTCGTTTCAATGCTGTACAGATATCTGTCTCCATACAGCAATCAAATATATGGGCTTGGCGAGGTAAAATTCGTTATCTCACCATGAGACTTTGTTGAATAACTTGAATAGCCGGCTTCAGATTCAAGTTCTACAATGGTTTTCAAGTTTAAAAATCGATGGCAGAAGTTATTCACCAAAGTCTCGCAAGAGATGACGAATTTCACTCGCCAGAGCCCATACATTTGAATGCTGTACGGAGACGGATCTCTGTACAGCCTTCAAATGAAGTTTTGAACGAAGCGTCTTTGGCTCTATGATCTGAAGCTCGCTTCACTCAACACTAATTATTATCTAGCCCTGACTGAAGAGGTTACTTACAAGTTTAGGACTGCCGAACACTACTTTCACACCATTCAGAGCATTGATGACCTATCATCAGGATAGGTTAGTTAATATCTGATTGGTGGGGGTCTAAATACCAGAGCACTGCGCCCTCTTTAGCTGATTGATGGCAGGAGTCGGACCCCCCACTGTTCAGACATGGATGGCCTAGCCTGAGGATAGGTCGTCAATATTCGACTCTCGGAAAACCCCTTTAACGTTCTTTTTTTCCTAGCATATGCCTATGAAAACAACATTACAATACCAATGCTGGCCATACACATAAGATAACTGTCCTCTTAAGGGGGAGGGGAAGAAATGATTGAGCAATCCAACATGCCAGATCATTATTTTGTCTGCCATCCGGGGACGCATAAGACATTAGATTTTTAACTGAAACTCATCACAATCTGATTGCATTTATCTAGTTTGTGTGGCCAGCTTTAGGTTATTAAAAAAAATTGTGTGGTTGGCATTATTTTTTTTTATTTTACTCACTTATATATAATATAGATATAGATAAATATAGATATAGATGTCTTTGGCGTATAGGAGGAAACTGGAGAACCTGGAAGAAACCCACAGGGAGATCATACAAACTCCATCCAGATGCTGTCCTTGGTTGGATTCACACCTAGGACCACTGTGTTGCCTACTCTGAGCATCTGTTCTTATGACACTGTTGTGTCATTCTTTTGTTATTCCTATTAGAAATGTATGAAGAAATTGCCAGCTGGATATTGGCAACTAGGGGGGTGTTGGTCTGACACTGTCCAAACAGTACTGGCAGTGGTAGACTGCCCAGGGACGCCCCTCTTTAACAAAAAGGTTGATAATACCCATCTATTAAAAAACTTCTAATACGAATATTAGGGGAACAACTCAACATTATAGTTCTAAGAAAAGATGCTTCAGAATTGTTACTACATGGGTAATACAAGCACTTGCTAAACAGACATGTCAGGAGAAGTAACAGGTCCTCTTTAAAGAGCATCTGTCAGCAGATTTGTCCCTATGACACTGGCTGACCCGTTACATGTGCGCTTGACAGCTGAAGGCATCTGTGTTGGTCCCATGTTCATATGTGTCCGCATTACTGAGAGAGATTATGTTGTAATATATGCAAAGGAGCCTCTAGGATCAACGGGGGCGTTGTCATTACTCCAAGAGACTCAGCTATCTCTGCAGATGCTGCACCCTCTGCACTTTGATTGACAGGACCAGGCAGTGTAAACGTGATCACGCCTGGTCCTCCTTTCTCCTAAAGTCAAAGTACAGAGGACATGGCAGTTGCAGTGAGAGCTGAGCCTCTAGGTGTAATGACCTAGAAGCTCATTTACATATATTAAGGCTACTTTCACATTAGCAGCAGGGGAGTCCGTCAGGCTGTCGAATCCGTCCTGCTGCTAGTTCACGCGTGCCCTCGGACTGCCGCTCCATCCCCATAATTATATGTGGATTACTATAATGGGGTCGGAGTTACGGCAGCGCACGGGAGAGACCGCCGGACTAAAAGTACGACATGCAGTACTTTTAGTCCAGCTGCCGCTGAACCCCGCCCCCATTATAGTAAATGGGGATGTAGCAGCAGTCCGGAGGCACACGTGAACTAGCGGCAGGACGGATCCGACGGGCTGTTCACCCACCGGAAGAGCCTGTTGGACTTCCCTGCCGCTAGTGTGAAACTAGCCTAAACCTTCATTTATCTCAGCAATACGTACACATATGAAGATTGAACCAACACAGATGCCTTCAGCTGCCAAGCGCACATGTAACAGGTCAGCCAGTGTCATATGTACAAATCTGATGACAGATGCCCTTTAAAGGCCCTCATGAGTGATGTCATCTGATCCCATTCATTTTTAGTAGGACTGGCTTGAGACTATCTTATGGGAACTTGGCAACCGTCCCCTGACTAAAGATCAGGCATGCAGAATTTTCCCAGTTATTTTGTTCTCAAGGGAGGTAGACCATCACCAGAAGTCTCCCCACTGTGTCGAGCATAGATATGTATGGGGAGTCGGGAAGAATACCTGTGGGGACTGTTAATAAAAGTGTATGGCAAACTTAATGCTCACAAAATGTCTCCTAATTTAGGCATCATGCACACGACTGTATTTTGTATCCATATCCGATCCGTGTTTTTGTGTATAGCACACAGACCCATTAATTTCTATGGGTCTGCAACCGGCCCCCCAAAAAAAAAGAAACCATATGTCTGTTTAGTATTGTCACAAATTTTAGAACATGCTATTCTTGTCCATATTGCAGATGAGAATGGAATTAATGGAAAAAAAAATTTGGATTGCACATGGAAGGTGTCTATATTCTGCAGACTCGTGGTTTACAGGCCATAATACGGACACAGTCGTGTGCATGAGGTCTTAATCTGTACGGTAAAGAGAACAAACCTTCTAACTGGCGGGCTCCTGTCGCTGGCCTTGGTCCAGATCCCAAGCGCCCTATATATTAGACTTTAGCTGTTTGTTCAAGTGTTCCTGCAAAGCCTGAAGCAAATAATTGATATCTTACAGGACTGACGTAAGAACTTGGTCATTATCATATCTGAAGCTACCTCAACACCTTCTGTATCAAGTGTACAACCAGTAACTACTGTATGTTATGTTACACATTCATCAATTTTGTGTAAAAATTGCCATCATAAGGGACTGAAGTTTCATCTATTTTAAGGAGTGTGCTTTCCTAGTGTCATCGCGAGGGGTTTTTCCCCACTAGATTTGTGGTAAATGATAGACCAGTGGCACCCCTGACTATCATTAGGTCAGGACATCTCAGCCAGCTTGTTGTGATCAGTTGCGTGGAGGAGTATTTGAGAATATGTGCACTTCTGTTCTATATAATTATGTGGGAGAAATTAAAGTGGACTAGTGGAATTAGTTATCTCACCTAATATGAAAAAGAGTGGAGTTGTACACTTTTTGTATCTCTTTGAGTTATCTTGGTCTATCATAGCTAGCAGACAATAGGCAGCCATTGCTAAGGCTTCTTTCACATTTGCGTTACCAGACTGACAGGCTGTTCTTGCAGAGAAAAGCCTGCTGGAGCCCGCGTAGCCAGATGTTACCACAATGTCCACTGGCCCCATTGACCATAATGGAATCCAGTGGGGTTCCAGCAACTACCCAACAAATATTCCAGGATTCCGCCGGACAAAAAATGTTGCGTGCAGTAGTTTTTGTCCAGCTGAATCCCAGCATATTGTATCTGACTGGGAGCAGCTTGCCAGAAACCATTAAAGGGTATTCCCATCTCAGACAATGGGGGCATATCGCTAGGATATTCCCCATTGTCTGATAGGTGCTGGGTCCCAGAGATGGGAGAACGGAGTGGGGAAGGTGCTGGCCAAAGAACCTCGGGTCCTGCCACCATCAAGCGGTCTCCTGTAGTAGTGAAGCCAGTGCTCGGCTATTTTCGGCGGCTCCATATAAATGAATGGAGGCGGCTGAACATAGCAGTGCACCCTCCACAACTTTGGGGCTCTGTTTTCAGTGTAGGTGCGGGTCCCAGAGGTAGGACCTTGAGATGGGAAAACCCCTTTAATGCTAGTGTGAAACTAGCCTAAGGAAGTCACCCAGATTTCCAGATCGTCAGTGGCATATTATCGTAACATTTCAATTTTCTTCAGGTCTTTTTACAGGTCGTGTTTGTTAATTAATTAAGCAGTAATTCTTGCACGCTCTACTTTGCTGTGTAACTTGGTTGGAGGAATTTAACTTTTTGAAGATGACCCTGTAACCCTCTTGTCTCTATTCCCGATTCCCTGTTCTCCTGTTATTCCAATAGCTGCTACAATGCCCCACACGCCTTAGAAGAACTTTAGCCTTATAACAGAATGTGTTGCCAGTGTAAATATGGGATTTTTTTTCTTACCTACAAAGATGTCTGAAATTGAACCAAAATGCTGATTAATTTTATAACTCTATATAACCAATTCTTCCAAAGCTGCTACATTGTTGCTGTGAAACTCCGTCTCATGCTTCTGTGTTGAGTACCCTTCACCGAGTCCACATGATGGACCAAAGTCATATGTCTCCAAAACTGTTCTGCCATCTGACATGATATTGCCAGCATTAGTTTTGTTTCCAAAACTGTTCCATTGTACCCACAAATAAACTATATTTGTGAATTCTGCTCTCGTGTGGTTTGTACTTGCAGTGTTGTGAGGTCATCAGCCTGTAACGGATAAAAGTCTAGCAGGCTGGGAATTAGGGCTTATTCACATGACCGTGTGAATAGTTCTGCATCCGTTCTGCAATTTTGAGTAACGGGTGCAGACCCATTCATTTCAATGGGGCAGCAAAAGATGCAGACAGCACAATGTGCGCTGTCCGCATCCATTGCTCCGTTCCGTGCTGCCCCCCCCCCAAAAGATAGAACATGCCCTATTCTTGCCCATTTTGCGGAGAATAGGCATTTCTATAATGGGCCGCACACAGGGATATCATCCTTTTTGATGCAGATCTACAATTTGCAGATCGCAAGACATGCTGCGGTCATCTGAATGAGCCTTTATGCTGTCATTATGGCTACAGAGATACATTCTAGCTCAGAAATGAATAGTTCACAGTTCATTATGCATGTGTTCTTTATTCTTAGCCATATTCAACCAATTTCTGCAGTACAGCACTCTGAAGGGGTTATCTGAAAAATTTACTTTTTCTCTTACAGATTTTTTAGTTAGTTGGAAAGGAGATCTTGTTCTGTAGGGTACAGCACATCCATGCATTATGCCAAGAGCCCATTCATTTTAATAGTTACTGTGTAATGCTTCTTTTACCTTTTTGATGGTGCTGCAGTGAAATGTAATGCTTCCTTTTCCTACAAATTACGGCTGATCACTGGGGTCTAAGTGCCTTATCAGCCAGTCCATAGAACACATCTAACAAAAACAGATTACTAAAAGACAACTCCTTCATCGTTGGCCTTTGATTATTTAGTGCATAGAGGATGTCATACTGTCACTCCTAAGTCTATAATGTTAGTGTCAAAGAGGACATGGGGTAATGCATACACATATATTCTCCTATACATTTGGGTTTTACATTCACTTTGTAGATTTACTACAATTTTGACATGTTTAGATTATATAATTGTCTATTTTTTTCCATAGAAATGTTATGGGAACCTATATTACAAAAACCTAGTTTAAGTAATAAGAACAATAATTATTTTGTAGGTTTTCACCCTTGTTATGGTGCTGGGTAGTGATGAGGAGCACCAAAGTGTTCGGGTACTCGGTCCGAACACATAGCGATATTCGTGCGCTCGGCCGAGCACCTGAGTATAATGGAAGTCAATGGGAGACAACCAGGCACTCCCTGCTCGGAAGAGGGGAGGGTGCCTGGTCCATTGGAAAAGGTCAGAAAGTGACAGAAACACCACTGAAATGGATCTGGAACAGCATGAGGACGATGTCTTGGTGCATCTTGGACTCCATTGTCCTGCTGGGAACCATATTGTCCCAGTTGTCCGAAAACTTTTACATAGCGAAAAAATCATGCAAATTACAAGGAACTGGTACTACAATACACCCTTTATTACACATAAAGGAGGGCATCGTACACACCCTTGAAAAATGATCATTGATGGCCTACTGGTGACCCTCAAAAACATTTGGAGCAATGGTGTGCTGGTTACCATCTTAAACATTATAGTTGAGGGCCTGAAGGTGAGCGGACCCAATAAAAAATTGTAGTGATGGCCTGAAGGTGAGCGAACCCCATAAAACATTGCAGTGATGGCCTACAGGTGAGCAGACCGTATAAAACATTACAGGTAAGGGCCTGAAGCCTAGTGAACCCCATAAAATATTGCAGTGATGGGCTACAGGTGAGCAGACTTTATAAAGCATTGGAGGTGAGGGCCTGAAGCCTAGCTAACCCTATAAATCATTGCAGTGATGGCCTACATGTGAGCAGACGGTAGAAAGCATTGGAGGTGAGGGCCTGAAGCCTAGAGAACCCCATAAAACATTGCAGTGATGGCCTACAGGTGAGCAGACGGTATAAAGCATTGGAGGTGAGGGCCTGAAGCCTAGAGAACCCCTTAAAACATTGCAGTGATGGCCTACAGGTGAGTAGATGGTATAAAGCATTGGAGGTGAGGGCCTGAAGCCTAGAGAACCCCATAAATCATTGCAGTGATGGCCTACAGGTGAGCAGACGTTATAAAGCATTGGAGGTGAGGGCCTGAAGCCTAGTGAACCCCATACATCAATGCAGTGATAGCCTACAGGTGAGCAAACCTTATAAAGCATTGAAGGTGAGGGCCTGAAGCCTAGAGAACCCCATAAATCATTGCAGTGATGACCTACAGATGAGCAGACAGTATAAAGCATTGGAGGTAGGGACCTGACTGCCTAGTGAACCCCATAACATATTGCAGTGATGGGCTACAGGTGAGCAGACCTTATAAAGCATTGGAGGTGAGGGTCTGAAGCCTAGCGAACCCTACAAAACATTGCAGTGAGGGCATATATATTCTGTATGGAAGAGGAGGTGGAGTAGGACGCTAGGTGAGAAAACGAGAATCAAACATTTACCTTTTTTTTTTGCGGTGAAAAGGGTGCATCTGAATCTTGTGGATTGAGTACATTATAAAGCATACATTTAAATAGCGTTTTTGTTCCTCATTAGCTCAGCTTTCCTCTGGTGGAGTGGAGAAGTCAGGGGCAATCCAGGCCTTGTTCATTTTTATCGGAGTCAGCATTGTCAGTGGACAAGTGGATACGCTTATCTTTTATAATGCCACCAGCAGCACTAAATACATGCTCAGACAATACGCTGGCGGCAGGGCAGGCCAGCACCTCCAAGGCGTGAGCGCAAGTTTGTGCCACGTGTCCAGCTTGGACACCCAGTAGTTGTAAGGCGCTGAGGGATCATTTAGGATGCTGACACTGTGCAATGTATTTCTTCACCATCTTCCAAAACTTTTCCCTCCTTGTAGCACTAGGCCGCGATTCAGGGTGGGGTTGCTGGCGGGTGTCCCATGCCTTTGAAAGTGTTGCCCTGCCTCTGTTGGAACCCCTTGTTCCCCTTGTCTCCCTTCCTCGGTTGCCTAAGGAAGTACGGACTCTGGCGGCCGCATTATCAGATTGAAAATTTTGGAGCAACGGGGCAAGTACCTTCTGGTATTGCACCGTTTTATTTGTCCTCTCCACCACAGGAATCAGAGATGAGAAGTTCTCTTTGTAGCGGGGGTCGAGAAGGGTGAACACCCAGTAATCTGTGTTACCTAAAATGCGTATAACGCGAGGGTCGCGGGAAAGGCAGCCTAACATGAAGTCAGCCATGTGTGCCAGAGTACCAACGGGCAAAACTTTGATGTCAATTTCAGGATGACTCTCCATAATACCCTCCTCCTGCTGATCCACGCTGAACAGATGGAATTGAAGTTCCATGGGTACTAGCCTTTGTAGCAGAGACAAGTGTCTCCAGCTCCTTCTCCTCTTCATGGCCCAATTCACGCTGAAAAGACGAACTGGGGGAGGTCTGGCTATCACCCTGTGTTATCTCCTCCCCCATTACCTCGTCTGCCACATTCAAAACATCCTCCTTAATTGTGTGCAGCGATCGTTTGAGTAGACACAGCAGTAGCTGTAGCTCTACTAGTAGCTCCTGCAAATTGGAGTAGGTTTTCATAAACCGCTGAACTACTAAGTTTAAGACGTGGGCTAGGCATGGTATGTGTGTCAGATTGCCGAGCTCCAAAGCCGCCACCAAGTTACAGCCATTGTCGAATACAACCATGCCTGTTTCTAGGTTGAGTGGCGAGAGCCACAGCTCGGTCTGGTCCCTTATACCCTGCCACAGCAACTGTGGAGGTGTGCTGTTTATCCCCTAAGCAGATCAGCTTCAGCACGGCTTACCCACAGCAGTGCTACACTGCTTCCAGCTAGCGAATGATGGCTGACTGCTGTTGGAGGTGGAAGTAGAGGAGGAGGCGGTGGAGGAGGAGAAGTGGGGGTTGGAGCCAGTAACATAGCTGGTGGCGGAGACCCTGATGGACGTTGGGCCCGCAAGCATGGGCATTGGTATCCGACTCACTCCCAGCCTCCACAACATTCACCCAGTGTGCGGTCAGGGAAATGTAGCGTCCCTGGCCACCACCCCTTGTCCATGTGTCCCCGGTGAGGTGGACCTTCCCAGTAAGTGCGTTGGTCAGGGCACGGGTAATGTTCTGAGACACATGCTGGTGTAAGGCGGGCACAGCACACCGGGAAAAATAGTGGCGGCTGGGGACTGCATACCGAGGGACGGCCGCCGACATAAGACTGCGGAAGGCCTCAGTGTCCACAAGCCTAAAGTGCAACATTTCAAGGGCCAGTAATTTCAAAAGTTGCGCATTCAGTGCTATGGCCTGTGGGTGGGTATTTGCGTTGCGTTCAAATGCAGGGCGAGGGGCATCCGGGCCTTCGCCTTCGACAGGGTTTGGCCAGCAGTGCGTAACACAAGGGAAGTGGAGGCAGTGGTGGGACCCACAGACGCAGAGTGCGGACCCAGGCGTTCGGCCCATTTATTAGGGTGCTTGGATGCCATGTGGCGGATCATGCTGGTGATGGTGAGGTTGCTAGTGTTCACGCTCCGGCTCATTTTGGTACGGCACAGGTTGAAAACTACCACTCTTTTGTCGTCTGCGCTTTCCTCAAAAAAGCACCATACTGCGGAACACCTACCCCTTGGCAAGGTAGATTTACGCATGGGGGTGCTCGGTGTAACTGTTGTGGACCTGTTTGGTGTGGGCTGACGTCTCCCTTTTGCCACCCCACTGCCTCTTCTAGACTGTTGCGGTGCTACGGATCCCTCCCCTCTGTACTGCTGACCTTGCTCTGCTTTTTACCTAACCATGTTGGGTCAATGACCTCATCGTCCACCACCTCCTCTTCCACTTCCTTACTCTGCTCATCCTCCTGACTTGAACTAACCACCACCTCAGTGATTGGCAACTGTGTCTCATCATCATCCACCTCATGAACGAATGATTGCGGTTCACCACCGTCATCTTTTTGAGACTGTGAAGGCTCAAGAGGTTGGGAATCAGGGCACAATATCTCAGGTACCTCTTCAAGCGTGCTTGGCGAGAGAGCCAAACCAAGTAATGGCGATCAAAAAAAAATTAAACCGGAGGAATCTCATGCCCGTCTGTAATACTCAATGGTAGGGCCTCTATTGCTGAGATACCATAAGACAAGTATATCTGCATATACTCTGAAACAACCGTATGAAAAACAAAAAAACAAAGAGCAACATGCAAAAATATTGAAAAATTATCAAAAGACTTTATTGGTCATATGTTAAAAAGTAACAAAACATAGAAGGAGGTGACAGACAAACACAGACGCCACCCTGGACCCTATATCAAAATACATAAAACATATCTAGCACTCCTAGAATGGTGTTGCAAAAAAGGCCTATCGCATAAAGATGAATGTAATGAATCTGGGCCTTACTGAGGTCTGACAAATATTCACATGTAGGGACATATCAAGTGTCAGTGTCTCTATGTATTCACCAAGTGGATATTGCAGGACAACAGAAACAACACTAGTAATGCTAACACAACACCCAGAATGGGACTCACCAGCAAGTAGATGAAAGTAAAGGGACCAGGATGGCGTCAGCCCCTACTCGCGTTTCGGGGCACACATGAACTAGCGGCAGGACAGATCCGACAGGCTGTTCACCCGCCGGAACAGCCTGATGGACTCCCCTGCCGCTAGTGTGAAACTAGCCTTAGGGGGTGGTGTATGAGACAAGAATCGCTGTCATGCTCCACCACTTTAAAGTCTAGCAGTATTTGGCCTGCAGTATTCCTTTACAGAAGGTAGTATGTTTTTTTTTCATTTAATGCCCACAACTCAGCTACTGTTTCCCTGGTGTCTAGTGGATCTATCAGAGTGTCAGCACATTGCTGACACTATGATAGAAACGGCTGGCATCTGTGCTTGATCAGATGCCAGCCGTTTAACCCCTTCTATACCACGTGCTGTGCCTTTGCAGCCCCCCAACAGGATGGGATCACAGAGGGAGGGAGCTCCCCTCCCTCCCCATCGATCACCCGCTGCTCTCCTATGGCAGCGGGTGATGGTTGTCATGGAGACAGGACGCTTTCAGAAGCGTCCTGCTCTCCATGGTGCTGAAAGTCTGAATAGACCTGCTAAAGGTCTATTCAGACTTTGTAAAGTAAAAAATACAGCACAGTGCACTATATAGTGTATTGTACTGTATTATACAGACATCAGATCCACTGGATCTTTCAGAACCAAGTGGGTCTGGGTAAAAAAAAATGTAAAAAAGTGGGGAAAAAAAGTAAAAATGAAAAAAACACATATCACTGAATAAAAATAAAAAATAAAAAATACACTACACATATTAGGTATCGCCGCGTCCGTAAAAACCTGCTCTATAAAAATATCACATGACTGAACTCCTCAGGTGAACGCCATAAAAAAAAACACCCCAAAAATGGTGTAAATAAGCCATTTTTTGGCACCTTACATCACTAAAAGTGTAATACAAAGCGATCAAAAAGTCATATGACCCCCCAAAGAGTGCCAATCTAACCGTCACCTCATCCCGCAAAAATTATACCCAACCTGAGACAATTGCCTAAAAACTGAAAAATATATGGCTCTCAGACTATGGAGACACTAAAATATGTTTTTTTTAATTCAAAAGGATATTATTGTGTAAAACCAAAATAAATAAAAAAGGTAACATAGTAACATAGTAACATAGTATATAAGACCGAAAAAGACATTTGTCCATCCAGTTCGGCCTGTTTCCTACAAGTTGATCCAGAGAAAGGCAAAAACCCTGTGAGGCAGAAGCCAATTTTCCCCACTTAAGGGGAAAAAATTCCTTCCCAACTCCAATCAGGCAATCAAAATAACTCCCTGGATCAACGACCCCTCTCTAGTAGCTGTAGCCTGTAATATTATTACACTCCAGAAATAAATCCAGTCCCCTCTTGAATTCCTTTATTGTACTCACCATCACCACCTCCTCAGGCAGAGAGTTCCATAGTCTCACTGCTCTTACCGTGAAGAATCCTTTTCTATGTTTGTGTACAAACCTTCTTTCCTCCAGACGCAGAGGATGTCCCCTCGTCACAGTCACAGTCCTGGGGATAAATAGATGATGGGACAGATCTCTGTACTGACCCCTGATATATTTATACATAGTTATTAGATCTCCCTCAGTCGTCTTTTTTTCTAAAGTGAATAACCCTAATTGTGATAACCTTTCAGGGTACTGTAGATCCTCATTCCAGTTATTACTTTAGTTGCCCTCCTCTGAACCCTCTTCAGCTCTGCTATGTCTGTCTTGTTCACAGGAGCCCAGAACTGTACACTGTACTCCATGTGTGGTCTGACTAGTGATTTATAAAGTGGTAGGACTATGTTCTCATCACGGGCGTCTATGCCCTTTTGATGCAAACCCATTATCTTATTGGCCTTGGCAGTAGCTGCCTGACACTGGTTTTTGCAGCTTAATTTGCTGTTTATTAAAATTCCTAGATCCTTTTCCATGTCAGTGTTACCGAGTGTTTTACCATTTAATATGTACGGGTGACTTGCATTATTCCTTCCCATGTGCATAACTTTACATTTGTCAGTGTTAAACCTCATCTGCCATTTTTCTGCCCAAGCCTCCAATCTATCCAGATCCCTCTGTAGCAGAAAACTGTCCCCTTCAGTGTTAATTACTTTACACAGTTTAGTGTACATATTATGTATCCCCGCATCCGTAAGGACCTGCTCTATAAAAATATAACATGACCTAACCCCTCAGATGAACGCCGTAAACATAAAAAATAAAAACGTTGTCAAAAAAGCCATTTTTTTGTCACCTTACATCACAAAAAGTGTAATAGTAAAAAAAATATGGCTCTCAAAAAAAAAAATATGGCTCTCAAACTATGGAGACACAAACATGATTTTTTTTTTGTTTTAAAAAATGATATTATTGTGTAAAACATATATTAATAAATAAAAAGTATACATATTATGTATTGCCGCTTCCGTCACAACCTGATCTATAAAAATAACACATGACCTAACCCCGCAGCTGAACACAGCAAAAAAAAAAAAAAAAAAATACGGTGTCAAAAGCCATTTTTGTCACCTTACATCACAATAAGTGTAATAGCAAGCGACCAAAATGTCATATGCACCCCATGATAGTGCCAATCAAACCGCCATCTCATCCCGCAAAAAATGAGCGCCTACATAAGACAGTCGCCAAAAAAAAAAAAAAAACTATGGCTTTCAGAATGTGGAGACACTAAAAAATTATTTTTTCAAAAATGTTTTATTATGTAAAACTGAAACAAAAACCCCAAAAGTAGTCATATTTGGTATTGTCGCATCCGTAACAACCTGCTCTATAGAAATAGCACACAATCTAACCTGTCAGTTCAACGATGTAAATAACAGAAAATAAAAACGGTCCCAAAACAGCTATTTTTTTTGCAAATTTTCCATTTTAATCCATTTTTTCAGTAACAAAGCAAGGGTTAACAGCCAAACAAAACTCAATATTTATTGCCCTGATTCTCTTGTTTGCACAAACACCCCATATGTGGTCGTAAACTGCTGTAAGGCCAAACGGCAGGGCACAGAAGGAAGGGAACGCCATATGGTTTTTGGAATGCAGATTTTGCTGGACTGTTTTTTTGACACATGTCAAATTGAAGCCCCCCTGATGCACCCCTACAGTAGAAACTCCAAAAAAGTGACCACATTTTGGAAACTACAGGATAAGGTGTCAGTTTTGTTGGTACTATTTTAGGGTAAATATGATTTTTGGTTGCTCTATATTACACTTTTTTGAGACAAGGTAACAAAAATTGAAATTCTGAAATTTCATCTCCATTTGCCAATAACTCTTGTGGAACACCTAAAGGGTTAACAAAGTTTGTAAAACTGGTTTTGAATACCTTGAGGGGTGTAGTTTCTTAGATGGAGTCACTTTTATGGAGTTTCTACTCTAGGGGTGCATCGGGGGCTTCAAATGGGACATGGTGTAAAAAAACAGTCCAGCAAAATCTGCCTTCCAAAACCATATGGCGTTCCTTTCCTTCGGCGCCCTGCAGTTTGGCCATACAGCAGTTTACGACCACATATTGGGTGTTCGTGCAAACTTCAGAATCAGGGAATAAATATTGAGTTTTGTTTGGCTATTAACCCTTGCTTTGTTACTGGAAAAAATGGATTAAAATGGAAAATTTTCAAAAAGTTGAAATTCTGAAATTTTATCTCCATTTGCCATTAACTCTTGTGGAAAACCTAAAGGGTTAATGACATTTGTAAAATCAGTTTTGAATACCTTGAGGGGTGTAGTTTCTAGAATGTGGTCATTTTTGGGTGGTTTTACTATGTAAGCCTCACAAAATGACTTCAGACCTGAACTGGTCCCTAAAAGTGGGTTTTGAAAATTTCTGAAAAATTTCAAGATTTGCTTCTAAACTTCTAAGCCTTGTAACGTCCCCAAAAATAAAAGGGCATTCCCAAAATGATCGATACACGAAGTAGACATATGGAGAATGTAAATCAATAACTTTTTTGGCGGTATTACTATGTATTATAGAAGTAGAGAAATGAAAACTTGGAAAATTGCAAATTTTTCAAATTTTTGGTAAATTTTGTATTTTTTTATAAATAAAAATTACATTTTTCGACTTAATTTTACCAGTGTCATGAAGTACAATATGTGACGAAAAACAATCTCAGAATGGCCTGGATAAGAAAAAGCGTTTTAAAGTTATCACCACATAAAGTGACACTGGTCAGATTTAGAAAAAATGGCCTGGTCCTTAAGGTGAAATAGGGCCGTGTCCTTAAGGGGTTAACATATGACCAATAAAGTCTTTTGATAATTTTTTAATATTTTTGCATGTTGCTCTTTGTTTTCTTGTGTTTGATACAAGTAATGGCGATGAAAAGAGGTCATGTGAATATCCGAGTGTGGGATCACTTGTTTGCCCAGACGTGATATGGTGGGTGGAAGGAGGATCAGAGTAAGGATTCGGTTGACCAAACTCTTGGCTACAGAAACTGGACTTCGTGGAAGAGAGGGTTGTGCTTAACCAACTAGAAGCATTATCTTCTGCAATCCAACCGACCACCTGTTCGCACTGGTCCGACTTGGACAGTGTTGTCCTGCGCCGCCCAGCTAAGTTGGACATGAAGTTGGGTATGGTGGATTTTTTTGTTTTTACTGGTGCACTGGCCTTTGCTTGCACATTAGCATCACGCCCAGGGCAACGGCCTCTGCTTGCACCATCAGCATCACGCCCAGGGCCTCGGCCTTTGCTTGCATCATCAGCATCACGCCCAGGGCCACAGCCTCTGCTTGCACCACCAGCATCACTCCCAGGGCCACGGCCTCTGCTTGCACCATCAGCATCATGCCCACTTCCCCCTCCCTTTGTGCTCGCCTTCTTCATATTAATGGTTTTGTCTGTAGATGTGGCGCAGATTGTTTTGCTGTCCACTAAAGACATCGTTTTCTGATGCAGGACAGTACTGGATACAGAAAAATACAGATTTTCGGCACTACACTAGCCCAGATATAATGTTATTTTTTACAGTACACACTGTATTGGCTTTCTGTAATGTACTGGACACAGAAAAATAAAGATTTTGATGAGTGCACTAGGCCACAGATAATGAATTTTTTACTGTACACACTGTATCTGCTGGCTATAATGAACAGGCGACAGAGAAATACAATTTTTCGGCACCACACTAGCCCAGAGATAATGTCATTTTTACAGTACACACTGTATTTGCTTTCTGTAATGTACAGGAGACAGAGAAATACAATTTTTGGCACCACACTAGCCCAGAGATAATGTAATTTTTACAGTACACACTGTATTTGCTTTCTGTGATCTACAGGAGACAGAGAAATACAATTTTTGGCACCACACTAAGCCAGAGATAATGTAATTTTTACAGTACACACTGTATTTGCTTTCTATAATGTACAGGAGACAGAGAAATACAATTTTTCGGCAACACACTAGGCCAGAGATAATGTAATTTTTACAGTACACACTGTATTTGCTTTCTGTAATGAACAGGAGACAGAGAAATACAATTTTTCGGCACTACACTAGGCTAGAGATAATGTAATTTTTACTGTACATACTGTATTTGCTGGCTGTAATGAACAGGAGACCGAGAAATAAAATTTTTCGGTACTACACTAGGCCACAGATAATGTAATTTTGACAATACACACTTTATTCAGATGTAGTTCTATATTGGATACAAATTTGTCCCAAATAAAATGTATTCTCTGCTGGAATACTGTATATACGGTTGCGGCCTAAACGCACACACAGATGTACCCAAAACTTGTTAACTATAGCCAAAATGTAAATCACTCCCTGCTGAAGTAATTAATATAACGGTTGCGGATTGAATGCACGTACAGATGTGGCACAAGTTAGGTTAATTTCCCCAGAACAAATAATTTCTCTGATGGTACGGTGTATATCTCGGTAGCAGGAACACTGTAGTGAAAAAGCCCCTTTTAATAATGTCTGCCCAACACACTGCTTTATAGTGGTTCAGTGTATATCTCAGTACCAGGCACACTTTAGTGAATAAGCCCCTTTTAATAATGTCTGCCCAACACACTGCTGTATAGTGGTGCAGTGTATATCTCAGTACCAAGGAACACTGTAGTGAATAAGCCCTTTTTATAATTTCTGCCCAACACACTGCTTTATGATGGTGCAGTGTATATCTCAGTACCAAGGAACACTGTAGTGGATAAGCCCCTTTTAATAATGTCTGCCCAACACACTGATTTATAGTGGTGCAGTGTATATCTCAGTACCAAGGAACACTGTATTCAATAAGCCCCTTTTGATCATATCTGCCCAACACACTGCTTAATGATAGCGTAGTGTAGATGTCACTAATCGGAAATCTTTCTGTCTTTTAGAAGTTATCAAAGTGATTTTCAAGCCCTGCACTTATCTGTCCCTTCCTGGTGACGCCTGTCCCTGATAGTGCTGAATTAACCCCTTCTTAAAAAAAAAGGTGCTGCACTGCTGTCAAACACACACTCTAGTCCTTAAAAGGACTGTTAGGTCTTTCAATAAGGTTTTTGGAGTGAAATCAGTAAGTTTAGAGCAAAACGCTATATGTACCTGCCTACTGTCTGCTCTCCTGACCCTGAATGAGCCGAGCACCGGTCCTCAGCTCCTATATAAAATGGTATCACGTGTTCCGGCCAGCCAATCACGTTAAGGCTTACAGCTAACATTGGTATGGCCTTACACTGAGGGGAATTACTTACCTGGACCTTGATTGGCTGCTTAGAAGGCGTCAAACGTGCGGGAAGGAGACTCGAGCAATGCGACGAATACACGTGGTGCTCGGCCGAGCATAGCGATGCTCGAGCCGAACCAATACTTGGCCAAGCATGCTCGCTCATCACTAGTGCTGGGTTTTGTCACTAAG
The DNA here is from genome assembly GCA_033119425.1 of Bufotes viridis. NCBI lineage: Eukaryota > Metazoa > Chordata > Amphibia > Anura > Bufonidae > Bufotes > Bufotes viridis. The sequence goes on along the minus strand of CM065589.1, from coordinate 534,497,345 downwards.
GACAGAGGGGTTAGGTATTTGTTTCCCCTCCTCCATGTCTTGTCCATGACCTTTAGGCTAATCTCCCACTGCAGTTCCTGTAAAGGGAGTCCTATATAAGTTTTTGCTAACCACTAGCAAAGAATTTGGAAACAACCAGGTTGAGTCCCATCAGTCCTAAGGCCCCAGCTTGTCCTGCTGCCTCAATGGGATGTGCCATGTACCCATACTCCTGCATATATTTATTTGGATATGATTTACTTTTGAACTCATAATTACCTTATTTTTGTGCTATATAACTATGTGACTGGTAAATACGAAGACCGAAAACATTAAAAGTTTTTGTGGACACAGACCATCACACACACATTTAAACTTTTATTTAGAATGTCTGATGAAAGTTCATCAACCAGCATCTGTTTTTACTGAATTACTGTATTGTAGGTTAAATCTGTACTTTATAGATAAAGCCTATAACCACAGCAAGAAATAATAGAACCGCTACATGGCATCTAGAGTACTTTATAATGGAGGGAACTGGTACCTATTATAAGTATTGATGACACAAAAATATCATTTTATTTACATGATCTGGTTACTTTAAAGTAATTTTAATTTGCAGTACAATCTCCTGTCTAAGCAGCCATTTCAAGATTAGAAGAAGGTAACAATTGTGTTCAATGAGTAAAATAAGAAAAATATCCACCCTCCTCCCCATTAGCATCCCTTTATCCAACATCTTTGCAGCTCTGAGAATCTTCAGAAATATCTACAAACAAGGGGGCAGATTTATCAATGTTGTTGCACCAACATTCTGGCACATTTTGTACAAAGTGCTCTTATTATAGCTATGCGCCAAAAGAACACTAATTTGCGATATGCTCGGCATATTTATAGAAAATTATCATGAGCCAGATTTATTATTGGTGTGTACCAGTTTTTGGTGCAAAATTGCTAAAGTAAACCACCCAAGGGTTGACGTAAAAAGAGAAGTGTATACCTGAAAGATTGACATTGCATTGCATTTTTGTGTACATTAATTTACAGAATATCACATAATTTACAATGTATTTACATATAGCATAGTATGAGATCTGCTTCATATTAAATTTGTTCCTCTTTCAAAGATTCAGAAAATGCATCAAAAACCTTTCTCCTACTTGCAAAGTAACTCTCATGATGCTTTGGCGTAGAATAGCCAACTGTTGGTGAAACCACATTCTGTATATTTACATCAAATTGATGTAATGAGTCTTTGCTGTTAAAATCCAATACATTTGCATCAGTGTTTGTCTCTCCAAAATCAGGTATGAAATAAGCTTTGTTCCCAGGCATTTGAGATTCATATGTGGACTTGGTCAAGGGATCTTCTCTAACAGTAGCCCTTGTTGTCCATTCTTGTGTGTTTAGATCAAACACAAGTTCTTGCTGAGATGTCTGTGTAGAATGGGTTCTACTGGTTGGAAATGTACTATTTGGTTCATCATTTGTATTCGTGTTTAGCCAATGAAGAACATACTTATTTGGTTCATGTCCTTCACCTGCAAAGTCCTTAAGTCTTTTTCCCTTTCAGCTATGTTTTTGGTATTACTTGATTGCATACCTATGAGTCCACTCACCTCTCTGGTAATATCTATGTTCTCAGAGTCACCTGATAATGCGTTGGATTGACTGAAGCTAAAAATGAACCACCATCTGATGAACTATCATCGATGATGTCTGTATAGTATTCAGAAATAGTGTTATGGGACAATTGTTCTCCTACTAATGCTTTTGTAGGACTCTCTCCTGTATCATTGGATGTACTATCTGCAGCTACAATGTTAATAGGTTTTAACAGAGATATTATATGCTTAAGGTTTAGTTTGGGGCTTGTGTTCACACTGTTTAGTGGAGTTACCTGCCCTGGCGTAGGATGAGCAAAAATCTTTATATCGCCCTTGGACGAGATGTGACTTGACTCATCCGTAGAAGACCTGCTGTAGAAAGCATTGGTATCTGAATTTAAACTATTGAGTCCTTTATGTAGCGGTTTTCTAGAATGGCCTCTATGAAATCTGATATCTTGATCCTGGTGATGGTGGGATGTGTCTGCGTTTTCTATTCTATCTCCTGGTTGACGTATGTTAAAAATATATTTTTGTTCAGGACTTGTCATTGTTGCTGTGGAACTGGACTCTGGAGCTATGATATTAACGGGTTTCAGAAGAGACATTTTATGTTTTAGGTTTATTTTGGGGTTTGAATTTTCACTATATTCCCACATTAACAGCTGTGAGTTTACTTTACTGGCATCTGAATCTTGACCCATCTCATAATCACCATGCTCAGATTCATCATCTCTAATTGTCTTGGGACTGTTGAGCTGATCTACAGAAAGATCTTTAAATGCTGAATTTTGTGACTGGTTTACTGTTTGTTGTGCACATACTTGGGTATTATATTTTCCCTTAAAACGTCTTAGTGCTTCAGTCACTGTGCTGTCTGAAACTTTAATGTTGATTGGTTTCACCAGAGATGCTGGGCTGACATTCTCTGTGCTTGCCCATGTACCCTTACTTGTTAGAAGTAAATCAGAATTAAATCCATCACCCCCTTCTGAACTGTTTTCCTCTTCCTTATTTGAACCATCAGCAGATGAACTGCTGTCGTAAGGTTTCTCTTTATTTCCTTCAATTTCTGAAAAATGTTTTTTATAGTTTTGATCTTGTGATTGATTTTCAGCTTCTTCATACTGTTTCATATGACCATGGGGATGGTATATCTTCAGATCAGTCACTGACTCTGACACTGGAGATACAATACTAATAGGTTTCACATCTTTAAGGTTAACCGAAGACCTAACAATGTCTTTGTCCATGTTCTTTGTCAATGCTGCTGGTTTTGCTGGCAAATATATTACACCATCTGGAACTATAATACCAATAGGTCTATGCTGAGACCGTGCTTGTTTTTTCACAGTAGGGCTTGCATTTTCATTAGGTGCCCACGTTGCCTGCTCTGTTATGAATGAGTCAAAATTTTGGATACTTTCTACATCTGAACTGTGACTCTCGTCCTTCTTTGATTCCTCTTCTGATGAACTTCTATCGTAAAAAGTTTGCTTACCTTTACTATTATTTGTGAGTATAGCAGATGATATAGAGTCTCTGGCTTCATGGGTTATATGACCAGTTGGTAAAAGCTTTTCAGCTGGTTCAGTCACTGAAGAGTCTGGCGCTATGATAGTAATCGGTTTTAATAGAGAAATTACTTGTTGAAGATTTACCTTGGGGCTTTCATTTAGTTTTTCATTCCATGATTGTTGCTTTGTTATAAGTAAGTCATAATTTTTGATACTGTCTTCATCCGAGCTGCGATCCTTGTCCTCTTTTGATTCATCTTCTGATGTACTGCTATCATAAAATGTTTGCTTACCTTTACTATCATTTGTGGGTATAGCAGATGGTATAGAGTCCCTGCCTTCGTAGGTTATATGACCAGTTGGGAAAAACTCTGTTTGTAATGGACTTCCAACTTGTTCAGTTACTGAAGAGATTGGAGCTATGATAGTAATAGGTTTTAACAGAGAAACGACTTCTTGAAGATTTACCTTCGGGCTTTCATTTTGTTTTCCATTCCATGATTGTTGTGTTGTTATAAGTAAGTCATAATTCTTGATACTATCTTCATCCGAGCTGTGATCCTCGTCCTCCTTTGATTCATCTTCTGATGAACTGCTGTCATAAAAGTTTGCTTACCTTTACAATCATTTGTGAGTATAGCAGACGATATAGAGTCTCTGGCTTTGTAGGTTATTTGACCAGTTGGTAAAGCGGTGTTTGTGAAGAATTTCCAACTGGTTCAGTTACTGAAGAGTCTGGAGCTATTATAGTAATAGGTTTTAATAGAGAAATGACTTGATGAAGATTTACCTTGGGGTTTTCATTTAGTTTTTCATTCCATGATTGTTGCTTTGTTATAGGTAAGTCAGAAGTTTTGATACTATCTTCATCCGAGCTGTGATCCTTGTCATCGTTTGATTCATCTTCTGATGTACTGCTATCATAAAATGTTTGCTTACCTTTACTATCATTTGTGGGTATAGCAGATGGTATATGGTCCCTGGCTTCGTAGGTTGTATGACCAGATGGGAAAAACTGTGTTTGTAATGGACTTCCAACTGGTTCAGTTACTGAAGAGTCTGGAGCTATGATTGTAATAGGTTTTAAAAGAGAAATTACTTGCTGAAGATTTACCTTAGGACTATAATTTCCTTTTCCTATCCATGATGGGTGCTTTGTCAAAAGCAAACCAGAATTCATTGTAACCTCCTCATCTGAACTATTTTGTTTGCTATCATCTGATGAGCTGCTTTCATAAAATTTCTTGTTTCTGTCATCGTCACTTATTGGGAGAGTAGGACTTTTATTGTAGCTCTCATTTTTATTGTATGCTTTATTTTCTGGTTCTCGAGATAGTTTCATGTCTTGATCATCATTCTGATTTTGTATATTTTCCATTCTATGCTCTGGATATCTAGGTATACTGCCTGGAAACAAGGGTATTTCTGAAGGACTCTTTACCAGATCAGTCTTTGGAGATTCTGGAATTGTGATATTAATAGGTTTTATAAGAGAGATTACATGCTTAAGGTTTACTGTAGGGCTAACTTTTTGTTACGTAGCCCAACTCGCTTGTTTTGTAAGTGAAACAGAAGGAATTATACTTCCATAATCAGATCTGTGACCCTGCTTTGATTCATCATCTGATGAACTGCTGTCTGAAGATGTTTGTATATCTTCCATATCATTTGTTGGTCTTGTGGATAATACAAAACTATTTTCATATATTAGGTTGGGTGACTGATTTCTAGGTTCTTGAGGCTGCTTGGGAAGACTTTCTTTTCATTTGTTCTGTTTTCAAACACTGGACCTATGATGCTAATAGGCTTGAAAAGAGAAATTAATTGTTGAAGGTTCACTGTAGGCCTAGTATCAGTGTTGCTTGTCCATGATGGTTGCTTTGTTGGAGGCAAGCCAGTATTCAGTTTAATCTCCTCATCTGAACTGTCATCATAATCAAAATCTGAGCCACCATCCGATGAACTGCTGTCATAAAACTTTTCTCCCTCTTTATCAAGTAATGGGAGAGTTGGAGTTTTATTGTAGCTCAGGGATTTATTGTAAAGTTCATTTTCTGGTTGTAGTTTGATATCTTGATAAGAATACAGGTTATCTATATCTTCCATTCTGTTACCTGGATATCTAGCTACACTGGTTGGGAAGAACTGCATTTGTGAAGGCCTTTTCACTAAATCAGTAGCGGTAGGAATTATGATATTAATAGGTTTTACAAGAGACATTAAATGTTTAAGGTTCACTGTAGGAGTAGTATTTTCCTCTCTTTCCCTTGTTGTAGGTTTTGTAAGCATAACATGAGGAACTTCATGTGAACTGTGACCCTCATCATCCTCATTTGATTCATCCTCTGATGAACTGCTGTCAGAGAATGTTTTCTTACCTTCTGTATAATTTATTGGTGTAATGGATGATTGTTTATCATCTTGATACTGATTGTGAGGAATATCTCTCCATTCTATTCTGTCACCTGATGGTCCTAATATACCAGCTGGATAAAACTTCTTTTGTGAAAGATTTCTTTCTAGCTCACTCACTGGAGAATTTGGATCTATGATTTTAATAGGTTTCAACAGAGAAATTGCCTGTTGAAGGTTCACTGTAGGTCTGGTATCAATGTTGGTTTTCCATGAGGCTTCCTTCATTGGAAACACAACGAATTCAATGTAACAGTCTCATCTGAACTGTAATCAAAATCAATGGACCCATCATCTGATGAACTGCTATGATAAGATCTCTCCATAGTTTGTAACTCATCTTCTCTTCCTCCAACTGGTATGTTATCTTGATGATGCAAATTATTTATCTCTTCCATTCTGTACTCTGGATAACCAGATATAGTGCTTGGTTTTTGTGCAGGGCCTTTTACTAGATCACTCATTGTAGGTCCTGGAATTATGATGTTTATAGGTTTTACTAATGTCATTACATGTTTGAGGTTCACCGTAGAGCTATCATTTTCCTTGGTCCTCCATGTTTCTGGTTTTGTAGTAAGTAAAACAGAATTCATTATAGTTCTCCCATCTGCAGATCCATCCTCTGAAGAACTGCTGTCATAACGTGTCTGTTTAACTTCTGTAATAGTTTTGGGTCTAATGAAGGATTTAGAATAATCATTTGTCTCACCATCAGATGAGCTGCTGTCATCAAATACATTTTTATCTATGGTACCCAACGTAGGTTGATTTTCAGGAGCTCCTTCTTGATTTTGATTGTAATTTGATTTATATTTGGAATATCTTGGTAAAGGAATAGGAAACATTTGCTTCCTTGTAGGACTCTTTACTATGTCACACACTGCTAATTCTGGAACAATTATATTAATAGGTTTTAACAAAGACATTACATGTTTTAGATTGACGTTAAAGCTGTCATTTTCTTTGGTTGCATTTGTATTAATTATAGATTCCTCTTCTGAGCTGTAATCTCCAACAGAACTAGTTGACCCATCATCAGAAAAACTTCTATCATATATGCCATGGTTAATGTCTTTGAATTGACTAGAACTATTTGAGAGATGGTTTTTATCCTCTTCATGAACAATAAAGTTAATAGGTTTCAATAAAGACATGACGTGTCGGAGGTTCACTGTGGGAATAATATGCCCCTCACTTGCTGATCCTACTCGCTGGGTAGAAACATAATTTACTATAATATCTTCATCTGAAAGCATGCCCTCTGCATCCCAAAATTCTGATTCATCAGAGGTGCTGTCTGAAAAACTGACTCCTTCTGAATAGTTGTCTTCAAGTTTCCTTCTAGAGAGTATGATGCTTTGATCACGATTATCTGTATTCTCCATTTGGGTTGCTGGTACTATGAAATTAATAGGCTTTAGCAATGATATTACTTTTTTGAGGTTGACTGTAGGATTACTCTCTTCATTGATTGCCCATGTTACCCTCTTTGAATTGGTCATATTTATATCTTTTTGTTTAGCCTCAGCAAATTCATACATGTCACTTCTCCTCTCCTGAAGTTCACTACGTGTGGGGACCTGTTCATCTTTATAGTAGATTTCTCTTTCATTATATGGGATGTTCACATATTTAGTACTGTCTGTGTCTTCAGAACTGGTCTCACTTCCAGAAGATTTCTCTCTGGACACAAGCACTGGTAAACTGCTAACTGGAGTATTCGAAGAGTGTCTCCCTGATACATTTTCTTCAGAAAATCCTTCATTGTCATACGACTCAGCTGAGGTCTTCTTCTTTGAGACTTTAGCTTTGCACAGCTTTCTCCACAAACTTTCCAAACAAGGTCTAACTAACAAACCCAGTACAAAGGCAAATATAAATGAGATGACTACAGAAAGGGCAACTGCTCGAGCAAAGTCTTCCTCTGTTCGTATTGTGGTATTCAGTGGTTGCACATCACGTACCCTCCTTATTAATGTTTTTCCTGCATTTGTCTGTAAATGTATCTGGTACACAATCCTCTCCATGTCAGCAATGCAGATATAAAGGCCTTCATGAGAACGGTCAGGCTCTGTTAGTATAAAGTTATTCATTCTGTCAATGTAGTGGTTTGTTACCGAGGGTTCTCCTGAGATGATACCGTGAGGTGTCCACCAAAATACTTTATTTCCTGCAAAACACAAACGCAAAACACTTTGAAGAAATTTCCTATCAATTACCATGTGGTATGCTTGACGAGTACTACAATAAAATATACCGCGCCTGAAATTTGGAGTAGCTTAACCATTTTACTGCCAAGGGTTCTTGGACATTTTGCACCTCTAGGAGCTGGGGGTCATGGTGGCAGTCCGCACCCACTGCTGTTCCTCACCTGCTGGGAAGCACTCATTCACCTCATATAAGTAGTTGTTGAGATTACGGTCTGGAAGGACTGAAACGTCCCAGCACTTACACGTTGTACACACTTATGTATCTTTACCATTAAAGGGAACCTGTCACCATGTTTTCACATATAAAACTGAATGTACCTTCAAGTTTGTCCACCTTGATTGTTACCAGCGATCCATCCATAACCTTCTCAGGACTAACATGTCCTATTATATCACCCTCTAAAGCTTTCCCGCCGTTATGCTTATTTTCATAAATAATTCCTTTCCTTCACATCATTAGGGCCTATTTCCTCCCCTAGACTTTGATTGACAGCGAATCTGCTAGAGTTTATCTATAGGGGCGTTTCTTAGGCAGAGCTGAGGAGCTTGACTCTTCTCTGGTCACTCAAGTAAGATATGACTCTTTTATGTTAATTTGCATAAAAGGCGGAAAGTACAAAATGCATCATACTTATTTAATTTGGCTGCAGATGAAATTGAATTGCCCACCCTGACTTCTGAATGTTTATCGCATTGCATGTATTGTATCTGCCCTGCCCTCGGTCTGTACCTGACTACAGTTTGCCTGGTGATCCACACTGGTGTCTCTTCAACCTATTGGTAGTGAGAGACTACTTCAAAAGGTAGTTCCTCTGCAGCAGAGCTTGGAAGAGTGAAGAGTTAAGAGTGAAGACCTGAGGAGCCAATTAGATAGCATCCTAACGAGTAGTCGAATTTATTTTCATACTTTTGACATGCACAAATAAAACCTAAATTACAAAATAAAAATTTAACTAAACCCCATACCCATATATTTTTTAACTTATACTCGGCACATTGTCAGAATGCCATTTAACACTTTATACATACAAGAACCTTCATGCATTTTATATCAAAGCATTGGTGTACCTTCAATAAAGGCAGACCATGCGACTGCTACAGGACCTGGAGTAAGGTGGGCCCTGCGCCAATCTCCTCCTCTCCTTCAACTCCAAGGTGAAAATTCTGCATTTTCATGCAGCCACCACTAGGGGAGCTCAGTGCAAAAACATTATTATAGCTTCCGTTGCACTGTACAAACTCCTATGCACTGACCTCCCCTAGTGGCAGTTGCAGGCAGACCACTCTAAAATATATGTGAAGTGAAGCTGGGGAACCTATCAATGTATTTATGCCCGTTGACTGGTGTAAATACATTGCATGCCATTACCGCTCTTGGCTATCTCTGGAATTTCCATAGAAATGAATGGAGTGGCCACGTGCATGTGCGACTGGCTACGCCATTTATTTCAGGGGCTCACGGGCCCCTGTTCTCGTGATCCGTGGGGGAACGGTGCCCTTGTTCTCATGATCTGTGGGGGTCCTAGCAGTAGGACCCCCACAGATCTAATAATTATCCTCTGTCCTAGCGATAGGACCCCCACAGATCTAATAATTATCTCCTATCCTATCGATATCTTTAAATTTTTGCTCTTCATAGTTCTGAAGATATGGCATGTAAGTTTAGGCCAATGTGGTATGAATAACTTCTGCACATTTTGAACCTTTATTTTTAGAAGGAGCGGTATGTACAACTTCATGCATGGGTCACACTTTTACCCACCAATAAAAACTTTTATGCCCCAGGTTTAAAACAAGACTGATATTGCCAATATACAACTAGAGACAGAAGCTTTAGAAACTGCATTGGGAGTGAGAACTGCAGGTATATGCAGCATTCACTTTTCCTGGTTCTAGTTCTGGATGTATCATGGCTTGGTCTTGTCTAAAGACCCTAGCTAAGATACAGGGTTAAAGGGTTCTCTCATGAAAACAACCACTGTGTACATGCCCCATTATGACCTCTTAGACGAGGGTCTCTGCTCAGGGCTCCCTAATTGGATCTAAAACATAGAGAGACAATCTGTACGAGCAGCTCCCAATCTTCCAGACTTCAGCTGTCCTTGTTTTAAAGGGTTATCCAATCCCTAAAATGCCTCCTCATACAGGTTGTACTTACCTGACTCCCCAGCACCTGCATCGCTTCTGTCGCCCGTATGGCCAGTGCAGCCAATAGCAGGCGTGCCACGAGGATAAGCCACCCTAGCGTCACCCGCAATGTGAGGGAGGCTCGTCCCCGTCGGGGCCTGCTATTGGCTGCTCCATTCTCCTGACGTGGGTGCTGGGGACCCAGGTAAGTACAACCTCTGTCAGGGGCCTGGGTGTATCGGGGGGCATTTTAGGGGTTGGATAACCCCTTTAACTACACGGCCATTGATCTGAATTGGCCCCAGTTTATACTATATTTAGAGATGAGCAAATTGCATATTTTGAAGTTCGTTTGCGGTTCGTTTTGTGGTATTTACTGAATTGCTAAGTTCTCTCCTGCATAACGGAAATGGGACGGATCCGTTATGCAGGCCATAGACTTCTATTATGACAGAATAAATAACGGAATGGCTCTAAAGGCATTCCGTCATGGAATTGCGGTATGGTCCGTGGTAATGGAATCCATAACACAATTCACTAAATACAACAAAACGAACTGCAAACGAATTTCAAAATTTGAAATTCGCTCATCTCTAACTATATTTTACTGCAGTATTATTGTTTTATGTTATCCAATATAATATACCAACGTAATGTACTTTAGCAAGCAATCTTGTTTTCTTTGAAAACCTTGATATTAAATACATACCAGCATTGTCTGTGATTTTGCAGGGCAAATACGTCTTTTCCCTTTTTTTTACTACAATTCTTCTAGCGTAGATATATTTGTCCACTGGTGATTGGCAGGATCCATTAGCAAGGTCTATGGAAAGAAGATGATTTCCTGATATGGAGGGTGGTGTATTGCATGTGACATTCCATTCTTTCTTTATTGCCACATGTTCAGAGGTCACTAAATGCTTCAAAGGCAGAATCCTACAGTCACAAGCCCAGCGATTGTATGATAAATCAATGTCTGCCCTCAAAATGTGACTGTACAGGAAGACTAGCGGTGTAATGCTGACCAGTGCATTGTTACGGAGCCTTAAAACCTGAAAATACAAATAAATACTATGTATTACCAACATAAGGCGCATTAACTCCATTTACTATAGGTTTCCACAAGTTTTATATCATGATCATGCTTTTGCGTGTGACAAGCATCTGGTAAAAATTAATTGAATAATATTTTTGAAATTTTTGTCCTTTCTTACATCAGTGGTAAATCTCAAAAGAAACGTAGTTCATGAATCTCCCTAAGGCGTCACACAGGCGGCCAGTGCACAACCGTGCCCGTATTACGGCCCACAAACAGAAGGTCTGTAATATATAGGCTGCAAATGCATAGGAATGGCCGTGTGCATGAGTACTAAATCCTTGAAGGTGCTTCCCGTAAAGTGGACTGTGAAATTAAAGGGCTTGTTTCAGAATGACAGCTTATCACCCAGCCAGAAGATAAATAGTAAGTGTCTGATCAGTTGGGGTTTGACCATTGGGACCCCTGTGATCACCAAAACGGGCATGCCATGTCCCCATTTGGATACAGCAGCAGTCAAGCATGCAGACGGGCACTCGATTCAAACTCTTAGGACTGCCAGGGATAACTGAGCTCTGTACTTGGCTATTTTCAACAGTTTTGTATACTTTAAATGGTTATCATCCTCATTAACCTGTGTATAGGATGTCTAAGCCCTCATTGCACTGTGCAATTGGTCAAGGAGAGTAATGCATTGCTAAATTTACCGAAAGTGTCTATTTATACTACATTATATGTCTCCCCATACCATATTCAGACTATTTTCGCCTTACATCATTATTCACCTTTCTGTCTTAGGCATCATTCAGTCAGTATGTTGGAGCAGTATTGTATCTGTCAGCCAAAACCAGAAGTGGGTCCAAAACACAGAAGAGGTGTATTTTTCCATTATATTTTTTTACTGCAGGTTCCACTACTGATTTTGACTTACAAATACTGATGAAAAATCATGACTGTGTAAAAGTGACCTTAGTATGACAGTTTTCTTAGGTTCCTGACCAGAATCGCGTCAAGACAACTATTATATTGTCCATTCTAAATAATACCGGATCAGTCACCTGAAGATTCCATAAGTCTCTAAACGAATCAGGGTCTATTTTGTGAATTCTGTTGTCTCCCAGATCTAAATTCTGAAGTTTAGTGCAGTTGGCAAAATCATCCCTCTGTATCCGGACAATGCTGTTGGCAGATAAATTTAGAGTCTGTAAAGAACTCAGTTTCCCAAGGCCTTGAAAAGAAGACATAACAGGTTAGTAAATAGTTCATACACAGTGTATATTACATTAAGTATAAGCGGGATCCCACAGGCTCTGGATTACCAAATATTCCTTCCATGTTATAAAAATAATAAATAAGTAAATGACCGTAAATTAGGACTATATAGAAGTTTATATCCAGCCTATCTATAGTGTAGAAATGCTGATAAAATGGCATGCTAAAATAGCGGCACAGATTTAAAAAATACATTATTACCACTAGTTGGGATTAGGGTTGCACCGGATATTGAATTTTCGATACCCAATCTACACTTTAGTACCTGGATCGATCCAATACCAGGATTTGCTATTTTGCGATACTAGGCTGTGCTTCTGCACAGCCTAGTATCTGTTGAAGAACATGACACGCGCCGCCCTTGGCGCATGCCATGTTCTCCTGAGCTGGCACAGTGGAGAAGGAGAGAGTCCCTGCCTTCCCACTGTGATGCGGCTGCCGCTGGCCACCAATGGGAGGATAATACTGAGGAGGAGGGGAGGGACTTTGTCCACTGCGCCACCAATGCATATAATTAAATACAAATGTGGGTGGCGGGTGCCAGCCGTATCACACAGTCTGCACCCAGCCTCAATGACTGGGTGCGGTGATCCGCCGAACCGCGTCAATTAACCCGTCGGGTGCAGCACCAGATACGGTCAGCCCCTCCCCTCCTCCTCAGTTAATAAATGTTAATTACATTCATTGGTGGAGCAGTCCCCCCCCCCCCCCGCTCAGTAATATCTTCATTGGTGGTGCAGTGGCCTCAGGCCACCCCCTCCTCAGTATATTCATTGGTGGCAGTGGCAGCTTAAAATTGGAGCCCCAGCAGTGAAATTACAGGGCTCTGATCAGTTACTATAGCAGCCTGGACGCTTCTGAAGCCTTCCATGGCTGCCAAGGTAAGCTCCCTGCTGCTGTGTGCACAAAGCACAGGGCAGCTGGGAAAGTGTGGAGCTATATTAGGGTGAATAGGACAAGGGATCAAAATATCCCAGGTTATAGCCCCCTAAGGGACTAATATTAAATAAAAAGTTTAAAAAAACACCAAAATATTAAAGGTTTAAATCGCCCTTTCCCAATTGTACATATAAAACATATATATATATGACATATATAACATTAGGTATCACCAAGTCTTTTTCTGAACTATTAAAATATTTAAAAAATATCTCCTATGAAGTGAACGCTGTAACAGAAAAAAAGTAAAAAACAAGCTATTTGCTATTTTTTTAGTCACCTTGTCCCCCCCAAAAATAGGATAGGACTGTTCTATTATGGGCCGGACGTTCCATAAAATGCACACGGCTTTTATTGTGTTTTATTTTTTTGCGTGGTATTGAATGGTATCAAGTATCGCACTACTTTTTTATGGTATCAAAATCGAATCAAAATGTTGGTATTGTGACAACCCTAGTTGGGATCTAGGTATTTTTTTAACAACGTTAGAGTTTTATATGTGGTACTCTTCTTATGAAAGAACAGAGGTCACTAGAAAGAGCTCTTGGGCATCTGCATTCATTAAACAGTGGGGCAAAAGTTTCATATAAGCTTGAGAAATGCTTGCTTTACTTTTTATGCAAATAAGGTTTTTGGTGCATAGTGTGCAGGGCCACTCCATTTAGTGCACCTGGCTCTGAAATATCAGAGATTGTCAATCAAACAAGAAAGATGAGGCATTACTGGCAGAAAGTTGGTGAACCAAATGGAGTGGCTCTGCCCATGGTGCACCGAAAACCTTATATGCATAAAAATAAAAACAAACATTACTCAAGATTAGAGGACTGGATTTTCACAGTAAAAGCGTGGTTATGTTTCAGGGCACCTAAACTACATGGCAGTATGCTTACAGTGAAAACAATTTTGGAGGCTCCCTTTAAATAAAGACGTGTCTGATAGATGTGTATTTTTCCTATGTCTCATTGCCACCTTCAAATGTAAAACTAAAAGCTGTCCTAATCAGTTCTCCCCCGTTTGAATGGAGTAGCAGTCACTCATGCATGCAGCAACTCTATTCAGCTCTATTGGGGCTGCTTGAGATAGGCAAGTGCTTGTGCTCTGCTGTCTTTGGCAGTCCCATAGACTTTAATTGAGCAGCATGCATGCATGCCTCCCCAGCCGGGGAGCACAATGATCAGTTGTCATTATCAGGTGCCCCAGCAGTTGCAACACCGCTGATCAGACACTTATCCCCTATCCTGTTGGCACAACCCCTTTAAAGTCTCAGGCCCCAATGCATTTTGTATTATATTGGGTGGTCTTTTACCTTTTGGAACAAAGGTCAATCTGTTCCTGTCAATCAGAAGGGTATGTAAAGAAGCCAAAATGTCATGTTCTTTCTCCTGCTCATAATTCATTGAAACCATGGAGATATAATTATTGCTGACATTTAACGTTTCCAAAGACAAGAACTTGTAAAAAATGTTCAAATGTAACGATGAAATTATATTATTGCTCAAGGTGAGGTGCTTTATGATCTTCAGCAATCTTGGCGAACGGGGCCAAGAAGGTAATTTTTGGTTTTCCTGTCCTATATCTTGCAGATTTGTGAATCCAGCTGATGTACAGGTTAAAGAATTCATGTTGTCCCAGAGACATCCAGAAGTGAAGTTGGTGTTCTGTCCTCTTACAGATCCATCAAGAAAAAAAGATATCACCACAAATAGCCACAAGCTTCCCATGATACCTTAAGTGAGGAGAAACAACATTATAGGATCCATTTTAGAATAGAAACTGGAACTAAGCTGGACTAAGCGCTCATGCACACGAACGTATTTTCTTTCCATGTCCGTTCCGTTTTTTTTTCTATTACTCCATGTGCATTCCGTTTCAGTATGCCCGTATTTCCGTTACGCAAAAAAATAGAACATGTCCTATTATTGTCCGCATTACAGACAAGGATAGTACTGTTCTATTAGGGACAGCTGTTCCGTTCCGCAAAATACATACGGTCGTGTGCATGAGCCTGAAGGGTATGGCTACACAGTCAGATTTTTATGCGCTTTTAGAAGACATTATCAGGTTTGGAATTAGATCAAAGGAGGGAAAGTATTAGGGTCAGAAAATACTTCTCTTTTGAATCCCTCCTCGTTTTGGCTTCAGAAATGTAATCCAGAAACCTGAAAGTGTGTCTGTAACCTAACTGGTAATTTTGTAGGAGAAAAAGAAATATACAACTACCCTTATACAGTGCCTTGCAAAAGTATTCACCCCCTTGACTTTCTTCGTGTTTTGGTACATTACAGCCTTAAGGGAACCTGTCAGCAAAAATAGCATAGTAAGCTGTTAACAGTACCTCCTAGTGCCAGAGAACAGTGTCCCAATGCACTTGTTCTTCTTTTGCAGCACTTGGCCTCACAGAGATTGGAAGTTTATTCAGCTGCCGCCGTGCTTCAAGTCAGGCTTGAAGTCATGGGGGCAGCGCCTAGCGTCTCCAATAGTGCTCTCCCGCCTCCTGCCTCCTTGATTGACATCCTGAATCACAGTGCGGGATCGCTTCAGCCCGCATGCGCAGTAGGGCGGCTGGAGCGCGTCTCGGCTCTGCGCATGCATTGAGCCGGCTTAGTTTTGGCTACAGCGCATGCCCGACACCCTGTTCCAATCGCGCCAATACGCATAGATGCCGGGCGCTGGCGCGATTGGAACAGGGTGTCGGGCGCATGCGCTGTAGCCAAAAACTAAGCCGGCTCAATGTACGCGCCAGAGCCGGGACCGCGCTCCAGCCGCCCTTTACTGCGCATGCGGGCTTAGAAAGCGGTCCCGCACTGCGATTCAGGATGTCAATCAAGGAGGCAGGAGGCGGGAGAGCACTATTGGAGACGCCTAGGCCGCTGCCCCCATGACTTCAAGCCTGACTTGAAGCACGGGGCGGCAGCTGAATAAAACTTTAAATTCTCTGTGAGGCCAAGTGCTGCAAAAAGAAGAAAAAGTGCATTGGGACACTGTTCTCTGGCACTAGGAGGTACTGTTAACAGCTTACTATGCTATTTTTTGCTGACAGGTTCCCTTTAAGTTCAATGTTTTGCTAATCTGAATTTTATGTGATGGATTAGAACACAATAGTCTAAGTTGGTGAAATGAAATGAGAAAAATATATAAATAAAACTATTGTTTAGAAATAGAAAACAGAAAATTGGCATGTGCGTATGTATTCACCCCCTTGATGTCCACCTGTGTGCAATCTAAGTGTCACATGATCTGTCATTACATATACACACACCTTTTTTGAAAGGCCCCAGAGGCTGCAACACCTAAGCAAGAAGCATCACTAACCAAACACTGCCATGAAGACCAAGGAACTCTCCAAACAAGTAAGGGACAATGTTTTTGAGAAGTACAAGTCAAGGTTTGATTATAAAAAAATATCCAAATCTTTCATGATCCCCAGGAGCACCATCAAATCTATTATAACCAAATGGAAAGAACATGGCACAACAGCAAACCTGCCAAGAGACGGCCACCCACCAAAACTCACGGACCAGGCAAGGAAGGCATTAATAAGAGAGGCAGGACAGAAAGCTAAGGTAACCCTGGAGGAGCTGCAGAGTTCTACAGCAGAGACTGGAGTATCTGTACATAGGACGACAATAAGCCGTATGCTCCATAGAGTTGGGCTTTATGGCAGAGTGGCCAGAAGAAAGACATTACTTTCAGCTAAAAATAAAAAGGCACGTTGTGAGTTTGCAAAAGGCATGTAGGAGACTCCCAAAATGTATGGAGGAAGGTGCTCTGGTCTGATGAAACTAAAACTGAACTTTTCGGCCATCAAAGAAACCTCTATGTCTGGCGCAAACCCAACACATCACATCACCCAAAGAACAGCATCCCCACAGTGAAACATGGTGGTGGCAGTATCATGCTGTGGGGATGTTTTTCTGCAGCCAGGACTGGGAAACTGATCAGAGTTGAGGGGAAGATGGATGGTGCTAAATACAGGGATATTCTTGAGCAAAACCTTCCAGCAGGACAATGACCCCAAACACAGTGCTAAAGCAACACTTGAGTGGTTTAAGGGGAAACATGTAAATGTGTTGGAATGGTCTAGTCCAGGGATGGGCAAACTGCGGCTCTCCAGCTGTTGCAAAACTACAACTCCCAGCATGCCCAGTCTGGCTACAGCTATCAGTCTACAGCAGGGCATGGTGGGAGTTGTAGTTTTACAACAGCTAGAGAGATGCAGTTTGCCCATCCCTGGCCTAGTCAAAGTCCAGATCTCAATCCAATAGAAAATCTGTGATCAGACTTAAAGATTGCTGTTCACAAGCGCAAACCATCCAACTTGAAGAAGCTGGAGAAGTTTTGCAAGGAGGAATGGGCAAAATTCCCAGTGGTAAGATGTGGCAAACTCATAGAGACATATCCAAAGCGACTTGGAGCTGTGATTGCTGCAAAAGGTGGCTCTACAAAGTATTGGCTCTAGGGGGGTGAATAGTTATGCACATTGACTTTTTCTGTTATTTTGTTCTATTTGTTGTTTGCTTCACAATAAAATAAAAAAAATCTTCAAAGTTGTGGGCATGTTCTGTAAATTACATGATGCAAATCCTTTAAACAATCCATGTTAATTCCAGGTTGTGAGGCACCAAAACACGAAAAACATATATGTGGACTGAGCAGTCAGGCATAATGGCCCAGTGATATTACTGGCTTGGGTGTGGTGGCATCACAAGTCCCAGGAAGGGATCCTAGTCCATTTCTGCTTTTACAATGCTGGTGCCAAATACTAAACATATATTTAAACTTACATAGCCAAGGTTTATATAGTATAATCATCATGGTTCAGTGATGCCTTTACCTGTCCTAAGAGCTTTGTGAACAATGGGATATTGAGTTACCATGATACAGTACATGTAAAAATCAATCATAACAAATATTAGTATCCATGCAAAGTAAAAGTTAGCTAGAAGTACCTGCTCGTTGTAGTCTCCGTCCGTAGCATGTATTAGCAGCCATAGATTATTGAGGTTGATTTCTCATCTTCCTTTTCCTACGATCTGTATATCGAAAGTTTGTCAAGGTCCTGGGTTACTTATATTGTTGAAAGATAGCCTTTTAGCAGTAGCTTGGAAAACTGTAGGTTCCTGCTGTGGTACTGTCACTACGTAGAATGCCTGCTGGACGCATACACTTACCTTCCACACCTACTAGTTTTATTACTGGACAAAGTCTACAACAATAATTACTGGGAATATACATATCTAATGTGCCATCAATCACATAGTTTCAGCTAATAAAGTACTGGACTAGAAGGTAATTATTGGCAGCATTGAGGTGAATAAGGTAAGGTCCCTTCCGGTTCAGTTCCCCAATGACGTAAAGCCGAAAATTCTGGAGGAGAACTGAATCAATATTTGTCTCCGGGATCGTTTCCATACATCCGCTGCTTTAGTTGTAACGCTGGTTATCAAATAGCACCGGACAGAAGAAAACTTCAGTTTTTCTGTCCAGCACTATTAGTGTATAGACAATGGCTTTGTGCACAAATATCAGTTGTGTCTGACTCCCATCATAAAACAACAGGGCACAACTGATATATGCGAAGCGGGCCTAACAAGTGTATGCCTTGTTTACAAATCTTACTAAGAAATGCCCTCTCTTATATGTAGTATTTAATATCCACAGGTATTATGTTACTGAACGTGCAACCTTAATGCTTGATCTATAACAAGGCCTACACCTACAATTTATAATACTCATGTGGCAGAGGAAACCTAAGGCCACCTGCACATGTTGTGGTTTTTCCATATGAATTTATGTGCGGAAAAACCGCAGGGTATTACAATACCAGCAAAGTGTATGAGATTATACAAATCTCATGTACAAAGGATTAAAATGGGGATTGCAGTCAGCACAACCCAATACGCAGGTGCACGTTGCTATGGTGAAATACACATACAAACGTAAAAACAAAGGTGCAATGGCACACTGCAGCTAGAGCTCCGTCCTGCCACTATGCTGGATGTTAGATGAGGCATTAGTTTATATTTTGGCCAAATTATGTAAGCCACCCACCACTTCACGGTTGCCTCTCAAGTGGTCCCTAACATTAATTCTTACCTTTTATGGGCCATATCAGCCACACAAAATCCAGGGAGTGCAGGTGCAGCATGCATGCCAGATACACTCTGCTTGTAACCCCGTCTGGTGCCATACAGCGTTCATCAGATCAAGGGATGCAAATACCAACATGCATGCTGAGCCCACTAGTACTTCTCCTGGAACCAAATGGCTTCTGATAAGTTCTATAAAGCAGACTCAGTTTTATACTGACTTTAAAACCAGCCTACAGGGCGGATCCACTAGTTTGGTGTGCATGACTGCATGGAGGTCACCACGCCTCCCATATATGCTACAAAGGATTAAAATGGGGATTGCAGTCAGCACAACCCAATACGCAGGTGCACGTTGCTATCAGGGGCGGATTAAGTGCATGATAGGCCCGGGCTGTCTACCCAACTTGGGCCCCCCACTCCATTTTAGGTTTCAGTTTTTTTCTGTATAAAGAGGCTGCGGTGCTTTGTAAGCGTCACAGTCTCTTCCTAGGCCATATGACATCACATTCATCGTTCACATGGCCTATCTGCAGCTCTGTCCTATCTGAGTGATTGGGGCTGAGCTGCAATACCAAGCACAGTGCTATCACATGGACAGCGTCGTGCTTGGTAAGGAGCAAAGAGGCTGCGGCGCTCACTGGAACATCGCGGTCTCCTCTAACAGCTGATTGGCGGGGCTGCCAGGAGTCGGACCCCCACCATCTCATAACTCTCTGAGTACAGATGTCATAGATGTTTCCTGCAGTCCTATGTAACACCCACATAACACAGTGAATTATTGTGTTATGTGGGGTGTTACCTAGAACTGCAGGAACATGTACATTATCTGCACACAGAAAGTTATCACTGTTATCTGGGCTATTACATAGGACTGCAGGTGAAAAATTTAAATTTGAGGTGCCAAATTTAAAATACATATGATTATGATAAAGACTTGGAGGAGAAGATGAGACGCAGGTCACAGTAGTGAGCCAGCTGTACATATAGGGGAATACAGCACCACATACCTCTTACATCCAGGGACTTCTCCTGTCATGTAGATCTTCTCTTTCCTCTTCTCCTCCGGTTGACCCAGACCGCCATGACTAATTCCTCCCGCCGCATCTCGTCCCTACAGAGTTTGTTACACAGACACGTTAGATTTCTCATAATTGGGGTCATTTATCAAACTGGTGTAAATTAGAACTGGCTTAGTTGCCCATAGCAACCAATCAGATTCCACCTTTCATTTTCCAGAGGAGCTGTCAAAAATGAAAGGTGGAATCTGTTGCTATGGACAACTAAGCCAGTTCTACTACAACAGTTTGATAAATGACCCAAAGATCCCTATAGTGTCTACAGCAGTTATAATGTCCCCTAGAGTGCCCCCAATAATAATAACATCCTATATTGTGCTCCAGGTAATAATCCCTGTACAGTGTCCCCAATACCCCACACTACCCCCATATAGTATTTTCCCTTCACACTGCCCCCATACAGTAATTTCCCCACACTGTCCCCATACAGTAATTTCCCCAGACTGCCATCTATTAATTAATTTGCCCCCACACTGTCATCCATTAATTTGCCCCCACACGGTCATCCATTAATTTGCCCCCACACGGTCATCCATTAATTTGCCCCCACACTGCCATCCATTAATTTGCCCCCACACTGCCATCCATTATTTTTCCCCACACTGCCATCCATTAATTAGTTTGCCCCCACAACTGCCATCCATTAATTTTCCCCCACAGCTGCCATCCATTAATTTTCCCCCACACTGCCATCCATTAATTAGTTTGCCCCCACACTGCCATCCATTAATTAGTTTGCCCCCACAACTGCCATCCATTAATTTGCCCCCACAACTGCCATTCATTAATTTGCCCCCACAACTGCCATCCATTAATTTTCCCCCACACTGCCATCCATTAATTAGTTTGCCCCCACAACTGCCATTCATTAATTTTCCCCACAACTGCCATCCATTAATTTGCCCCCACAACTGCCATTCATTAATTTGCCCCCACAACTGCCATCCATTATTTTGCCCCCACAACTGCCATCCATTAACTAATTTGCCCCCATGGAAACATGCCCCACTGTCCCTTAATATCCCCCCAAGTTAGCACACACACAAAAAATAAAGAGCTAATACTTACCTGTATGCTGAATGGTGTGGCAGGCGCGCGTACATCAGAGCGTGCGCGCGCCACTATACAGGCGCACAATGACGTCATCACGCGATGATGTCATCGCGCACGCCGGGCTTATACCACAACATAGGCCTCAGGCCTACTAGGCCTGAAGCCTATGGCGGTGATAGGCGGTGGGGCAGGGAACTATACGCTCCCGTGCCCCGCCGCAGTATGTGGGCGCTCGGGTCGGGCCCCCCAGTGATGCCGGGCCCGGGGCTGCCGACCGAACGCCCCTATGTTAATCCGCCACTGGTTGCTATGGTGAAATACACATACAAACGTAAAATCTCATGTACACTTTGTGAATTTTGTCCATTAGGTTTGTGATTTTAGCTGCAGATTTCACCCTTTTCAATGAAAGGGTGACATCTGCGGTAAAACTGCATCAAATCCACACCAAAAACTGTTGATCTGCCGGAGTCCCACGTATGAGACCCCCACAGATCGCTAGAACGAGTGGTCAGAAGCGCTCAGCCGAGTACTGCTTCTCCTTGCTGCTGAGCGGAAGACTGTAGACAAACTCATAGACTTTCTATTGAAAAAAGTCACACCTTGCGACTTTTTAAAGCCACTTTTCTGACACAAGAGAGATGATAAATTTTCCCCATTGTGTCTGGTTTATCAATGAATTTCTTGGTGACAGACTCCCTTTAAATCATAAGGCCCATTGGTCACAAAATATTTCAGTTACATATAAGCGAATGTTTTTAAATTCATTTCATGTCCAATTCATTCAATTTTTAAATGATGTGTCTGAAAATTGGTATATGACACTCTGAGGTCTCCCAGGACTCAATTTTTTTTTAAATATATTTTCATTATCTCTTTTCTTTTTCTCTCCCCCTCTGTCCCATCCTTTAAGCTCTTGAATAAAATGATAGCAATAGCAAAATATGTCAGAGTGACACATTGCAGCACAGTGAGTGACTACACTAACAGTGATTCACACAATGTCCTGAGTGCTGGATCTGCTCTGTTGGCTAAGGTTGGGTGTGGGACTTGGGAGTGGCAGGGGTCAGGGGTTGGTGATTATGCTAGTGTGTATAAATATCCATAGATATATGGCTCAAGTTATAAGGGGGCAGTCCCTGCCCCTCATTGCACTAAATTATTAAAAATAAGCTATTGCTAATAGGGCATTTGAAGAGGTTGCTGTGTGGTAAGTAAGCTGTGTCATCAGCTGTTGGTTAAGGAATAACATGCAGCTGACAAACTGTTCAAGCTGTCTCCTATTTTAACCCTTTATATTCTGTGCATGGACATAAACATAACCTGATGTTAAGGTTAGTGCAATAATTGTATTGCTCAGAATTGCTCCATGATTTCTGTGTACACCCATGTGGTAGTTAGTGTGTATACACACAGTGATATGGGAAAATAACAGTGACTTGTTGGGAACTTATGCCTTAAAGGAGGCAGATCCGTGCCTCTGTTTATACACATATGTTAATTTCATAAGAAACAGTGGCTTGTTCTGAACAAGTGTATAAAAATATGCATTAATGGGGGAAGAATGCCTGCCCATATTTATACACACAAGTGTTAATTATTAGGAAAACAGTGGCTTGTTCTGCAAAAGCCTCCCTTTTAGCAGCAGCAGTATAGTGTGGATGTAGAAAGGATAAAGTAATAGTGCCATGTGGCCACAATAGTAGCAATAGCAGTAACAGCAGATCATGGAACAGACAAGGGAATAGATATGTGTGCGGCTGTTTAAGGGTAGTGGTAATGGTGGCTATGTAGCATTAATGGTAGTGGCAGTAAGGGGATTAGTAGCAGAGAGTAGCAGCTGCGGTGGTGGCAGCAGCCATATGGTACAGAATATGATAATAAGCAGGAAGACAGCGCCAGTTGTATGATAGTGGCAGCAGCAGCCATACAGTACGGAAGATAATGGTAGGCAGACAGACAGCAGCAGTGGCATGATGGAGCGCCCTCAGCAAGGGCAGATCTATTCATCTGCCTCAGCCAGAGGTGTGTGAAAATCCTCATGGATAGATGCCTGGTTCATTTTTACAAACGTGATGTTTTATCCTCTGGTAGAGGACAGTGTTGTCTATTTGGGTGTGGGGATGCCTGCCACATTAAAAACCTCTGAGATGACACTGGAGGCTGGACAAAACAGTGCAGAGAGAGCATACTGGGTCCATTAAGTCAGGGAACACGGTATGCAGCAGAGAAAAGCTAGAGTCCAGGTAGGTCTCATCCTGGGTGTTTAGACAGTACATCTCTGTTTGCTGACTTGCATCAGCCTGGAACGGCACATTGAAAAAATTCACCATCAGGTAGGCATCTGCTCGGCGAAAGCTGCAGTAAGCTGAATACACATTGTATCCTGGTAATAAAGCAATTTGGCTTTTCTTTCAGCAACAGAAAAATATTTTTCTATTTTGCTTTAATAGGGTATAAAAGCATGGCTATCTAGTAATTAACAGATTGTTTGATGGTAAGGTTATGTCTTTTGTTACTTACTCAAGCAACCATACAGCTTGACATTCTCACCAGCTTGCTCAAGGACACAGTTTTTTCCAGCTCCTCCTCCCACTGAGATCATCATCATCATCCTTGTCCTCCTGGAGAAGCGACTCCTCCAAGGGTAGCTCCTCATCCATGTGGGTCCCCAACATCTACAGGGCGGCCAGCATGATGCATAAGCTGTTCTACTGCCATCTCTTGTTGCATAGTGCTCTAAGATAAATATCAGGGGGATAACATTGTTGATGCCACAGTTGTCCCTAATGACAAATCTGGTGGCTCTTTAAACTGAGTACGTGACACATATTTCTGATGCTCACTGCTGGGATGAACTCTTGCATGACAAAATCATTTTTGCTGCTTGATGCACTTTAGCAACTCATCTGCTGTGTAGCTACTCTCATCCGGGCTGATCAGCTTTAACATGGCATGGCAACGCTTCACTTGACACACATAAGAGGGAGGGGAAGTGGGAGCAATGCTCTGACCTGCTTCTGTTGGGGATGGGAGGACATCCATGGAGAGGGATGTGGGGAAGTGGATAAGCGCCTGGTGTGAGTACCAGACCGACACAGAAATGGAGGTGTCAATAGGACCTGGACTGGCCTTGTTGCTGTGGTGCTCCGTCGCCTTTGCGAAAAACATTGACCCGGTGGCCAGTAAAAGACATGTACTGTTCCCTCCCAAAACAGCTTCCAGTTGTCCACAGTGGTGGGCACCTTGTTGCACAGCAAGGAGTGGCCCGCGTTCTCTAGCATGTGACAGTAAAAGGCAGGGATGGCTTTTTGGAGAAATAATGCTGGCTAAGTATCTTCTAGTGAGGCTGAGTCTGCGCTATGAGTTCCCTAAAGGCAACAGAATCCACTAAGTTGTACAGCAGCAACTGCACCGCCACAAACTTGGCCAGGTGGGAGTTAAGCCTGCACACAAGTTAATTGCTGGTTGTGAATAGTTTTCTCATGGCCACACAATCCATTATGAATGTATCCCGATGGAGCAGAGGATGATGAGGAATAGGAGTCTAAGGAGGAGAGGAAGAAGCTGACAAGAACACTGTAATACTTGGGGTCGGGGCCTGGATGCCACAAAGAAGATTGAGAGGAGGGAGACTTGTTCAGATTTGGAATGCTGGCCACTTCCATTTTCCCACAGGATCTAGTTATAGGATCTAGTGATGCCTCATGTGCTACAACAGAGCCCTGGTGCCTATGTTTGAATGCCCACTGATTTTCTTTAAATCTTGCACACAACAGTGGTTTTGTTAGCCTTGTGGGGTAAAACCAACATAGAGGCCGAACTCGGCATAGGTCTGGCACATTTTGAGCCTTGGATCACCAAGGTGATCACAATTGAAGCAGATCTAGCTTTATCAGTTTTTTGGAAGGTTTTGGCCACCATGGCCACTGCCCTCCTCCTGATCCAGCTCCCAGGTCCTGTCCAACACAATATCAATATCATAGTCCTCACTCTCCCCGCCAGACTGATATGACAGTGTGGGCCCCTTTGCCCCCTCCTGATTCTCTGCTCTGTGTTTGCCCTGAGTACTACTGTCACAACCACTGCCCTTACCTCCACCACCGTGGCTACCAGTGCCACTACTACCACCAACACAGCTATGTATGGGGTCCCCCACCTGCGCCTAAATTTCCTCTTTCTGGAAGTTCAACAGCTGAAGCTGATGCTTTTTTACAAAACTTATCAACAGGTTATCAAAGTTATCAACAGGGAGACTCGCTTGAGTATTTTCCATAGCAAGTGGAGTTTTCTTGCCTCTACTTAGGAAAAATGAAGGTGCCCCACTAGGAGAGAGCAATGAAAAGAGATGATGCACATAAAAGGCTTTTCTGGAGCCACAAGAAGGTGCAGGAGGAATGCTTTGGCCCCTGGTGCCAAGGCATGGTGTCAGACTTAGAGGTGACCTCGACATCATCCTGCTGTGACTGAGATGAGGAATGAGCCATCCAGTCCACAATATCATCCTCTGTCTACTCTGTCGTCATGAATAAGGATCGGAATTGTATGTGATCTGAAACGCGTCGACTGAGACTGTCTACTTAATAATAATCTTGCATCTATGGAAAACTAGCCTGCCACTACTGGCCGAGTGGCTGGTGCTGCTACTACCCATGTTCTGACTCTCGGATGACAAGGCCTGAATCTTTTGTTTCGCACTCTTCCATTTTCCAGACATTTTATAGTGAGGCCTATAAATGAAAAGTCAAGGGTTTCCTATAAATGAAAAGTCATGGGTTTGGTACACAGATTACCAGCAAAATTGCAAGTGTTTTTTTTATGTAATTTAAAGACAGGCACAATTAAATGTAATGCCCCCCCCCCCCCCCTTTTACCAACACTCTACACTCTGGTATTAACAGTTTACTTTGGTAATGAAGCAGTTTTTGCAGTAAAACGTGTATAAACTACACGGTCTGATGTAGTAATGCATTCACCAACATGAGTATAACTCATAATTTCATGTTTGTGGTAAAATGCCTTTGAACTATGGGTTCACTAACACGGGTATAAAAATGTAATTTTTCAGTGAAATGTTTTTGAGCAATACAGTCTGATGCAGTAATGTGTTCACTAACACAAGTATAACAATGCAGTGTTTGCAGTAAAATGTCTTTGAAATTTGTTCTCACTAACATGGGCATAACAATGCAATTTTTGCAGTGAAATGTTTTTGAACGACACAGCCTGATGCAGTAATACGTTCATTAACACAGGTATAACAATGAAATGTTTTCAGTAAAATTCCATTAAACTATGTTCACTAACATGTCTATAACTGTAATTTTTGCAGTAAAATGTGTTTGAACTAGATAGTCTGCTGCAGTAATACAACACATGTTTTGCAGTAAAAATAAAATGTGTTCTATAACACAGGTAAAAAATGGTTTCTGGCCACAGGAGAAAGCTACAGTTTGCTGAATTATCAATTCCTTCTGGGGATCTCAACAATTTCCATGATAGTGAGGGACACGTGCAAGGCTTTGTGGGCGGAACTGCACGATGAATTTATACCTCACCCTAATCGCTAAAAGTGGCTTTAAATTGAAGAAAATTTTTGAATGTATGTTAGTTTCACAACTGTATTGGTGCGGTCGAGGGAAACATATCTGGATTCTAAAGCGTTGAGGAACCGGATCAGAGTTCTTCAATTACAAAAAGTACTTCTCCATAGTACTGATGGCCATCGCGGATGCCCAATATCGATTTGTAGCTGTGGACATTAAGAACTCATTTATGGGCAGAAGTGTCTACAATCAAAATTTTGACTTTCCACCACCCCAACCTGAAGCACCACCAATGCCATATATATTGGTTGCTGATGAGGCATTCAAAATGTCCGGCAATCTTTTGAAACCATATTCTAGCCGTGGACTAGACGTTAAAAACGGTCTTTTAACTATCGTTTAACCAGGGCACAAGGATGGCGGAGTGTACATTCGGGCTATTGGTCGCCAAGTGGCGCATTTTCTCCACACCCATCAATCTTAAACTGGAAACGGTTGCTGAAGTTGTGAAGTCCGTGGTTGTCCTTCACAACTTTCTACGTACAAAAGAACCACAAATAATGGAACCAAACTCGGAGGACAGCCAGATGGCCAGCGTTACAAGTTTCGGCCCATGGTCCAGTGTAGCTGTCGCCAGCATGCGTGACTCTTTGCAGATTCTTTCTGCTCTGATGCCGGGAAAATGGAGTGTCAGGAACATTATGTTTAATTATGTAATCTTGTTCATGCATTGTCGTGTGGCTCCCCAAGCGCTGTCAAAGTTTGTCAGGCCTTTCATGTACACACTGCTTCCTCATGAACTTTGAAAGCGCAGGAGGAGCGTCGCTTCAACTAGCGCTGTCAAAGTTTGTCAGGCATTTCAATTAGCACTGCTTCATCAAGAAATTTGACAGCGTAGGAGGAGCGACACATACATTGGTCGCTCAAACTAGCGCTGTGATTTTTAAGTTAACAAAAAGACAAACACCTTAAATTTTCAACAAGTAGTTTTAATACAAAACTTTAAATTAAAAATATATTTTTAAGATAAATAAATAAATATTAAATTAAAACACAAGGAACAAAAAAAAACTTTAAAAGTTGCAGTAGGCGGACTTGGAGAGGAGCGCAGTTTATTTCTGGGTCTCCTTCTGGCCTTTTCTGCCAGGGTGGACACAAAAGGCTGTGATGAGGCAAGTGAAACAGAGGGAGTGCTTAAACGGGAGTGGAGAGCGGAAGAAGGAGATTGCCGAGCCAGAGAAGAAGGAGTGGTGAAAGAAATGGGCGGAAAATAATGTGGAGGAGAGAGAGATTAGTGGTGATGAAAGGGCTTAAGGGTGTGAGAATGGGAAGGGGGATGAAGAGGTTGGGATGGGGGATGAAGAGGCTGGGATGGGGGATAGGTAGTTTGGGATGGGGGATAGATATGGGATGGGAGATAGGTATGGGAAAAGGGAAAGGTATGGGATGGGAGAAAGGTATGGGATGGGGGATAGGTCACGGATGGGGGGCGGTGTTTCACTTTATGTATCACAGCATCCACCTGTTGTCTGACCTCCAACAACTAGTCGGGCGTGAATCTTTCCATAAGTGGATTCAACGAGAGCCAAAAGTGGTGCAGCGGCCCCTGCTGTGAAGCCTGTGCCGCTCCATCCCGCAGACTTCGCACCTCGGCCTCCAAAGCTGCAATCCTATTGGTATAACCACACAAGGAGTCGTAAACGAGCCTTGTGAGGTCCTCGTAATCCACCTGACGGCTCCTACCGGACCTCTGACGGCTTCTACCGGACTCAAATATAGGAGCCATTATGGCCATTGTTGCGTCGCCAGAGGGTAGCGGTATGGGAAGGTTAATTTCCTGACCACTTGTTGGAGCAGGACAAGAGTGACCCGCGGTGGGCTGCTCTTCATGGACCGCCTCCGGAGGATCTTCAAGAGGAGCCTCTGGAGTACTGCATGTTGTTCTGTAAATCAAAGAAACAAAAAAAAAATTGTATTTAACGAAGCTCAGGATAGAGGTGAGCAAAGCAAGTTGGGATAATACATGTAAAGTTGACTTGAGAAAAAATTCCAACTGTACATAGATACAGCCCATACATTATATTAATGTACAGTGAAGTATCTATGGCCAGTGACCATTTTTATTTTGGTCAAATATAACTTCAGAAGTATAATCTGAAGCATGCTATGCTCATCTCTAAAACAAAAAAATACTATGTGTCTGGCCCAGACAGACTGCCAGATGACAGTCTGCCTGGGCCAGACACATACATAGGTGAACGCAATTCATAATATGTGTTTAAACATAATATCTTACCTTCGCAGTTCTAGGGTTCTACGTAGGAACCCCAGTGCAGCCGCATAGCGGTATGGCTGCCTGCGGGTTCCTCCTGACCCACTTGGGCGCTTGACCTCCTCAATGAACTCCTTCTTGTAGCGGTCCCTGATAGACCGCCACCACATCATGATTAGTGACCCTGGCAAAAAAAAAAAAGAAGTCTTTAAACAAACTTGATTTCTTGGCATCATAAATGGTTTACTATTTGTTTGAAACTGCCACAACAGTAATTAAAAATAAATTGTTGTAAACTATTGGTGACAGTGACCCTGTTCAATCAGACAGAAAAACACTGTGAAAGGGGTATTCCGATCTTAGAAAATGGAGGCATATTGCTAGCAAAATGCCCCCATTGTCTAAGATGAGAATACGCCTTTAAGAAGTTTGACAGACATGTATTCTGTATACAAATTAGTTGTTGTCGATCAAGAAACCCATGACTTCCTCCTCATCTGATCTGGTGGAGGGTCTAGAACCCTAAAAAAATAAAAACAAAATAACAACAGCATTAAAATAATGTTCTAAAAAATTGGAAGTAATCGAATATGTTTTAAAATACTCACACAACCATGACCACCGTGTGCTCCCCGATGTCCTCTGGGTGCGGCTTTACAACCTCTTTTGGAGGCAACGGGAGGAGCTGACTGTAATAAAACACAAATATACAAATTTGAAATAAAAATTAAAGAAATAAGTATGAAAGACAAAAGGAAAAAATGCAATATAATTACCGCTTGCTGGCCTCCACCACCGACTTCCTCCTCTCCTAATGCTCCTTGGCCGGGAAGCCTCTCCTCCGAAGATGGCTGAAAAATGTAAAATTAAAAAAAAATTACATACCGCATCATGTCGTCAACGTCGCCTAGGATGTCCCGGCCTCACTTGAAGAAGAAGGTTCCGGCGCTGAGATGCAGGTCGCGGAGTAAGTGTGCTCCGACCACCCCTCACCTAAACCAGGCTCCGGACGCCACACATCAGCGCAAAAAGGAAAGGGACAGTGATCCTAACCTCCTCTGACAGTCCTGGCGAGAGGTCCATGGACAGATATCTGCTCCGGAGCGGCAGAAAGCAGGTACGGAGCGGCGCTCACAAGCGGGCACCCGCATGCTTAGTAAGATGGCGGACTCAGATCCAGCGTCCCCATCCAGCGCTGTGGAAAGTGTCATCGACGCCCTGACAAACTCACAGCCTGACGATACGGCAGACCTAGCCAAAATAAAATACAAGTCCCTGGCTATAGAAGTGGCTAGGCACCTGGCCCCGGACATTAAAGAAACACTCTCTAAAACGCTGGCGCAGTCCCTACAGCAGCTACATGAAACTGTGGCACAACATGACACGTGTTTAATGGAGTTGGAGCAGCGGTGTCTCTCATTAGAGGAGGAAAACTCTAAATCCAACCTGACTATACAGGAGTTGCAAAAACACACCATCATATTGAGAGACCACCTGGAGGACTTGGAAAACTGCTCCAGGCGGAATAATCTGAGGCTCCTGGGTTTGCTGGAGACGGTTAAGCAGCAGGCTCTTAAAGAGATGTGCGAGTTTGATCTACCGAGGGTGCTGGGCCTAGATGGAAAGCACAAAGTGGAATGGGCACATCGGGTAGGACCACCACCAGACCTACAACGCTCACCTAATCGAGGCGGCAGTGACCCGACGTTAAGGCCCCGTCCAGTCATTATGCGCTATCTGGACTATTGTGACAAGGAGGCAATCCACAGAGCCTACAGGGCCAGGAAAGGTCCATTGAGAATTAAGGGACATACTATCCTGCTATTTGCGGACTATTCAGTTCAAGTGGCAAAGCAAAGAAGGGAGTTTAGTGGGATATGCTCTGCCCTGTTCCGCCAACAAATCAGGTTCCAGCTGCAGTACCCGGCCACTCCTAGAGTGACCCTCCCGGATGGAACTGTGACTTCATACCGGGACCCCTCGGCAGCGGCGGAGTCGCTACCGGATCTGTTAGAGGCTGGAGACATGCGGGTCTCGGAGGATCTGGACATCATGGCACCTAAGATGGGGGAAAGAAACAACGGCCAAGACGGGAAATATCTTCCTCAGAGGGAACGGAGCCGCAGAGGTGGAGAGCAACCCCCGGGAAGAAGCCGATTGTCCCGTGCCAGCTAAGGACTGAAACCTTTAACGTGGCTGTTGATTGCACTATTATAATATTCCTCCATTTCATATTATGAGGGTAGAGCGGGACTCAGGCGGTGAGGGGGGGGGGGAGGGCCCTGGCAGCTCAGAAAAAAGGAAGCCCCATTACTTGAGGCAGGGGAGAGGAGGATTAGGGGTTTAGTTTCCGTCACAGAGACGGTGAAGTTATATAGTTCTTGTTTACTTGGTTTGAAGTAGAGGGGGGATTCTGTTTTAGGTGTTGTGATCTTGCTGCTCCTCTTATCAGGGGGCTGTAATTGAGATAATACAGACAGTGTGATGGTCACTCAAGGTATACTAAGCAGTTTTACAGGAGGTTTGCATCATGAGGGTGATCTCCTGGAATGTGAAGGGCCTAAGATCTCCACATAAAAGACTGATGGTGTTGCGCCATCTGAAAAGGGCCAACCCTGATATAGCCCTTCTCCAGGAGACTCACCTTGCAGAGGGTGATTTCGAAAGAATGAATAAGCTATGGGTAGGGAAAGTTTATGGGTCGGCTTCAGATGCCAAGAAGGTAGGGGTGATGATCCTAATCAACAAAAACCTAAACTGCCAGGTCCTAGGGTCATCCTCAGACAAATGGGGACGGCTAGCTCAAATCCAGATTGTAGTGCAGGATACTCGTTACAGCATTTATAATGTATATGGCCCCAACAACAGCAACGGGGGGTTCTTTAAAGACCTGGAAACCCAATTATTATCCGACTCCTGTCCTAATGTAACAGTGGGGGGAGATTTTAACTCAGTGGTGAGAGAGGCAGAGGATAGGCAACGTGGCAACCCATATAGGGCGAGCGCGAATGCACAAGGCAGAGCTCTGAGCAAACTAATGGAAGGGGCTGCCCTGGTGAATCCGTGGCGCCAATTGCATCCCGATGAACGATCTTACTCCTTTTACTTCCACTCACAGGATTCCTGGTCGCGCATTGACTATATTTTGACTAGCGCCAACCTGATGGGAAAGGTGGAGAAAGCGGCTATTGGCGACATGGTGATATCCGATCACTCCCCAATTTGGATACAGGTGAGGGATTCGTACCCTAAGGGACCCGATTATTTGTGGAGATTCCCCGCAAACTTAGCGGCGAGTGAAGACTTTGTTGACAAACTGATAGCTTGGTGGGAGGAATTTAAGGGAGACAATCAGATACATGAAGACTCACCTGAGCTGTTGTGGTATGCTTCTAAAGTGGTCATCCGGGGAAAAATCATGAGTTACATCTTTGGGAAACGTAAACAGACCCAGTCACGTCTGGAACAAACCAGCCTGCTAGTTAGGCGATCGTACCAGGAGTACTTACAAAGTCCCTCAGCCGAGAACAGACAGAAGTGGGTAGATGCCAGGAAAGCCTTTGAGGCCAATGATAAAGATAGGGAGCTGTTGAATAACACGAACCTAACAGCAACCTTGCACAAGTTTGGGAACAAATCAGGCCGCCTTATGGCCAACCTGGCCAAGGGCAGGCGCGACCCTCAGTTCACATCAGGACTAAAGGTAGAAAAAGGGAGAGTCACCCTTCTAAAATAAACTCAATGTTAGGAGACTTTTATGAGAAATCATACCAAGATGTTACTAAGCCCGACCTTATAGATACCCTCTTGGAAAAAGTTAAATTACCCTGTTTAAGCGAGGAACAACTGCAATACCTTAATGGTAAGATCAGTCTAGAGGAACTCCAATCCGTCATTAAAAATTTGGGAAATAATAAGGCACCCGGACCCGATGGCTTTCCCGGGGAATATTATAAGGCCCTAATAAGCCAGATATCCCCGGTCCTAGTGAAGTGGTATAATGATGTTCTGGCTGGGAAAGCAGCCCCTGATAAGGAAAATGTTTCCTACATTAAATAATTATCTAAACCGGGAAAGGACCCCCTATTGCCAGGTTCTTACAGACCGATCTCATTAATTAATGTGGACACAAAGATACTATCAAAGATCATGGCTGACCGGTTGGCGAAAATTCTACCTTCCCTTATAGGGATGGAACAGGTGGGGTTTGTGCAGGGCCGCTCAGCGGTGACAAATATCCGCACAGTATTAACGGTGTTGGATAGGGTTACTCACCAACCAAGACCGGGGGAGGCTCCAGCCATGCTCACTTTAGATGCCGAGAAAGCATTTGACAATGTGAGATGGGCATGGCTGGAGGCTGTATTGGACATGATGGGATTTAATGGGACCTTCAGGGTCTTCCTGATACAGATGTACAAGCAACCTAGGGCGCGAATTTATACCCCGGGGTTCCTATCTAAACCTTTTCAACTCCAAAAGGGGACACGCCAGGGGTGTCCCCTTTCACCCCTGTTATTTAATCTTTCCATAGAGCCATTGGCTAGGTATTTATGTCATTCTGATCTCTATGAAGGGGAAATAAACTATTAAAAGTCGCGCTGTTTGCGGATGACATAGTCCTATTCATGGCCAACCCTAAGGAACATGTGGAGCGGGTGATGCGAGTACTAAACCATTTTGGGTCGTACTCAGGGTATAGACTGAACTTGTCAAAATGCGAACTATTGGCCCTATCCCAGAGTGATGTAGTGAGCTACCAGTTACCACAGCATTTAGGCATAACAAAAGCCCAAGGGAGTATTAAGTACTTAGGTATTAAAGTTGGTAGAGACCCACATTCACTGTATAACCTGAACTTTCCCCCGCTTATTGCTAAGATTGTACAAAAACTGGATAGATGGCAGGGGCTCCCGCTAAATTTAGTGGGTAGATGTCACCTCATCAAGATGATGAGCATGTCCAAGCTTCTCTATCCACTCCAGACTATACCGATTCTCCTTCGCCATGCAGATATTAAGCTACTGGAAAGTAGGTTCATCCGTTTCATCTGGCAAGGTAGAAAGCCTAGAATTTCTCTAGACAAACTAAAGCTCAGAAAGGAGGAGGGAGGCCTAAATTTGCCGGATATCAGAGGCTACAACTTGACCTGCATTAGCAGGCACATCCTGGACTGGGGAAATGGAACATCTCACTACTCAAATCTGATCTTAGAGAGGGAATTAGTACGGCCCTGGGACCTGGTAGCTCTACTCCACGCTAAAAGACCGGACCTTACCAGCTCATATTAAATCCTCCCTAGTGGTTAGGGATACAACAGTAGTATGGAAATTTCTTAGAACTTACTTCCGACTCCCATACCAGATATCTAAACACCTCCCTTTGCGAGGGAACCCTTCCCTTTCACAGGTAATGATAGTGCACTTTTTAAGAAATGGTCACTCAAGGGGATAAATAAAGTGGGAGACCTTTTCCTTAAGACAGAAGGGAGGTGGGTGACCCTGCGGGAACTGAAGGATAAACTGGCACTGGGAGGTTCTTCATTTCTACAGTACACTCAGGTGAGAAATTATTATAAAAGTCTGGCTAGAGACATGTCAAAGGAATGGAGACTAAATGACTTTGACTCGTTTCTAAGCATTAAAAAGAAGAGATCACTGTCTATGATGCATCATGCACTTAGAGACCGATGGAGAGTCAAAGATCCCAAAGGGATCTTTAAAAAATAGAGCAAATATTGGGGGTAGCGGAGGTCCATGAACTAGTATGGTCGGGAATCTCAGTAATGCGCGAGGCCATCATAAATGAGATATGGAGGGAGACCCATGTAAAAATTCTGCATCACGTGGTTTACGGGTTTGATCTACCTAGCTCCCCAGATAATCCAGGGAGAATAACTGCATGCCCCAAATGTAACACCCCCAAGTCAGATCTCTATCATGGCCTATGGGCCTGCTCAAAGCTAAGAAGGTTCTGGGAGGGGGTGAGCCTGATGTTGGGCAGAATAAGTAAATTCTGTGGGGATATCTCGCCATTGCAGGCA
The DNA here is from genome assembly GCA_033119425.1 of Bufotes viridis. NCBI lineage: Eukaryota > Metazoa > Chordata > Amphibia > Anura > Bufonidae > Bufotes > Bufotes viridis. Next base: position 534,462,164 of record CM065589.1, on the reverse strand, counting down.
ATTCTACATTCAGACGAGGCCCAACTAAAAGCGGCCCAGGGGAGAGAGGAGGTGATCTGTCTAAATTACCCCCGATGGGACACAAACTAATCATGGTGGCCAAGAAGTGCTTGTTGCGTCTCTGGCTATAAGCTGAGGTTCCCACTCAGGAGATGGTAGTGGATCAAATGCGCCACCTGTTCCACCTTGACTGGTTGGAAACGTTGAACCGAAAGGAGACACTAGGACAACAGTTGTTCCGAACATGGAAATTGTTTGTACTGGCTTATGTACCGAGCACGGAATACGCAAGAATAATGAGCCCATACAGGCTGACAACATGGTACCTCAAAGAGGACCTGAAAGGAGAACTGGGACCTTTCAAGGTGACCAGATAATGATCAAACATCATCTCTAATTATGCCCTGTGCGTGGTACATGGGTCAGTAGCAAATCCAGTCACAGGGGACTGGGAATGGATGGGTCCGGAACCTCTTCAAGGAAATACTGCCAGTCTGGTATTACTTCCTCATCCTACTCACCTGCGTATAAGGAGACAACCTAATTGAGATTACAGCTCTTCCTGACGTCAACTCAGAACATCGTTGGCACAAGAGGGAAGGGGGAAGTGATTATAGTTCAGGGGTAGGGGATGTTTAGGGGGGGTGAAATGGGATGAAAATAAGATTCTGAGTGTACTATTTGATTTGTCCTTTTCTTTGTACTGATTAATGTAATGCTATGCTGCCTGGAAGTGAATGTAAACTTTCGATCCATTTGCTTCATTTTATTTTATTTGATTTTGTATGACAAGACTTAATAAACAGATGTTATAAAAAAAAATAAAAAATTTTTTTTAAAGTTATTCGAACTTTACATTATAAATAAAACATACCCACGAAAATAATACTTACTGGACATTGTAGTCACTATTGGCGGGCTGGCTGGCTTGCCTCAGGCAGGCAGTCTAGGCGGGCAGGCTGGTATTGGTATTCGTTTTTTTTGTTTTTTTTAATTATGGGCAACATAGAATCAATAAATATTGCATTTGTATTTAAAACTTTTATGATAGGACTACTACTCCCAGCATCCACCATGCGCTCACCGCACCTGCAGGACCTATCACCACAACATGCAATACAATCTGAAAGCGTTATAGAGCAGGGGAAGCTCAGCAGATTGATATATATTTTAGTGGGGAAAAAATCTGTAAAATCTGTAATTTATACATTTATATCTCTGCTTTCTCCACCTAGTGTGAACAACTATCGGCACAGGAGGTGTCATTTTGTGGTTCACTTTAGTGCTCTGGTATACTGGCTATAGTGGATTTCATGTACGCTGGTTGCCAGGGGCGACATGTAGTAACAGCAAACTGTGTGTGTCCTGTCTCTTCCTTGCTTTCTCCTCCCTGTCTGCTAGTTTTTGTGGGGTGAATGTCTTGGTCTGGGTGTGGTCACTTGGTGCTATATAATTCTTTTAGCTGTGGGACTGGGGGTCAGTCTGTTTCCAGCCTTGCTGGGTGCAGGAGCTATGCACCTGACCTGGGTTATTCCATCTGCCCTGTCTGTGTGGCCACCTAGTAAGACATCAAGGTCTCCTTGTCTGGTTCTGTGTCTTGTCTGTGACTGCCATGTGCCGTTCTGAATGGGGTCCAGACTTCTGCCTGTCTATGCAGCTATGCCTGTGACCACTATGTCTTTCCGTATGAGGTCCAGGTATCTGCTAGTCTACTTTTATACCTTCGTGGAGGGGGCTTCTGGTTTCTCCGGAGGGAGGATGTATCTGTCTTATCTGTATTTGTTCAGTGTCTAGGTCTACGGTATCCTGTCTTGTTTATGTTCGCCTTCGGTGAGCGGGCTCCTGGGTTCTCCGGAGGGAGGACATCTAGTCTGTGTGCAGCTATGCCTGTGTCTGCCATGTATCGTTCTGCATGGGGTCCAGGCATCTGCTTGTCTGCCTGTTTGGGCATCTCTGCCATAGACCACCAGGTGTTGTTCCGCATGGGGTACAGGCATCTGCTTGTCTGCCTGTTTGGGCAGCTCTGCCTGTGATCACCATGCATCCGTTCAGCGTGGGGTCCAGGCAGCTGCTTGTCTGCCTGTTTGGGCAGCTCTGCCTTAGACCACCAGGTGTTGTTCCGCATGGGGTACAGGCATCTGCTTGTCTGCCTGTTTGGGCAGCTCTGCCTGTGATTGCCATGCATCCGTTCCGCGTGGGGTCCAGGCAGCTGCTTGTGCTCTGGTTCCCGTTTGTCTTGTCTGTACGGTGTCCGGTGCGGTTGTTCGGGTTCAGTTCATGTGCCTGGATTCCAGTCCTTATGTTTGTGTTGACTGCTGGTGCTTGTACAGTCAGTCGCTGCAGGTAAGTGGGTAAGTGCACCGGGACCATCCTGGAGGTGCGACCAGTGAGCTCTTGGCTCATCCCCATCATCTGGGTCAGTAGCAAATCCAGTCACAGGGGACTGGGAATGGATGGGTCCGGAACCTCTTCAAGGAAATACTGCCAGTCTGGTATTACTTCCTCATCCTACTCACCTGCGTATAAGGAGACAACCTAATTGAGATTACAGCTCTTCCTGACGTCAACTCAGAACATCGTTGGCACAAGAGGGGAAGGGGGAAGTGATTATAGTTCAGGGGTAGGGGATGTTTAGGGGGGGTGAAATGGGATGAAAATAAGATTCTGAGTGTACTATTTGATTTGTCCTTTTCTTTGTACTGATTAATGTAATGCTATGCTGCCTGGAAGTGAATGTAAACTTTCGATCCATTTGCTTCATTTTATTTTATTTGATTTTGTATGACAAGACTTAATAAACAGATGTTATAAAAAAAATAAAAATTTTTTTAAAGTTATTCGAACTTTACATTATAAATAAAACATACCCACGAAAATAATACTTACTGGACATTGTAGTCACTATTGGCGGGCTGGCTGGCTTGCCTCAGGCAGGCAGTCTAGGCGGGCAGGCTGGTATTGGTATTCGTTTTTTTGTTTTTTAATTATGGGCAACATAGAATCAATAAATATTGCATTTGTATTTAAAACTTTTATGATAGGACTACTACTCCCAGCATCCACCATGCGCTCACCGCACCTGCAGGACCTATCACCACAACATGCAATACAATCTGAAAGCGTTATAGAGCAGGGAAGCTCAGCAGATTGATATATATTTTAGTGGGGAAAAAATCTGTAAAATCTGTAATTTATACATTTATATCTCTGCTTTCTCCACCTAGTGTGAACAACTATCGGCACAGGAGGTGTCATTTTGTGGTTCACTTTAGTGCTCTGGTATACTGGCTATAGTGGATTTCATGTACGCTGGTTGCCAGGGGCGACATGTAGTAACAGCAAACTGTGTGTGTCCTGTCTCTTCCTTGCTTTCTCCTCCTGTCTGCTAGTTTTTGTGGGGTGAATGTCTTGGTCTGGGTGTGGTCACTTGGTGCTATATAATTCTTTTAGCTGTGGGACTGGGGGTCAGTCTGTTTCCAGCCTTGCTGGGTGCAGGAGCTATGCACCTGACCTGGGTTATTCCATCTGCCCTGTCTGTGTGGCCACCTAGTAAGACATCAAGGTCTCCTTGTCTGGTTCTGTGTCTTGTCTGTGACTGCCATGTGCCGTTCTGAATGGGGTCCAGACTTCTGCCTGTCTATGCAGCTATGCCTGTGACCACTATGTCTTTCCGTATGAGGTCCAGGTATCTGCTAGTCTACTTTTATACCTTCGTGGAGGGGGCTTCTGGTTTCTCCGGAGGGAGGATGTATCTGTCTTATCTGTATTTGTTCAGTGTCTAGGTCTACGGTATCCTGTCTTGTTTATGTTCGCCTTCGGTGAGCGGGCTCCTGGGTTCTCCGGAGGGAGGACATCTAGTCTGTGTGCAGCTATGCCTGTGTCTGCCATGTATCGTTCTGCATGGGGTCCAGGCATCTGCTTGTCTGCCTGTTTGGGCATCTCTGCCATAGACCACCAGGTGTTGTTCCGCATGGGGTACAGGCATCTGCTTGTCTGCCTGTTTGGGCAGCTCTGCCTGTGATCACCATGCATCCGTTCAGCGTGGGGTCCAGGCAGCTGCTTGTCTGCCTGTTTGGGCAGCTCTGCCTTAGACCACCAGGTGTTGTTCCGCATGGGGTACAGGCATCTGCTTGTCTGCCTGTTTGGGCAGCTCTGCCTGTGATTGCCATGCATCCGTTCCGCGTGGGGTCCAGGCAGCTGCTTGTGCTCTGGTTCCCGTTTGTCTTGTCTGTACGGTGTCCGGTGCGGTTGTTCGGGTTCAGTTCATGTGCCTGGATTCCAGTCCTTATGTTTGTGTTGACTGCTGGTGCTTGTACAGTCAGTCGCTGCAGGTAAGTGGGTAAGTGCACCGGGACCATCCTGGAGGTGCGACCAGTGAGCTCTTGGCTCATCCCCATCATCAGGGGCTCTGTGAAGAAAGGGCCTCACTGAGACTCTGCCCTCTGGGTTTGGCTACAAGTCAAACCGGTTCACTTGGTCCAGTGGTATTACCTGCCACTAGTCCCGTACCTGCTGGTCCAGTTTCCTGCCATGTCTGGTATCTTTGAATAAAGTCTTTGCCTTGTCTCTGCTTGCTTTGGTGTGTTATGCCTAAGAGATGTTCTAGGGGTCGTTTTGACCCTTGCTAGAACATGACAGGAGGGAGGTGTTATCAGTGACTGTCAGCTATCTCTAATGCACCCAATGCTATCAGTAACTGATAACACCTCCCTTCCAGTACCAATAATTATTCACAGGAAGTGAAAAAAGCAGATATACATGTATAAGTTACAGGTTTTATATTTTTCTGTACTAGTTATTCACAGGAAGTCAAAAAAGCGAAGATATATATGTATAAAAAATCTGCTCAGCTTCTCCTGCTCTATAACATGGTGCTTTCAGATTGCTTTGCATTCTGTTTTGATGGGTCCTCTTTAAATAAAAATGGGATCCTTATCTATATAGGCAGTTTATCTCTTTGTGCTAACTGCTACACAAATACATTATTTTGTATTTAAATTTTAGTAGTATAGTACTGGTGAAATGAAAAATAGCCAAAAATTCTAAAAATAAAATAGTTTTCTAGGATTATTGAGTTTCCAAAAAATACCGCTTTCTGACAGACGAGTCCTATGGCAGTACATTCAGACAGTAGTCTGAAGTAATGCTTGCAAACCTTGTGACAAAATTATATTTAATTTTACTGTAAGAATACAATAAATATCACGTTTCATCTATAGTCTAAAGCTTCATTCAGATAGACATATCGTACCAATGTTCAAGAATCCAGATTCAATCAGTGCCCCCATATTTCTACTAACCTGTAAATACAGCCATACACCAGAGATTTCAGAAGGCCAAAAACGCCACTTTAGACTTTTTTCTGCTGACCATAATCACCTTTTTGTGACACAAATGAGCACCACAGATATTGACTATTAGTTTGACTTATTGGATTTTTATTATTATTATTATTTATTATTAAAGTGCCATTCATTCCATGGCGCTGAACATATGAAAAGGGGTGTACATACATAATACAGACAATTGCACTAAGCATGAACAAGACGAGTTACAGACTGGTACAGAAGGAGAGAGGGCCCACAATCTACCAAGTATTGACGAAGGATACAGTAGGTGAGGGTAAAGCTGGTCATGACGGTATAGCAGCAGCAGGGTCACTGGTTGTAGGCTTGTCTGTAGAGGCGGGTTTTCAGGTTTCTTATGAAGAATTCCACTGTAGGTGAGAGTCTCATATTTTGGGGTAGAGAGTTCCAGAGTATAGGGGATGCATGGGAGAAATCTTGGAGGCGGTTGTGGGAAGAGGTGATTAGAGGAGAGAAGGAGGTCTTGTGAGGAGGTCGTGTGGAGATATATTGGGAAAGTAGCTCAGAGATGTATGGAGGGGACAGGTTGTGGACGGATTTATACGTATTTTTTAGAATTTTGAAATTAATTCAATGGGCAACGGGGAGCCAGTGGGGGGGATTGGCAGAGGGGAGAGGTAGAGGAGTAACGGGGTGAAAGGTTAATTAGTCGGGCAGCAGAGTTGAGGATAGATTGGAGGGGTGTGAGAGTGCTTGATGGAAGGCCACAGAGGAGGATATTGCAGTAGTCTAGGCGGGAGATGATGAGGGCATGTACAAGCATTTTTGCAGACTGATGGTTGAGGAATGCACGGATGCGGGAAATATTTTTGAGTTGGAGGCAGCAGGTGGTGGAAAAGTCTTGGATGTGCGGTCTGAAGAAGAGGGCAGAATCCAAGTTCACTCCAAGGCAGCGGAGAGTGTGCAGCCGTTGATCGTGATAGATAGGTAGGTTGGGGGGGTTGAGCAAGATGGGGGAAAGATAAGTTCTGTTTTATATATGTTAAAGAGGACCTTTCATGGGTCCGAACATTGTAAGATAACTATCTGGACATGTAGAACAGCACCCAGGGATCTCACTGCCCTTACTATTATCCCGCTCCGTTAGCACGCAGTGGCCCCGTTACCTTCTCCTGCACTGTATGGTGATTGCTACTGACTTCGCAACAGGGAGGAGACATCAGCTTCTCTCCCTGGGCGTTCCTTCTCCCTGGCTGTAGCACTGTCCAATCGCAGCGCAGAGCTAACAGCCAGGTAGAAAAAAACCTCCCAGGCTATGAGCTCTGCGCTGCGATTGCACATCGCTACAGCCAGGGAGAAGGAACGGCCAGGGAGAGAAGCTGATGTCTCCTCCCTGTTGCGAATTCAGTAGAAATTACCATACAGCGCGGGAGAAGGAAACTGGGCCACAGCGGGCGAAAGGAGCGGCGCCCAGGGATAATAGTAAGTGCAGTGAGATCCCTGGGCGCCGCTCTACGCGTCCAGATAGTTATCTTACAATGTTCGGACCCATGAAAGGTCCTCTTTAAGTTTTAGAAAGCGAGAGGAGAAGGATATGGAAGATAGGCATTGTGGGATTTTGGATAGTAAGGTGGTCATGTCTAGACCAGAGAGGTAGATTTGTGTGGGTCGTCAGTATAAAAGTGATACTAAAAGCCATGGGACTCTATGAGCTGTCCCAGGCCGAAGGTGTAGATAGAGAAGAGCAGGGGCCCTAGGACAGAGCCTTGCGGGACACCAACAGAGAGGGAATGAGACGAGAAGATGGTGTGAGAGTGGGAGACACTAAATGTCTGGTCTATGAGATATGATGTGATCCAGGAGAGGGCCAGGTCGGTGATGACAAGAGATGAGAGAGTTCGTAATAGAAGGGAGTGGTTGACTGTGTCAAAGGCAGAGGACAGTTCAAAGAGGAGGAGGACAGAGTAATTTTTTTGGGTTTTGGCTGTTAACAGGTCATTGGTGACTTGGTAAGGTCAGTTTTGAGTGGTGGGGTCGGAAGCCAGATTGTAGCCAGTCAAAAAGGAAGCAGGAGGAGAGGTGAGAGGACAGTTCAGAATGGACATGTTGTTAAAGTAGCTTTGAGGCATATGGAAGAAGTGATATGGGGCGATAACTGGACAAATAAGATGGGTGAAGTGTTTTGGGGATGGGTATAATAGTAGCATGTTTAAGGGTACTTTCACACTAGCGTTAGTGTGATCCGGCAGGCAGTTCCGTTGTCGGAGCTGCCAGCCGGATCCGCCGATCAGTGTGACAACTGACAGCATCTGTAGACAGATCCAGGTGTGGATCCGTCTACAAATGCATTGCAAGAACGGATCAGTCTCTCCGCTTGTCATGCGGATGGACTGATCCGTCTTGCAGTCTTTTTCACAGTTTTCCCGTTCCTTCAGTTGTTTCGCAATGCTGGATCCGGCACTAATACAAGTCAATGTAAATCAATGCCGGATCCGGCATTCCGGTGACTGATCAGGCATTTTGGACGGACATAATACCGCAGCATGCTGCGGTATTATGTCCGGCCAAAATGCCTGAAAGTGACTGAACGGAAGGCATACTGATGCAAACTGAACGGATTTCTATCCATTCAGAATGCATTGGGATATACCTGATCAGTTCTTTTCCGGCATAGGGCCCTTTTGACGGAACTCTATGCCGGAAAAGAATAACGCAAGTGTGAAAGTAGACTAAAATGAGAGGGGAAGACACCAGAGGTTAGTGATAGGTTGAAGAGATAAGTTTTATTTATTTATATATTTTTTTTCTATCTGCTTTTCTGTTTTGCTGTTATCTGCTTCATTGGGCTTTATTGGAAGCCCAGACTAGACCACAGATCAGAGCAGAGATGGATCAGTTGTTTTGTCTTAATTATCATTTTAACTTATGGCATTGTTTTCCAACATAACAAACTTCACTGACCAACCATGAAGTTTTTGATAAAACAGCTGTCTGAACAGTTTGGTCATCTTTAGCTCAGTAGAATGAAGGGGGTGTGGTTGTTACATCCAGAATGTGTACAGATGAAAAGGACACTTCCATCAAATTTTTTTTTATATCATATTAGCAATCTATTTGTGATTATTCTATGTAATTTTTTTTAAATAAATAAAAAGAATGGATGGATAGCTTTCTGGATGTATACATTTTTTATGTCACTCTATATATTCTACTTCCTGCCATGGCTCTTTAACTTCCTTTTTGTTTGGACTTTTAGTACAGCAAACGGTCTTGCTTGACTTTCTAAAGATTATCGCTAATGAGAGTTAGTAACGCTTGTTAGCAATGATCGGGCAGAGTGAATATGCACCGCCGATTACCCAATGAACAAGAGAAACGCTCGTTCATTGGGTAATCCAATCCTTTGTGCACACGCAAAAATGATCATTTACCGGCAGCAGGATCTCCTGCCAGCAAACAACAAGACCGGATGGGGAAGAGAGATGGCATTAGCGATTGCTCCTCACCATACTATGGAGGAGATTGCTGCATGTAAATGCAGTGGTCTCCTCCGCTAGTGATCAACAGATTGTCTGGAAAGAAAGTTTACTTCCCGACTAATCTGCTGTAATATCGTCCAGTGTAAAGGGACCTTAACTCAGACTTGACTTTCTCACTGAGGCCAGGGAGAGCAACCCCCCCACCCCTCTAGTGACCAAACATCTTTATCTAGGCCTATCTAGACAACAATAGTGTTGTCCTACTGCTATACAAATTCTACACCTGCTATTATCATGAGGATTATATTTCAGATAAGATTTTCCTCCCAGCGGCAAACTGACAATGGATTACCTAACTATACAAGAGGTCTAATCATTTGTGCTGACTGGTAAAGGAGGATATTTTGTATTTAATTTACAATGCTGGAGCATAAAGAAACATTTTTTTTTTAAATAAATAGTGGGTGAGATTTATCAAGACTAGCATTCCCCTATGTCTTGATCCGCTATGCACTGGAGTAAGATACACCTATTTTATTAAATTAGTTGCATCTCTGCCACTAGACTTGAGCTATAACTTATGCCAATTTCTGGTGTAAGTTATAGTAAATTGTAATAAGCCAGTCTGCTAAGCCCCACCACTTTTCTCACCACTTCAGAAAAGTGGCGAGATGCTCAAAAAGTAACAGATTATGGCTCAAATATGGTGTGCACCATAATTTATGACTTTTTAAAGCCACAATAGTGGCATAACTAGCATAATGATGTAAGTGACCCTTTAAGGTATATCACTTCAAAACAGATATACAGTATCTCACCTGTTGTGTACTGCTAACAATTTCCGGATGCCTGATATCGCCAGTTAAAACACTTAACTACTCCGTGCTCCTGTATTACACTGGTCTGGTATTGTACTGCTGAGGATGTGAGGATGTTGTATGCGTATTAGAAGTGATGTATTCCTAGAGTTGTTTCTAACAGGACAGAACAGCGGCATGCCTATGCAATGGAACAGTGAAGTCGAATTGTGACAGTTGAAGGCATAGTAGCATCTACTATAGAGGCCATCAGTCTCTTAAAAGTACAACGTAAAATAAGTAATCTCTAGAAGCATGTCAGGAAGTGAAAATTGTTGACTACAATTCAGCTTTTAATTGTGATGTGATCATACTTCCACATAGCGTGGTGTCCATCAAGGTCAAAGTCTTGTAAAGATAAGGAACCAAGTTGGCCAATGTAAGATTATATTTGGCCAACAAGATAAATAATAGTAATATTCCCTAACTCGGTAATTGATCATTCGTGTAGACTGGGGAATGGAAATACAGCTCACATTACATCAGCCTCTGCTGAAGATACCATCATATTTGATGGGATAAATAGCGCTGCATGCAGCATTGATTCCTGGCAAGAAGATCTCAGTATAAACAGACAGATCCTATTGTTCCACCAGTACTAATACAAAATGCCCCCCTATAGTCCTCCCAGTAGTATGCTTCTCAAGTGCCCAAGTAAAAAAAAAAAAAAAATATATATATATATATAGTACACACCCGAGTCCTGTTCCATGCCACTGGCTGTGGTGCAGGCCTGAGATGCCTACTTCCAGGCTTTGCAACCACCTCTGCCACTCATACCCCACCTCATAGGCTTCAGTCCTAGTGGCCAATGAAGATGAATGTTGAGGAAGGGCACCATAAGCTTCTGTGCCCTGTTGCAGTATTAAACTGTATTGCCATCCTGAGGATGGCAATATACTTTAATTCAGGATGATACCTGCAGCTGCTGGCCAGGTACATAAGTACTGGATGATCACAACGTTAATTAACACTGGGAGCATCCAGTCATTATGTATCTGGACATGGGGAGGGCTCCGGTGGGCCCTTGAGTATTGGCCCACTGGAAGTTTCCCTGTATGGTCTATGACAGGGGTGGCCAACCTTACAGACACAGTGAGCCAAAAAAAAAAAAAAAAAAGGATGATTACCAGGAGCCACAAGCTATACATTTTCACAGTCACCGTATTTTTTGCCCTACAAGATGCACCTAGGTTGTAACAAATAAAAATAAGAGGAAAAAAAAATGATTTTTCATTTGATCTGAGGTCTGATAAAAAAAGTTCTTATTTTTCATTAGCAGAGAGGAAAAAAAAGAAAAAATATATTTTACACCAGACCTCAGATCAGACTCCTAAATCGGATCCCCAATTCTCATCTGACCTAAAATAAGATCCCAAACCTCATCAGACCTCCAAATCAGACCCCCAATGCTCGTATCAGACAACACAAATCAGACTCCCAGTGTCAGACTCTCAGTGCTCAGATCTGCCCCCCCATGCTCCGACCTGACCATGCTCAGATGTGACCCCCATTGCTCAGATCGGGACCCCCCATGCTCAGATCAGACCTCCATTGCCCAGATCAGGACCCCTCCCCCATGCTCAGATCAGAACCTCCCGTGCTTAGATCAGACCACCATGCTCAGTTCTATCATTTAAAAAAAAGTGCATGTCTTCATGTACTACGTTCTCACACTGTGTGCATCAGGACGTAGTGGAGAGTGAGCTAGAGCTGCAAAGTAGCAACGGTGCCCGATCAGGAAAAAATATCTGAGCATGGGGTGGAGAGTGAGCCAGCCTGACTGCTTCCCAGATCCACAGCAAGAGCCGCACTTGAAGAAGCAAAGAGCCACATGTGGTTCAAGAGCCACAGGTTGGCCACCCCTGGTCTATGACATCTGTCCCAGGTTAGAAAAGCAAACCACAACACAAATATGAACAAATCCAAAATTCTCACCGCTATGCCAGCTAACCAATTTGACTTTGGGCTAATCCTGAGGGCATTGTCCTGTTGATCCCCTGGTTTTCATTAGGTCTTTAACTCTTGGAATAGTCCTGGTGTAGTTGGCTGCTTACCCACAGGCATCAGAGACACTAGTGCAAAGCACCAAGGCATCAGACAATACTTGTAGTCAAGAAACAGGCAGAGGTCACGTTAGGCAGAATTTGTGAACATCCGCAAAACAATCCAAAGGTCAGCACAAGATCGACACAAGATCAGTACAATGAACAGGCACAGGTCAGAACAGATTGCAGAGAGTAAGAATCCAGGAATCAGGCAGAAGTCAGTACACAGACAGACAAATGGATTATAGCCTTTAGCAAGGTCTAGCAAGCCAGCAGAACCTAACAGAGCCTGTTGCTTAGGCACAAGGCAGGAACAAACAATACAGTTTATATAGGAAGAATGTCGAACTCATTAGTAACCTGTTGAACACACAGAGCAAGCAAAGGTTAACACTTGCAGTACTGCAACTGAGGTGAGATACAATGAACAATGGCCTGTATTCACACAAAGGAAGCCAGCGCATGGTACAGCAGCGCCCATAAAATGCCATTATAATATACAGTTTTTTGGATAAATACATTAAAAGTTGAGTAACCTTGTAAATAATTTGCTATAATCATCTGTGCCAATTTTTTAACTACCTGTACATAATTTATTTTATTTGCTCTTAAGCTGTAAATTTGGCCTTACTGTACCTCCAATTTTTCCACCTTATTTTTTCCCCCAGCCAATGGCTTTCTACACTGGTATACTTAAAGGCTATGTACACTTTGGTGGCAATGTATTTTTATTGTTGCAATGCCCTCATTTTCAGTTAAAAATCCTTTTTTTTCTCGTCTTTATTAAAAATGATAAGCCCTTTTCCCTGCACAGCTTTGATTTTATCTACTAGCAGTATCTATATTTTCTCTCTGCTCCATCAGCCTGCTCACCTGACAGGCTCCTTATTTCTGATCTCTGACCTATCTTACTGATAAGAATGTGACTTAAATATGTGTTTATCAGTAATTTAGAGATAAGGGGTATTAGATGACTGGCACAAAATGAAAGTACCATTCACATAGCTACAAAAAGTGTAACAGAACAGAGAAAATGATTTTTAGCCCAAAATTAGTAAAATGCAATCATAAAAAAAAATTGTCATGGTGTACATAGCCTTTAGGGCATCTTTCCCTACAGGATAATGCCTCAGCAATAGGTTCTAGTTTGCTAGTGTCCTGTAAAAGTGATCCTTTGCTGCCTGCCGTGACCTCTGCCTGATCTGCATTCTGATTGCATGAACTCTGCCTGACCTGACAACAGTTTTGCCCGTTCCCTCGGTGCTTCACACCAGTGTCTCTTGTATCCCGTTGGTCAGCTGTCACTTGATCAGAGACTACTCCTGGCCTGGTGTTTCCTCTGCAGCAAAGTCCAGATCCTGCCACTTCGGGAAGGAGGAAGGGGGCAGTTAGATAATGCCTTTAGGAGTAACCCCAAACCAAATCTGTTCAAGTAACACAACTTGATCAAAAGATCTATCTCTCATCGAGAATGTCTGGGACTGGACGGGGCAACAAATCTCCCATGCACAGCAGCCAACAACCACATTGGCTGAAATACGGGTCCCAGTGGAAAGAGCTTGGAATGACATACCACAGAAGGATATCCAGCATCTGTATGACCGTTACCATCTTAGCCTGTATCACAGCAAGAAGAGATATCAAGTATTAATCTGACCACACCTAAACATATACACTGCGGCAGAACCCAAAAGGAAGGTTTACTAAGAGAATTAAGTAATGTAGTAGACACCTTTATTTCTTATATTTAAGGACTCTGTAGTGACAGGCGTTCCACAAGATTGGCACTTAGCAAATGTGGTGCCAATAGTCAAAAACAGAGCTAGGAAACTATAGGCTGGTAAGTTTATCATCTGACGTGGGTAAACTGTTTGAAGGTTTTCTGAGAGATGCTATCTTGGAGTACCTCAATGAAAATAAGCGAATAATACTGTATCAGCATGGCTTCATGAGGGATCGGTCCTGTCAAACTAATTTAATCAGTTTCTTTGAGAAGGTAAGTTCTAGACTTGACCGGGGTGCGTCAATGGATGTCATATGTCTTGACTTCTCCAAAGCATTTAATCAGGGCTGTGGAGTCGGAGTCGGAGTCGGAGTCGAGGAGTCGGAGTCGGAGGCAATTTTGGGTACCTGGAGTCGGAGTCGGAGTCGGCAAAAAATGGACCGACTCCGACTCCGACTCCTACTAGATTTAAATTGGAATAAAAAAAAATTGGAATAAAAAAAAAAGCAAGTTTAAATGTCCCAATTCAGATAAAGTTATAATTAATTACTTCTCTACTGTAAGAATAAAGGCCAATGCATGCAGTGCGTCACGTTACCGCTAAACAAAGACATTAAGTGACAACTAGACGACTGTTACCCCCAGTTGAGGTTTACTTGTGTTTAAAAATGTTTTAATCAATATGCAAATTCTCTACCTTTGTGCCCAAGGGGCAGGCGCACATGTAGAGTACTGGCAGCACTAGACAGGACTAGGTAGCGAGGAGGAAGAGAGAAAGCTGGCACAGCCTCAGCATAGCCAGACGAGGCTGCTGCCAGCACTCTACACGTGCGCTTGCGCAGGAATTCAGCGTTCGGCTAGCCTGAAAAAAAGGCCAGTGCAGTGAATAATAACGAGGGAACAGCGCTGGGAAGCTGTACTCGGGCGCGGCTGGGCACAAAGCCGCAGGAGACGCTGCCCCATTGGGCACAAAGATAGTGAATTTGCATACAGATTAAAATGTTTTTAAACACAAGTACAGCTTAACTGGGGGTAACATTAGTATAGTTTTATTCCTAATTCTCTGATGAATACCAGTATATATATATCTTTAGCTGGAAAATCAGCCTGTCAGTGTCCCTTTAAGGAGCGGCAATACTTACACTTTCCATTGTCTTGTGGTCTGCTGTTACAGGGAACCCATGGTTATCCTAGCCTCTCACTGATAACTGATTAAGGACTGGAGACACTTGTATAAGTGAAGGGAATGGATAGTCAATAGTTCAAGACTGAAGCTGTAAACCATTTGAAAAACTGCTATCATTCAGCTAAGGCTATAAAACATGTAAACTCAGATTGTTAGCTTAAATTTTAAACATGACTATGGGATTCTACTAGGAAAATCATGTTTTAAAATAAATGCCCCTTCCCCTGCCCCTTCCTGGATCCTCCCACTGCTCTATCTTCAGCAGAAGATCAGCACACAAAGGAGAAGGCAGCAGCTTCTGCTCAACTACCTCTCTGTGCTAGAGAAGATTAGAAGAACTTGGTGGAACAGCTTCGTATTTGCATATTAAATACAGAGGAGTCGGAGTCGAGGAGTCGGAGTCGGAGTCGGAAGTTTCAAAATCTGAGGAGTCGGAGTCGGACAATTTATCTACCGACTCCACAGCCCTGCATTTAATAACGTGCCACATAAATGTCTAGTATATTGGGCCCTACTCTCTCCAATATATTTATTAATGATCTTGTAGAAGGCTTGCACAGTAAAATATCAATTTTTTGCAGGTTTGTACAAAGAAGGTTTGTACACAAACATAGAAGAGGATTCTTTACAGTAAGAGCAGTGAGACTATGGAACTCTCTGCCTGAGGAGGTGGTGATGGAGAATTCACTAAAAGAGTTCAAGAAGGGCCTGGATGTATTTCTGGAGTGTAATAATATTACAGGTTATAGCTACTAGAGAGGGGTCGTTGATCCAGGGAGTTATTATGATTGCCTGATTGGAGTCGGGAAGGAATTTTTTTTGCCCTAAAGTGAGGAAAATTGGCTTCTACCTCACAGGGTTTTTTTTTGTGCCGTCCTCTGGATCGAATTGCAGGATAACAGGCTGAGCTGGATGGACAGATGCCTACATGGACTTCAGCAAAGCCTTTGATAGTGTCACATAAAGAGCTAATAAATAAATTATTGAAAATTGGATATATTCTCTGGATAGTTCTGTAGATTCGTAGTTGTCTGATGAAAAGACACCAGTGGTCAGTCCTGGGTCCTATTCTTAAAATATTTTTGTAGTTGACATAGGAGAAGGTTTGGTAGGCAAGGTTTGCCAATGACACAAAAGTGTGTAACTGGGCTTATATTCCTGGAGGAATTAATAACAAGGAAAAACATTTTGCATCCTTGAATAAATGGTCCAAACAATCTAAACTGCAGTTCAGCATGTCCAAATGTAAAATAAAATAATGCACTTGGGGAGAAGGAAACCTGTATCTGATTATCATTTTGGCAGTTCTGTGTTAGAAAAACTTCAGATTAGAAGGATATATGGATCCTGATATCAGACAGCTTTAAAATGAGTGGACAGTGTAAGCAGGTGGCAGGGAAAGCAAGTAGGTGCTTGGATGTATAGATAGAGGAATAACCAGTTGGAAGAGAGAGATTGTGGAAAGTGGAATATTGTGTCCAGTTCTGGAGACCCTACATAGAAAAAGAGACAGATAAAATGGAACAGGTGTTAAAGTGGTCTACAAAAATGGAGGAGGGTCTGAAGTATAAAACATATGGAGACTTAAAGAGCTTATTCTGTATAACCTCGAGGGTAGAAGGGAAATGGGTGACATGATAAAAAAATGTAAGTATGTTAAAGGTATTAATAAGGCCTCTTTCACACTTGCGTTCTGAGGATCCGGCAGGCACTTCCGTCCCGCCGGATCCGTCAGAACGCAAGTCGCCTGAAAGCATTAGAAGACTGATCAGGATCCTGATCAGTCTTTGAAATGCTTTCAGGTTACTATGGCAGCCAGGACGCTATTAAAGTCCTGGTTGCCATAGTAGTAGTGGGGAGCGGTACACTTACCATCCGTGCGGCTCCCGGGGCGCTCCAGAGTGATGTCAGGGCGCCCTACACGCATGGATCACGTGATCCATGCGTGTAGGGCGCCCTGACGTCACTCTGGAGCGCCCCGGGAGCCGCACGGATGGTAAGTATACTGCTCCCCCGCTCTCCACTACACTTTACCATGGCAACCAGGACTTTAGCATCCTGGCTGCCATGGTAACCATTGAGAAAAAGCTAAACGTTGGATCCAGCGATGCGCCGAAACGACGTTTAGCTTAAGGCCGGATCCGGATTAATGCCTTTCAATGGGCATTAATTCCGGATCCGGCCTTGCGGCAAGTGTTCAGGATTTTTGGCCGGAGCAAAAAGCGCAGCATGCTGCGGTATTTTCTCCGGCCAAACAAAGTTCCGGTCCTGAACTGAAGACATCCTGAACGGATTTCTCTCCATTCAGAATGCATTGGGATAATCCTGATCAGGATTTTTCCGGCATAGAGACCCGACGACGGAACTCTATGCCGGAAAACAAAAACGCTAGTGTGAAAGAGCCCTAAGATTCAGGAGGGAAGAATTTTTAATAAATAAAAGGCAAGAACAAGGGGGCACAGTCTAAAATTGGGGAGAAGATCAGAAAAAACGTCAGAAAATATTTTTACAATGCAAGAGTAGTCCAGACTTGGAACAAACTACTAGCAGATGTGGTTGGGAAATGTACAATGCGTGAATTTAAACATGTTCGGGACAAACACAAGTCTATCATTAGATAAAATATAAGGGCAAACTAGGTGGAGCATGTGGTCTTTTTCTGCCACATTTTTTATCTTGGAAAACCCCGTTAAGTAACCTATGTAGTAAAGTACAGTACAGTACAGTAATCTGGATCCTATTCCTAGCCATACCAGATTTACATAGCCTTACTTCTGAATACATTGAGGTAAATATTTTTTGGCTTCACCTTATAGTAAACAGAAAATATAGTGAAGCTCGTGCTCCATGAGATTTGAGTCCCCACCTATCCCTTGGTTGATGGACTTTTTTTTTTTTCCCAACTGTATTAACCATGTAACTCTATCGAATTCCTTGCATTCTTCAGTGATAAGCATGATATACAGTAACCCTAAATCCACTGCTACAAGTATTGATAAGTATGAGAGAGATAGCAGCAGGAGGTTCCCTTGGCTGTTTATTAACTATAACAACGCTTGGACTTACCACATTTTCAAGAAACCATGTGAGTCATGTACTACACCTAATCCTATATCTCAACATACTGTGTGTGTTATTAGGGCTGGGTCCCACGCAGGGAACCCCCACTCTATGATGTTCATTTATGGACAGTGGCTGTCCAGTTGGGTCAACCCTTTAATACAGAACATTCCTGTAAGAGATAAAACACACAATACCACAAGGGAGCGCATTTGTATACAAGTCCTGTTTTTATTTTTCTCTTGTCTTTTTCTTTTACAGCACTCAGTTCTGACATAACACAAATAAATATTCGGGCCACAGCAGCACGCATTCATAGATAATACTGTATTGGCTTATTAGTGCACATTGCTTAATGTCAGAGATATTAGTGTTTTCAAACCAAACAAGATGAAAAGATACAGTATACCGGTGTAATGATATACAACACTTCCTGCGAGAACCAGGATTTTATATTTGAAGGGCAATATACGGGCAAAACTCAAAATCTGGGGTTTGTTCTAAAGGAGTTTTCCAAGATTTTTAACTATCTGATCGGTGGGGGTCTAACATCCGGGACCATCATCAATCAGCTGTTTGAGAGGGCACCAACACGTCACGTTCATCGGTCACATGGCCGAGGCGAAGCTCAGCCCCATTGAGGTGAATGAAGTTGAGCTGTGATACCAAGCACATCCGCTATACAACGTATGGTGCTGTGCTTGGTGAACTGAGAGAAGGCCACTACCGTCTCAAACAGCTGACCGTCTGGGTTCCCGGGTGTGGGACCTCCACTGATAACATACTCGTGGCCTATCCTGAGGATAGGTCATCAGTAGAGATGAGCGAACTTTAAAAAAAAGTTCGGCGTTCGAGTTGTGGTAATCGCCGCATCCCGTTATGGATTCCACTACCGCGGACTATCGCGGCATATGGAATCCATAAGGGGTGTCTTCCACGAACCCGAACTGTTGAAAAGCTGAAGGACCTGGGGTGACGTCACCGTCATGTGATCAGTGCAGGGGGCGTGGCTCAGCACTGGATTTGATCCCGTGCTGAGCCACGCCCCCTGCACTGATCACATGATGGTGACGTCACCCCAGGTCCTTCGGCTGTTCAACAGTTCGGGTTCGTGGAAGCCGCCTCTTATGGATTCCATATGCCGCGATAGTCCACGGTAGTTGAATCCATAACGGGATGCGGCGATTACCACAACCCGAACGCCAAACTTTTTTTTAAAGTTCACTCATCTCTAGTCATCAGTATAAAAGTCTCAGAAATCCCCTTTAACCACAAAACCTCTTACTCCCTATAGCCTTGCCTCTTCCAATGCTCCACGTTAAGAGTATTAAGGGACTGGGCAAAACTTTATTTGGATGATGCATTTATTGGTAGTTACTGCCTCCTGAATATAGATATATAAATTAGTTATTCCATTAACATCAACCCACTGTGACCCCCCTGATGCCTAGAAGAAATGCTTTTTTTAAATTTTACATAGTAAGAGGGCAGTTTGTTCCAATATATAAACTGAAAATGACCCGTTTTGCAGACATAGAAAGTTCAAAGGAAACGCTGGTCACCGTCTACCCAATGCTGAGTAAAATACAGAATATCCACAAAAATAACAAATACATATAATATCTCAATGTTAGGCTAATGCAAAAGAAAAAATGATTAGATCCAGTGGAAATGTATAGAAGGCCATACACTTCAGGGTACTTTCACACTTGCGTTGAAGGATTCCATCAGGCAGTTCCGTCAACGCCGACGGATCCGTTAAAACGTTTGAAAACGGATTTCATTTGCAAACGGATCCGTTTGCAGATCTGTTTGACAACTGTATTAAAATAGCGCATCCGTCTTTCTGTTGTCATCCATAAAAACGGATCTGTTATTTATTATTTTACCATTTTTAAAGGTCTGCGCATGCACAGAGTGGAGGAACGGATCCGTTAATGCGTCAATTTTCAATGACGGATCCGTCATTTCGTCAAGTGTTTCCGCTTTTTTGGACGGAGATAAAAATACAACATGCTGCGCTTTTATCTGCGTCCAAAAAACGTGAAAGGACTGAACTGAAGACAAACTGAACGGATTGCTTTCCATTCAGAATGCATTAGGATAAAACTGATCAGTTTTTTTCCGTTATTGAGCCCCGAGGACGGAACTCAATGACGGAAAAGAATAACGCTAGTGTGAAAGTACCCTTAGCTGTCAGGTTTGGCCAACAACTATCCCCACCCACATACATGTCAATGCTCAGCTTAGTCAAGTGTGCATGTGTTCTCCATGTGTAGAGGGGAGTAAGCTGCCTCTGCCAGTGGTTTATCGCCCTTGAAATCAAACACGCATGATCCTTCTTTCCCCCAACATCTACCACCTAGGGAGTTTCGGGATATGAGCATACATATTAAATGTTCAACAAATCTATATGGCCTGCTTTAGACTGAGTAGGAGAAAATCTATGGCACACCACATATATTGATATTCAAGGTTTATGCTTTAGACTGAGAGCATCACCACTTCACGCCCATATACAATGCAGACATTTTCCATAACTATACTGTTTACAATGATTATGCATTTCTGCTTGATATCATTTTGTTGTAAAGCTGCAATTGCCTTTGAGCTGTGTACATAATCTAATCTTGACTGTGCTCTTCTGAGCAAGCCGCACTTTGCTGGGAACAGACTGAAATTATGCTAAAAGCCTGAAAAGTGGCTTTGGTGCAGTGGCGTACATACAGGGGTCGCAGTTGCGACAGGGCCCGGCACTCCAGGGGGGCCCGGCCGCCTGTGGACCCTGCTGCCTGTAATGCTGCTGTACCCGTCCCGGGGCCCAGCTGCCCAGTGCTTCTCGCCTCCTCCCCTCTTTTTCAATAGAAGCGGTGAAGGGGCGGAGCCGGCAGGGGAGACGCTGGGCCGGAGCTTGCAGTGAGGAGAGGTGGCGGGGACTCGAGCGCGGAGCTGACAGGAGTACGGCACCACGAGCGTCAGGTAAGGTGACTGGGGCACGTCTGAGGGCTTGGTGATGACGTGGCGTGGGCACAGCCGCTATTGTGCGTGGGGGAGGTGTGCATGATGGGGGTTGTTGAGTTTTCCCTGCTCTCTGTATCCTAGGTGGCAGCTGTGGATATGTCCTGCCCAGGGCTGTGGATGGCAGTGGGTAGAACCAGTGCTCCCCGGCTGGAGTGTATCCTTGATGCTGGATAGATTTTGGGGGGCGTACCCCCTAGGACCCGGGCAGAGCACAGGTGTGACTCTTTTAATAATTCCCCTTTAAATGGCGGTGGGCGCGCTTTTCTCGTCAGGACAGACCCCTAGCGGTCGTGGTTTGCAGCACGATTGTGTCACTGTCGTTCCCCCCCGCGCCCAGCTCTGCACGTACAGGGGATGTGTTCACACTGGGTGGCAGTCCCGGCATGCACTGCTGGTGTAGGGTTACTCCCAGACGAGGTCTGATGGGGTCTTTGGGCTGATCTGAGGTCTGATGGGGGCTGACTGGGGGTCTTTGGGCTGATCTGAGGTCTGATGGGGGCTGACTAGGGGTCTGATGGTGGTCTTTGGGCTGATCTGAGGTCTGATGGGGGCTGAGGGGAGTCTGATGGGGGTAGGAAACTAAGATGTCTGTCTGTCAAACTCTGCAGAGATGAGCGATGGCTGAAAGAAATCATCATGGTGGTCTGGAGTTGAATGGAGAAGATGAAGAAAGAGAACATCTACATCAAAGGAGACGTCACTGGGTGTAAGAGGTATGGGCGTGATATATGGGTGGGGCTGTGTGTGGGTGTGGCTTGATAGTGGGCGGGGACACAGGGGCCCATGTCCCTCCCGAGACCAGGCTATGGATCCGCCACTGGGGTGGCGGCGGGGAGGGGGGCCCATGGATCAGTTTCGCACCGGGGCCCCATGGATTGTGTGTACGCCACTGCTTTGGTGTGGTGTCAGTAAAAACAGAAAGGTGGCCATATACTTAAAAATCGTTCAAAATCTTCTGGACTCTCCATATTTAATGGGGAGAGGGGAATATGTCGCTGCCTTATCAGGAACGCCATATCTCCCTAGGGAACAAAAAACTGAGCAGCTTGAAAGCTTGGATCCTCAATTAAACGTTCTCCTTTCCCTGGGGGAGAGTTGAAAGACCCCCGTACATATTACATAGTTAGCTGCAGGATCAAATCTAATGTGTGTGACAACCCTTAAGACCCCCTTACACAGGCCGACACAGCAAGCAATTATCGAGAACCATCAGTTTGTTCCTGATAAATGCCTGCTTACAAGCATTTAAGTTCAACAATATCCTCCACTGAATGGGGACGAGGGATCGCTGCTGCAATTGCTTATACCCATTAGAGAATGATTGTTTCTGGGTAGTAGATCGCTGTTTAGACAGCATGATTTGTTGCTTTCACCCAATGAACAAGCTTGTTCATCTCGTTATCGGCGGCGGCTTTATACAGGGCAATTATCAGGACTGCTCCTTCCTGTTCTTTGGGCTCACATAACTGCAAAGCCTACAAGTAAACAGAAGCAACTGAATGTATGCTGATTCACAAAATCTCAATCAAAAATGGAAAACATGTACAAATCTAAAAGTCTCAAACTAGATTTGTGTATACTGCAGTCTTTAGATAGCGGCTCTTGGTAATTAATCAACTACTGCTGCACACACGAGTACATTTCACCAGGCTCATATACAGCATACGGCCTCCATGTCATATTCACCCAACCCTGGTGACAGAAAGAGCAGTGCTTAGACAGGAGAATACCTTACGTCATTTGACAGGGTCTGCTGGAAGTTTTGCATAAGGCTCCATTCACACGACCGTATGTTGTCCGCAAAAAAACGGATTAGATGCTGTCCCATTCACTTCTATGGGGCCCTTTTCTTCCATTGCACAGCTCAGCAAAAAAACTGAAATACGTCCTCTACTTGTCAGTGAAAATCAGGACATGACCCTATTGTAGTCTATGGATCAGCAAAAAAACGGAATGCAATCCGTTTTTTTGCAGACATGCTGAACTGTCTGCAAAAAAACGGATCCGTTTTTTTGCGGACAACATACGGTCGTGTGAATGGAGCCTAAGATTGTATACATTTCTAAGATTTTTACGATAAGATAGAAAGGACACTTTCAAAGTGGGGTGAAAAAATGATCTGTGCAATAAAAAAACAAGAAAACATCTGAAACTCTCCATAAGCTGGCCATACACATCAGATGTGTGTCGGATACACTTGTAGGGGTCTTCCAACCCTCCCCCGATGGCAGATGTTGGGTAGAATAAGGATTGGGGAATTGGATTTTAATAGCCCAATACTTTTGTTGAGCTTTCTCCCCTTACCTATTCACAAAAGATGAATGCTTGGCAGAGCAGACCATACATGTGTATTGGGTGATAAGGAAGGATGGCGTTCTGCCCAGAGTTATCTTATATGTATGATCAGCCTTCCGGAAACGCTTTAAACAAGCCTAGTGGTATTGAAAAGTTACGCCAGGAAATACTCCCCCTACAATTTTTTTAAGTAGGTACAATAAAGACATGTCCTAGATACATTCCCTGACAGAATAACTGCAAATACCTGGATGTCGGGTATAATTCTGAATTCATGAAGCAGACAGATGGCATTGTGAAAATAGGCTGCAAACTATAATACAGTACCCCAACAGTTCACCCACAAAACAAATACTGAAAGTAAAATACTGCATGAATTGATGGCTTGGCTTCACTCTTTAAAATGTGGCTCCACAAGGGTTAACTGAAGTTTGGCAACCCATGTTACGACTCTCCACCAGTACTCTGAACAGAGTCCCATCTGCACACATGCAGAGCTTGTAACGTTCTGTCCCGTCATCGTACATCAGCTCCCCTGTGGAAGTAGGTAACCGGGAAGGAGTGACCACCACGCTGCCATTCAGAATTATACTGTTTTCCTAGTGAGAGAGGAACATAACAGGTCTTAGGTACCAACATTAATACTGGAAGTTGCCCAAAAAGATACCAAATGTAGCATAAAATGCACAAGTATACAGCAAACTATACAACCGTTAAAGAGGTATCTACTTACTGCTTTTAGTACAATGTTTCCACCAGTCCGGAAATCTATGGTCTTTCCCATTATAAAGACTCCTTCATTTCCACGTACAGTGATTTGTCCATCAACATTTATTTTAAGATCGCTGCTTGCGCTGCTGGTAATCTTAAAAATAAAGAGATGAATAGATTTGTAATGTATTGCACTAAAATATATCTTGATCAGTCATAACATTAAAGGGGTTTTCTCACTTCAGCAAATGGCATTTATTATGTATTGAAAGTTAAAGGGGTATTCCCATCTCAGACAATGGGGGCATATCGCCATATTGAGAACGGAGCGGGGAAAGCTGTGGCTGGAGGACCCAGATTTCCCGTGGTCCGTCCACCACCAAGCTCTGCTCCCATAGAAGTGAACAGGAGCGTACCGCGCACGCGAGGCCCATGCTCTATGGGGCTGACAGAAATAGCCGAGCCAGCGCTATATTCGCTGGCGCCATAGAAAATCAATGGAGGGCGGCTGCGCATGCGCAGTGCACCCTCCTTCACTTTCAGGGCTCCGTTCTCGATATAGACAATGGGGTCATATCCTAGCGATATAGCCCCATTGTCTTAGATGGGACAACCCTTTTAATACAAGGCACTTACTAATGTATTGTGGTTGTCCATATTGCAGGACTGGTCATAACCATGGAAACACAAAGTGTATAATGTGATGAAAAAATGAATCAAGCCAGCATAGGAAGAAAAATGGACCATCACAATGGTAAGTGCCTAGTATTAAAGGGGAATTCCCATCTCAGACAATGGGGGCACATATTGCTAGGATATGCCCCTATTGTCTCATAGGTGTGGTTACCTGTCACTCCCTTTAACTTTCCACTGTCAAAATGTGGAAAGTTAAAGGGAGTGTTTCACAAATATTTCCCTGGAATATCAACAAGATATCAAAGAAATGTGATCAGTGGGGTCTGACTGTTAAGACATTACTCCTGGGAACAGGTTTTCTTTTTTTAGGAAATCTTGAGCACAGGTTGTAATTTCCAAGCATAAATTCACACTCAATATACAAATTAAATCAAAATGAGTATCCTTCAGAATGTTTATTCATTTATTATTTTATTGCGAACTGCCAAAAGGTTATTGAAGTTTATGGTTTTGAGTCGACTTTAGCCCTTTTAAAAGGGGTTTTCCAGGTTATAAATATTGGTGGCCGATCAGTAGGATAGCTCGGTAGGCGTCTGATACCTGGCATCCCCACCAATCAGCTGTTCAAAGAAGATACCGGAAATAACACGGAGTGCAAAATCGGAAGCACAGCTTTTTCCAATGCATAAGGGCCATACTAGGTTACTGCAGCTCTGCACCCATTCGTAGGAGTTTATATGAAAACCATTTTTAGGATTCTTTAAACCTAGGTATTAACCCCTTAAGGACCCATGACGTATGGGTACGTCATGGGTCCGATCCCTAAGTATGGCGCCCGCTCCTGCCCTCTGTGGGCGCGATCGCTGCGGGGGTCCGGCTGTTTCCTGTAGCTGACCCCCGCGGCTAATGATCGCGGTCGGCAGCGATGCCGATCGCAATCATTTAACCCCGCAGATGCCGTGATCAATCCTGACCACAGCATCTGCGCGCGCTAAAACCGAAAGTAAAACTTTCGGCAGCTCTCCGGCTCCCCCTAGTGGTGATCGGGAGAATCGGAGCGCTGTAAGGGATAGCCTCAAGCCTTTCATTCAGCTTGAGGCTATCACTTACTATTTCCTATGGAGCCCTTGTTAGCAATAGGGCTTCATAGGAAAGTAGTAAAATCCTCATAAACTCCAATACAAGTGTATTGGAGTTTATGTTAGAAGCAATCAGATGACTGATTTATATAGGTCCCTATGGGACCTATATAAAAGTGTAAAAGAAAAATAAAAGAAATAAAAAAACTAAAAAAATAAATAAAAAAAAACTAAAAATTTAAATCACCCCCCTTTCCCCAAAATTAAAATAAAATAATAATTTTTTTAAAAAAGTACACATCATGGGTGTCGCAATGTGCGAAAACGCCCGTGGTATAAAAATATAAAAATATATTCCCCATACGGTAAACAGAAAAACGGAAAAAAGCGCCCAAATCGCGGATTCGCCATTTTTGAACGCTTCATTTCCTCAAAAAAAATTAAATAAAAAGTGATCAAAAAGTCCTACACACCCCATAATGGTATAAACTAAAAGTTCAGATTGCCCCGCCAAAAATAAGCCCCCATACAATGCCATACACTTAATTACAAAAAAGTTATAGAGGTCAAAATATTGCGACAAAAAAAAAAAAAAAAAATTTCACACTTTTGAATTTTTTTTCACTATCAAAACGCAAGAAAAACTATACATATTGGGTATCGCCGGATTCGTACTGACCTGTAGAATAAAACTAAATGGTCAGTTTTATCACACATCAAACGTCGGAATTTAAAAACCCGTAAAATTGTGGTAGAATTGTTTTTTTTTTGCAATTTCACCCCATTTGGAATTTTTTTCCCGCTTCCCACTACATCGTATGCAATATTAAATGGTGGCGTTGGAAAGTACAACTTGTCCCGCAAAAATAAAGCCCTCATATGGCCATGTGAACATAAAAATAAAAAAGTTATGGCTCTCGGAAGGCATGGAGCGCAAAACGAAAATGCAAAAATGAAAAAACCCCGAGTCCTTAAGGGGTTAAAGTGTAAGCATGGTGCACATGCAATTATCCTGGTATGTGTACACTGTGGAGCCTAAAAGGGTTTGTCTCACTTCAGTAAATGGCATTTATCATGTAGACAAAGCTAATACAAGCCAGTTACTAATGTATTGTGATTGTCCATATTGCCTCCTTTGCTGGCTGGTTTTTCCTTTTTTTTATCACATTACACACTGCTCATGTCTAGGGGTCATAACCCGTGTATAATGCAGTGTATTGATGACCTATCCTCAGGACTACCACTGATCAGACTGACTACCACTGTTAGAAGTGGCTGCAGGGCTTGGATGAGCACATCGGCCTCTTCACAGTATACCAAGCAAATCACCATACACTGTAAAGCAGCTCAATCGCCTTCACTTGAATAGATGTGACATTACAAGTCAATGAAGAGGCTACAGTGCTTACCCAAGCACCAAAGTTTGGGGGACCCCCACAATCAGACATTGATGTCTTAACCAGAGGACAGTTCATTAATATTTAATTCCTGTAAAACTGCTGTAGATAACCTGCAGCTGGAATTCTAAGTTGAAACTTGGACTGGCATGTAGATCTGCACATGGGACAGCTCAACTGAAGTTATGGCCTGTAGATCTGCACATCGGACAGCTCAACTGAAGTTATGGCCTGTAGATCTGCACATCGGACAGCTCAACTGAAGTTATGGCCTGTAGATCTGCACATGGGACAGCTCAACTGAAGTTATGGCCTGTAGATCTGCACACGGGTAGAATCCTTAACATATGAAAATGGCATTGTTGTTATGATCATAGACAGAAATGTGATTCTATACCTATAAGAGGCATAACAGACAGTAGTATGAAGTAGAAAGTGAAAAAAGGAAAACTGTATTACCCTTTCTGTAGATGCTCTCTGTACATTCAGCGTTTTTACTCCTTTTGGCAAATGGAATTCATGTTTCTCATAATCTGTGCTGAACAATATGTTTTGAGTTCGAGGGTCCACAAACTCCATGCCGATGTCACTAGTAATGGAGGTCTTATTCTTGTCCACTTTCAATACTGTCGAACCTTGTTGAAGAATCACCTTGAAACAAAGGACACAAGATTCATCACCTCTCTCAGAGAGCGTCTGTGCGTGACTCAGAAAATCTAATGTGTGCAGAATGCTATTAATATCTGTACATAAAAGAAGCAAAGACGTTACAATAAAGCATGGTACACACAGTAAAGTCAATTAGCTATCTGACATTAAAGGATTTTGAGAGTAAATTGTGAAAGGACAGGGGGCTGCATAATGTGTATTGAAATGTCCTGCCGCTCTTGTCCCCACTGGGCTTACAGTGATCACGTGAACAGCACTTGACTACTGCAGGCCCCGCCAGGACCGAAGCTGTGGTGCTGGAATGGCCTGACATTTTAAAGTTGCGTAAGGATATTTCTTTATTTTATGCAGCCCTTGCTTTTTGCCGATTTTTAAAAACATCTTGGAAAAGCCCAAAGTCATGATAGGATCGGTGATAACTACTTGATTGATGGGCAACTGAATGCTGGGACCCCCGCAACAATCCCAAGTATGGGGGTCCTGTTCCCATATGAATGGAGAGGCAGGTCAAGCATGCATGCTTCGGCTTTACTGATCTTTTGTGAGACTGCCTGAAACAGCTTAGAACAGTATCGGAGATCTCCAGCAGTCCCACAGAGAATTCAATAAAGTTAAAGGGGTTCTGTGCTCACAAAATTCACTGTTACAGGACTAGCTCAGCTGAACGTAATGATACTTTTCACTTAAAGATCCATAGCTTTATTCTGGAGAAGCAGTACTTTTAATCCACATGTAAGGGTACTTTAACACTTGCGGCAGTGTGATCCAGCAAGCAGTTCCGTTGCCTGAACTGCCTGCCTGATCAGGCAAACTGTATGCAAACGCATGCCATTTTTCAGACTGATCAGGCATTTTTCAGACTGATCAGGTCTGAAAAATGCCTGATCAGTCGGAAAAATGCATTGCAATACCGGATCCGTTTTTCCGGTGTCATCAGGCAAAACGGATCCGGTATTTATTTTTTCCCATTT
The DNA here is from genome assembly GCA_033119425.1 of Bufotes viridis. Classification (NCBI taxonomy): domain Eukaryota; kingdom Metazoa; phylum Chordata; class Amphibia; order Anura; family Bufonidae; genus Bufotes; species Bufotes viridis. Next base: position 534,433,726 of record CM065589.1, on the reverse strand, counting down.
TTAAAGGTCTGCACATGCGCAGACCAGAATGCCGGATCCGTCATTGCGGTATTTTTTATATAAATGAAATGCCGGATCCAGCATTCTGGCAACTGGTCAGGCATTTTGGACGGAGATAATACTGCAGCATGCTGCGGTATTTCCTCTGTCCAAAACGCAGTTCAGTAACTGAACTGAAGACATCCTGATGCATCCTGAACGTATTTCTCTCCATTCAGAATGCATTGGGATACAACTGATCAGTTCTTTTCCGGTATTGAGCCCCTAGGACGGAACTCTATGCCGGAAAAGAAAAACGCTAGTGTGAAAGTAGCCTAAGTGAGCTGAGGGCGGTCCTGAGCTACTCTGTGCACCCCCGATCCTCCTTTCTCTGCCAGTCCCTCCATCTCCTTGATTAGCAGAGCGAGATAAGATGTCTATGCAGGAACTTCAGTTGGCAAGGGTCTGCAGCCGAGCATACAGTCCATGATCAGAATGTAATAATAAGGAAGCCCTAAACAAGTAAAATATTTCCTTTCTTTGAATCAGAATGACAACCACTTTCTGTAAACAGGCGTCATCAGTAGTGTTTCAGTCATGACTGGATGGCCAGAGGGAATTTTGTGCACAGTCCATTCAGTACTTACAGAAGACGACTCCTTATACAGCAGAAATACATGTAACCTACCGGCTGGTTGTTGCCTGTGATCACCAGATCTTCACTGCGTCGTCCGCCCACGGTGCTCTTGTATAATGGATGTATTACGCCCATGTCAGAGACTTGTTTAAACCGGAGTAGGCCGCTGTCATGAAATTCCATGCTTTCACAGCCATTAGGACCAATACGAATGACAACCCATATGACCAATGTGATCTAGAAAACACATGAATGGTTCAGTACACCGTTCCTAAAGTAACAGCATTGCTTCCAAGATAGAATCAGGGAGCAACACTTAGTACTTCGTACAGTTTATATTCCATATTCCATCCCTGCAAATTCTGCATTACCGTACAGACGTGCGCACGCAGTAACCCTGGGCATGAGCTCTAAAATTGTTAAGGCAGAAATAGACCCAGTTCACAAAACACTTAAGGGGTCATTTATCAAATAGAAATACGTCTAAATTAGGCGTTTTTCTGGCGCAACTTCTTCCTGCTCACACAAGGTCTTAAAAACGGGGGAGGGGGAGAGGACTGTTTTAGGAGGAGAAAATGGTCTAAATGTAAGGGTACTTTCACACTTGTGTTGTGAGGATCCGGCAGGCAGTTCCGTTGCCGGAACTGCCTGCTGGATCCAGAAATCCGTATGCAAATAGAAAGCAGTTGTAGACTAATCTGGATGCGGATCTGTCTAACAAATGCATTGAAACACCAGATCCATCTCTCCGGTGTCATCTGTAAAAACGGATCTTTTTTTTTTTTTGCATTTTTAAAGGTCTGCGCATGAGCAGATCGGAAAACCGGATCCGTTTTGCTGGAACACTTGGTGCATTAATGCATTTCAATGGAAAATAATGCCGGATCCGGCATTTTGGACAGAGAAAATACTGCAGCATGCTACGGTATTTTCTCCGGCCAAATACCGTAAGAGTGACTGAACTGAAGACATCCTGATGCATCCTGAACGGTTTGCTTTCCATTCAGAATGCATTAGGATAAAACTGATCAGTTTTTTTCCGGTATTGAGCCCCTTGAGCCTTGTCTGCAAACTAGAAAAAATAGGACATGCTCTATTTTTTTGCAGAACAGAAAAACAGACATACAGAAACGGAATGCACACAGAGTACCTTTTGTTTTTTTGCGGACCCATTGAAATGAATAGTTCCGCATATGGTCCTCAAAAAAAAAGAAATGGACACGGAAAGAAAATACATTCGTGTGCATGAGCCCTAAGACAAATAGAAAGCTACATTTAGAAGAGGCGGAGGATCCGCTGACGTTATGTAGAGGCCAGCACCTCTGTTTTTTTACTGGCATTCTATAACTTCCTGCTAGAGGCAGGCCTAGGCTAGTTTCACACTAGTGTTTAATATCCAGCAGGAAACAGCATTGCCGGAAGCTAAAGCGTCGCCGTCCAACCCCATTAACCTGGGCAAATATTCTTGGTATATTTGCGGGTTGCTGCCAGATCTCCGCTAGTCCCCATTATAATGGGGCCGGACGGAATTTTGTCAGCGCACGGTTGCGCCCAGCAGGGATTGCCTGCCGGATCTGTTTCACGCATATGTGAAACAAGTAGTTTCAAGAAAAGAAGGATGTCCGGCACTGCTGGATTGTCTGGTGCAATTTCTTCCTTTTATTAACGTGGCAACAAGGATTGTACACACACTGTACAGTGGTAAAATTGACGCGTTTCGGACTGTAAAGTCCTTACTCGTAGTCGTTACGACTAAGGACTTTACAGTCCGAAACGCGACAATTTTACCGCTGTACAGTGTGTGTGTGTACAATCCTTGTTGCCACGTTAATAAAAGGAAGAAATTGCACCAGACAATCCAGCAGTGAAACAAGCCATACAGTATTTATGGAAAAGGAGCCTTGACGCCTTTGAAGACTGAACCTTTTCTTTTATAGGCAGAGACACTGACCCCTTGTCTTTTGATGGTGTTTTACATGGAACAGCTATTCACCATATTTTATGTACGGGTTTTTTATATATTTGTGTAAGTTAATCATGTCCCCCCTTAGACACCTCTGCTCAAGACTAAATAAATGTAATTCTTTTAGTCGGTTCTTATAACGAACAATCTCTATGTCCTTTATTAGTGAAGTCCCTCTTCTTTGTACTTTCTCCTGCTTAGGCATAATTTTTATGGTGCATATTCCAGATTAGACTGCATCAATTTTTTTTAAGTGGTAATATTATATCGCTGTCCAGCGAGCCCATGCCTCGTTTAGCACATGACAATATCCTGCTTATTTTAGAAGCAGCTGATTGACATTGTATGCCATTAGTAAAGCCCCTTTAACCTCTTAAGGACACAGGGCGTACAGGTACGCCCTGATGTCCGAGTCCTTAAGGACACAGGAGGTACATGTCAGCATTTTAACCCCTTCCATGCTGCAGTACGTACGGACCGCTGTATGGAATGGGTTAACAGGGAGGAAGCTCCCCTCCCTCCCCTTCACCCGCTGCTGATCTGGCAGCGGGTGATGGTTACCATGGCAGCAGGACGCTTTCAGAGGCGTCCTGCTTGCCATGGTAATGTAAGTGTGATCTGACTTCTGCTAAAGGCAGAAGTCTGACCAGACTGAGTCTAAAGTAAAAAATACAGTACAGTACACTATATAGTGTACTGTATTATCAGGGCTCGAGAAAATCCCAGGCGCCAGGTCGCCATGGCGACTAGGAATTCGGTCCTGGCGCCTGGGTATTTGTCAGCCCGTTCTCTCAGGTGCCAGGGCGCAGGGCCGGCGCGTCCTACACGCGGACTAGGAGCGCCGGCCCCCCTCATGCTGCAGCCGCCCGAGCGCTATATATAATGCCTCAGGCGGCTGCAGCACTGCCCGGGCTGGCGCGCCCATGAGCATGAAGAGAGGCACTGACAGGAGGGAAATGCTCAGCGCTCCCTCCTGTCAGTCCCTCATTGTAGCGTGGCCGAGCCCTGTATGGTCCGCGGTACAGGAGCATCTGTCTCCTGTACCCGGCCGGACTGACATGAAGTGCGCACACAGTGTGCACTTCCTGTCAGTCCGCTCGGGTACAGGAAACTAAAGCTCCTGTACCCGTGGGACCATACAAAGCTCGGCCACGCTACACTACAGGCGGGGGAGGGAGGGGAGAAAAAGACAAGAGGGGGAAAGATAATGACCGGGGGGGGGGGGGGGAGAAAGTGAAAGACAAGGGGGGGGGGTTGGTAGCTCCTAACTTTTTTAGCTGGCTCCTAGATTCCAAGGAAATTTGTCAAGCCCTGGTATTATACAGACATCAGACCCACTGGATCTTCATCAACCAAGTGGATCTGGGTAAAAAAAAAAAAAGTGAAAAAAAGTAAAAATCAAAAACACATTTATCACTGAATAAAAATTAAAAAAATAAAATACACTACACATATTATGTATCGCCACGTCCGTAAAAACCTGCTCCATAAAAATATCACATGACCTTTTTTTACACAAAAAAATGGTGTAAAAAAAGCAATTTTTTGTCACCTTACATCACAAAAAGTGTAATACCAAGCGATCAAAAAGGTATATGCCTCCCAAAATAGTACCAATCAAACTGCCATCTTATCCCGCAAACAGTACCAATCAAACCGCCATCTTATCCCGCAAAAAATGGGCCCTTACATAGCGCAATCACCCCAAAAAATAAAAAAATATGGCTCTTAGACTATGGAAACACTAAGGCTGGGGACACACCTAGGCGTTTCTGAATCGCGCTGTGGGGAGTCGCTCTGGTAGACAGCGGTGCGGGTGCAGTTTAGAGGCAAAACAAGGAGTCCAGATTGTGCATCAAACAGTGTTTTATTCACACTTGCACACCAGAAATGAAAACAGTCTCTTGGTGACAGTTCACACACAACAGAAATCATGTGGCAAAATCAAAAACAGGCCAACACAGGGTCCAGTCACCTTGGGTGGTTTAAGTGCGGGTTCACACTTAGCAGTCGGTTCAGCCGCAGGCGATTCCTCCTTCAAGTTGCAGGGAAACACCACCTGGCTGAGCTCCGTCCTCCAGCACAGAGAACTCCTCAGCCCTGTTAGCAGTCTCCAGGATAATCACAGCCTCAGACACAGCTGATGGCTGTGTTTTATACCCCGCCCAAAACTCGGACTGGACCGTGGGGAGCAGCCACCCACCCTACTCTTTAGCTGCTCCCAGTAAGAGCCGGCCCGGATCGGCTTTGCAGCCATGCTATTTAAAAGAGCCAAACAGCACTAGCTGCTGCAGTCAAAAACCCGGCTCTCACCTCACCGAGGCCAGCAACCTCGGTGACACGTACCTGCCATCGCAAATGACACCTTGCACCTTACCACATACTCCCTTTGTTCAACCCTGAGGGGGTGAACACACGTGAGGCAGTGGACGCGGGACAGGGCATCTGCGTTGCCCTGCAAGCGGCCTGCCCTGTGTTCCACGGAAAACTTGAAATTTTGAAGAGATAGGAACCACCTGGTGACCCGAGCATTCCTCTCCTTGGCCTGACTCATCCATTTGAGGGGGAATGGTCGGTCACCAGACGGAACCTCCTCCCTAACAGGTAGTAGCGGAGAGATTCGAGTGCCCACTTGATAGCCAGGCACTCCCTCTCCACTATACTATATCTGGACTCGGCGGGACTGAGCTTACGGCTCAGGAAGACAACGGGATGTTCTTCCCGTTGACCTCCTGCGACAGTACCGCACCGAGGCCTACCTCCGAGGCGTCGGTCTGTACGACAAACTCCTTGTTGAAGTCGGGTGTCACCAAAACCGGGGACCCACACAGGGCCGACTTCAACGCGGAGAAAGCCTCCTCCGCCTTCTCACTCCAGCTAACCCTCCCAGACTTTCGCCCTTCAACAGGTCTGTCAATGGCGCTGCTATTGTGGCAAAGTGGGGCACAAACCTCATGTAGTAACCTACAATCCCCAGGAACGACTTTACCTGCCTGGTGGTGACCGGTCGGGGCCAGTTACGAATGGCCTCTACCTTAGTTACCTGAGGTTTGATGACTCCCGCCCAATTATATATCCCAGATATTTTGTCTCCTCTAACCCTATGGAGCACTTCTTTGGGTTAGCGGTCAGTCCGGCTTTCCTCAGGGCATCCACTACCGCCTGCACCTTGGGCAAATGGCTTTCCCAGTCGGTGCTGTGGATGACTACATCATCTAAGTAGGCCGAGGCGCACCGACGATGTGGTCGCAGCACTATGTCCATTAACCTTGGAAAGTGGCGGGGCGCCATGCAGGCCAAAGGGTAACACCTTGTAGTGATACAGGCCCTGCGGGGTAACAAATGCGGTTTTTCCTTAGCCGACTCGTTAAGGGTACCTGCCAGTACCCTTTAGTGAGGTCCAGCACAGAAAAATAACGGGCTTGTCCTAAACTTTCAACCAGCTCGTCTACTCGGGGCATGGGATACGCGCCAAACTTGGATACTTCATTTAACTTACGAAAGTCGTTGCAGAACCGCAACGTCCCATCCGGCTTGGGTATTAGGACTATGGGACTGGCCCACTCACTTTTCGACTCCTCAATGACCTCGAGCTTCAACATTAACTGTACTTCCTCCGCGATGGTCTCGTCGCCGAGCCTCGGGTACCCGGTATGGTTTTAACCGGATCTTGGCCTGAGGCTCAGTGACGATGTCATGTTGGATGAGAGACGTGCGGCCAGGGAGGTCCGAGAACACATCCGTGTTCCGACTGATGAACTCCCTGACTTCCTGAACTTGTTTGGAAGACAGGCTGTCTGCAATTTTTACCGTGGTTACTGCTTCACAGGCCTCGAACTGTGGGGCTGGAGCCTTTTCACCTAGAAGCCCTGGCCGGGGGCTGTGGTCGTCGGCTGTGTCCCTATCTTTCCACGGCTTAAGTAAATTCACGTGGTACACCTGCTCCGGCTTGCGCCGCCCTGGCTGGTGTACTTTGTAATTTACTTCCCCTACTTTCTCGATCACCTCATAGGGGCCCTGCCACCTAGCTAGGAATTTGCTGTCAAGGGTGGGTACCAGAACCAAAACCCGATCTCCCGGATTGAAGCCCCGCACCCGAGCCTGACGATTGTACACCCTACTCTGGGCTTGTTGCGCTGCCTCCATATGCTCCCGGACCAGCGGCAACACCCTTTCTATCCGTTCCTGCATCTGGGTGACATACTCAATGACACTTTTGTGGGGGACAGGCTGTTGTTCCCATGCTTCCTTGGCGATATCCAACAGGCCCCGAGGGTGTCTGCCATAAAGCAGTTCGAAGGGCGAGAACCCAGTAGAGGCCTGGGGTACCTCTCGCACTGCGAACATGAGATAGGGCAGAAGCAGGTCCCAGTCCTTCCCATCTCTAGACACCACCCTTTTAACATATTTTTAGAGTTTGGTTAAACTCTCTCAACAAGACCGTCTGTTTGCGGATGGTAAACGGACGTCCGTAACTGCTTTATACGCAACAATTTACACAGTTCCTTCATTACTTTGGACATAAAAGGGGTCCCTTGGTCTGTCAGAACCTCTTTGGCAGGCCCACACGGGAAAACATCTCCATTAACTCTTTGGCAATGAGCCTAGCTGAGGTATGTCGCAGGGGCACCGCCTCCGGATACCGAGTGGCATAGTCGAGAACTACCAGAATGTGTTGGTGGCCCCTGGCAGACTTTGGTACAGGCCCAATTAAATCCATAGCGATTCGCTCAAACGGTACTTCAATAATTGGCAGAGGTACCAGAGGACTACGGAAATGAGGCTGGGGGCTAGTTATCTGACAGGTTGGACAGGACTTACAATAATTTTCTACCTCCTTGAACACACTGGGCCAATAAAACCGCTGCAGTATGCGGTCCTGGGTTTTCTGCCACCCCAGGTGTCCCCCAAGAACATGTTGGTGGGCAAGCTCCATGACAAGCTTGCGATACGCTGTGGGCACCACCAACTGTTCAACAGGTTCACCTCGGACTTGGTTCACCCGATACAACATATCCTGTAGAACAATAAATCGTGGGAACATTAATTCAGCCCCTGGTTTCTGGGGTTTACCATCAATTTCCAGCACATTCTCCCAGGCCCTGGTTAGGGTTTGGTCCCGGTGTTGTGCGGTCCCAAAATTTTCCCCGGAGACATTGAGGTCTGCCAACTCAGGTCCCGGTGGCAAGTCCTCCGTGTCTCCCACCATTACACTCAGTGGGGTTGTCTCCCTCTACCGCTGGAGCAGTGGTCACCCCTACCGCCGGCCCTTCAGACTCGGGCTCCCAGGGTTCTGGCCTTCCAGCGGTATCAGGCCACTCTACTAGGGTCACCCCTGTCTCGGGTCCCTCAGATACCTTTATTGCCGGCCACAGCGCCGGAAAACCGGGAAGTCCCTCCCAAGTATTAGTTCATGTGGGAGTTTAGTAGCGACAGCCACCTCGTGGGTCCACCTACCAGCCGCTGTGGACAAAGTCACTAGTGCAGTGGGGTAGTCTTTCAGGTCTCCGTGGATGCACAGGACCTCGACTTTACGGCCAGTATACTCCACAGGCCGTACAAGGGCAGCCCTTACCAGGGAGACTAAACTCCCGGAGTCCAGCAGAGCCACCGCCAGCGAATCTCCCACCTCTACCTGACACAGGTGGTTATGGTCTTGCACCTCACGGGTGCCAGTTGCGCACAGCTTCCGTGCATACAAGGAGTGGCGACCCCGTAGTTCACCTCCATCGGCCCATCCCGATGCGGACAGTCGGCCCTGATGTGGCCTGGCTCCTGACACCTCCAGCATACCACGGGAGGCGGACTCGCAGGGGGTATCTTCCGTACAGGCCGCTCTGTCGCCGGACGTCGGAACTGGGGCAGAGGCCTCCGGGGTTTGACTGACCCCTTCCCAGCAAGACTCCCTGCAGGTTTCTGGTGGCCTCGCACCGCTCCACCAGGTCGACCATCTCCAGGGCATTGGTGGGCGATACCTGGCCGACCCAGTGCTGGAGAGGGTAAGGCAAAGCCCTCCAGAAGACATCGGCTAACAGACGGTCGAGCATAGCAGTGGGAGTCAGTATGTCTGGCTGCAGCCATTTTTGCAACCGTTGTAGCAAGTCATAGTATTGTGGCCTGGCGGGTTCAGCCACGTTAAAGTCCCACTGGTGGACACGCTGAGCCCGGACCAAAACATTCACCCCCAGTCTTGCCAGGATCTCACCTTTCACAGTTGGGTAGTCAGCTGCTTGGTCATCTGGGAGGTCAAAAATACTTGCTGGGGTCCAGACGCCAGGAACGGAGCGACGACCTCTGCCCACTGTTCTCGGGTAATTTCTCCCTCACGGCCACCTTCTCGAACACCGCCAGATAGGTCTCCACATCATCCGAGGGGGTCATCTTAGGGATCGCGGCACGGACAGCTTTCCGGGCATCATGGACGCGGTGGGACGCTCCTGCCGCTTGCAACGCCATCACGTGCTGTAGCAGTAGCTGGTTGGTCTCCCGCTGCTGCACGTTAGCCTCTATGAGGGCTTTCACAGCCGCCTCCATTTTGTCGGGGATCACAGGCTGCAACTTTGCCGGCTTAATATAGGACATTCACTTTTGCTCAGCAAAAACAAAGTTCGGCGTTCACGCCAGCCTCACTGCGCATGCCCGCATCCGCCACCAAATGTGGGGAGTCGCTCTGGTAGACAGCGGTGCGGGTGCAGTTTAGAGGCAAAACAAGGAGTCCAGATTGTGCATCAAACAGTGTTTTATTCACACTTGCACACCAGAAATGAAAACAGTCTCTTGGTGACAGTTCACACACAACAGAAATCATGTGGCAAAATCAAAAACAGGCCAACACAGGGTCCAGTCACCTTGGGTGGTTTAAGTGCGGGTTCACACTTAGCAGTCGGTTCAGCCGCAGGCGATTCCTCCTTCAAGTTGCAGGGAAACACCACCTGGCTGAGCTCCGTCCTCCAGCACAGAGAACTCCTCAGCCCTGTTAGCAGTCTCCAGGATAATCACAGCCCCAGACACAGCTGATGGCTGTGTTTTATACCCCGCCCAAAACTCGGACTGGACCGTGGGGAGCAGCCACCCACCCTACTCTTTAGCTGCTCCCAGTAAGAGCCGGCCCGGATCGGCTTTGCAGCCATGCTATTTAAAAGAGCCAAACAGCACTAGCTGCTGCAGTCAAAAACCCGGCTCTCACCTCACCGAGGCCAGCAACCTCGGTGACACGTACCTGCCATCGCAAATGACACCTTGCACCTTACCACAGCGCGTATGACGCGCGTTTTTGTAACTAAGAAACGCGCGTCATACGCGCGATTCAGTGATTCTCCCCTATGGCAACATTGTCCATAGGCGCGTTAAAACACCCAAAAGAAGCTCATGTACTTGTTTGGGCGTTGGGCGTTTTACAGCGCGTTCAAACGCGCTGTAAAAGGCCCAAATGTGAACCATGCCCATAGGGATGCATGGCTTTTCACATGCTGAGCGTTTTTCAGCGCGTTTGAACGTGCTGTAAAACGCTCAGGTGTGTTCCCAGGGTAAAACATGATTATTTTTTTTCTAAAATGTTGTTATCGTGTTAAAGTAAAATAAATTAAAAAAAGTATACATATTACATATCGCCGCGTCCGTGAAAACCTGCTCTATAAAAATATCCCATGATCTATCCCCTCAGGAAAACACCGTAAGTTTTTTAAAATGAAAACTGTGTAAAAAAAAACATTTTTTGTAACCTCACATCACAAAAAGTGTAATAGCAAGCGATGAAAAATGTATATGCCTCCCAAAATAGTGCCAATCAAACCGTCATCTCATCCCGCAAAAAATGATACCCCACGTAGGACAATTGCCCAAAAATATAAAAAATATGGCTCCCAGACTATGGAGACATTAAAACATGATTTTTGTTTGTTTCAAAAATGATATTATTGTGAAAAACTTAAATAAATAAAAAGTATACATATTATGTATCGCCGCGTCCGTAACAAACTTTTCTATAAAACTAACACATGAACTAACCCCTCAGAGGAACATAGCAAAAAAATATATAAATACAGTGTCAAAAGCAATTTTGGTCACCTTACATCACAAAACATGTAATAGCAAGCGACCAAAATGTCATATGCACCCCAAGATAGTGCTAATCAAATCGCCATCTCATCCCGCAAAAAATTAGCCCCTACATAAGACAGTCGTCCAAAAAAAACTATGGCTTTCTGAATGTGGAGACACTAAAAAATCATTTTTTTCAAAAATGCTTTCTTATGTAAAACTGAAACAAAACCCCCCAAAAAGTAGTCATATTTGGTATTGTCGCGTCCGCAACAACCTGCTCTATAGAAATAGCATGCAATCTAACCTGTCAGATCAAATATGTAAATAGCAAAAAATAAAAACGGACCGAAAACAGCTATTTTTTTGAAAATTTTCAATTTGAATCCATTTTTCCAGTAATAAAGCAAGGGTTAACAGCCAAACAAAACTCACTATTTATTGCCCAGATTCTGTGGTTTACATAGACACCCCATATGTGGTCATAAACTGCTGTATGGCCAAACGGCAGGTCGCAGAAGGAAGGGAACGCCATTTGGTTTTTGGAAGGCATATTTTGCTGGACTGGTTTTTCGACACCATGTCCCATTTGAAGCCTCCCTGATGCACCCCTACAGTAGAAACTCCAAAAAAGTGACTCCATCTAAAAAAATACACCCCTTAGGCCCTATGCACACGACCGTTGTTTGTTTCCGCGTCCGTTCCGTTTTTTTTCACGGATAGGATGCTTTCCCATTCATTTCAATGGGTCCGTCAAAAAATGCGGATGGTCAACCGTTTTTGTTCCGCATCCGTGTTTTCATTCCGTCAAAAAAATAGTGCATGTCCTATTTTTTTCACGTTTGCGGACAAGGATAGGCATTTTTACAATGGATCTGCCATAAAAATAGGATCCGTAAAAAAAAAACGGTCCGTCATCCGTTTTTTTTGACGGACGCAAAATTTCAAGGAGGAGCGGACGTGGAGGCAGGCAACGGTCGTGTGCATGGGGCCTTAAGGTATTCAAAACTGATTTTTATAAACTTTGTTAACCCTTTAGGTGTTCCACAAGAGTTATTGGCAAATGGAGAAAAATTTTCTGAATTTCTATTTTTTGTTACCTTGCCTCAAAAAAAAAGTGTAATATAGAGCAACCAAAAATCATATTTACCCTAAAATAGTACCAACAAAACTGACACCTTATTCCCTAGTTTCCAAAATGGGGTCACTTTTTGGAAGTTTCTACTCTAGGGGAGCATCAGGGGGGCTTCAAATGGGACATGGTGTCTAACAACCAGTGCAGCAAAATCTGCCTTCCAAAAACCATATGGCGTTCCCTTCCTTCTACGCCCCGACGTTTGGCCATACAGCAGTTTACGCCCACATATGGGGTGTTTCTGCAAACTAAAGAATCAGGGCAATAAATATTTTTGTTTGGCTGTTAACCCTCACTTTGTTACTGGAAAAAATGGATTAAAATGGAAAATTTGCCAAAAAATTGAAATTCTGAAATTTTATCTCCATTTGCCATTAACTCTTGTGGAACACCTAAAGGGTTAATAACGTTTGTAAAATCAGTTTTGAATACCTTAAGGGGTGTAGTTTCTAGAATGGGGTCATTTTTGGGTGGTTTCTATTGTGTATTCCTCACAAAGTGACTTCAGACCTGAACTGGTCCCTAAAAAGTGGATTTTTGAAAATTTCAGAAAATTTTCAAGATTTGCTTCTAAACTTCTAAGCCTTGTAACGACCCCAAAAAATAAAATGGCATTCCCAAAATGATCGATACATGAAGTAGACATATGGGGAGTGTAAATTAATAACTTTCTTTTGCGGTATTATTATGTATTATAGATATATAGTAGAGAAATTGAAACTTGGAAATTTGCAAATTCTTCCGCATTTTTGGTAAATTTGGTATTTTTTAATAAATAAAAATGAATTTTTTTGACTCCATTTTACTAGTGTTATGAAGTACAATATGTGACGAAAAAATAATCTCAGAATGGCCTGGATAATTAAAAGCGTTTCAAAGTTATTCACACATAAAGTGACACTGGTTAGATTTGCAAAAAATGGCCTGGTCCTTAAGGTAAAATATGGCCGTGTCCTTAAGGGGTTAAAGGGATTCTGTCACGACATTTGACCCTATAGAGCTGCAGCATGTCCGCAATATAGCAGTAGATTAGCTCTCGGTGCTTTTCTTTTCTTTAAAAAATGATTTTATTGATATGCAAATTAACCCGGGAAGGTGCCCAAGGGGAGGTAATAACCTTCCTGGTGCCCAGCCACGTCCCCATGTGAAGGAGCCCAGCACCACTTGCGTCCGCCGAATCTCCTCCTTGCTTCAGTGAGATTGCCGTAAATCTCGTGATGCGCGAGATCGTGGGGCTCCGTGCCGCAGCCCCACAAAAAAAATAGAACATGTCCTATTCTTGTCTGCAATGGCGGACAATATGCATTTTCTATGACAGCCGCGGCATGTACGGTCCGCAAATTGCGAAACACACATGGGCCAGTGACCGTGTTTTGCGGATCCACAAAACACCACGTTTGTGTGAATGTAGCCTTAGAGTCCTGAAATATACAATGACATGATGCTTTCAGTTTAATCAAATGGATTCCAGGACTCTAAGGGTTACACAGCATTATAAATCAGTACAATGTTGTGTGATCCTGTCAGCAGGGGCAGACTGGGAACTTAAAGTGGCCCTGGAAAAAAAACAAAAAAACTAAAAGTGGCCCCATTTTGTAGGCAGGTCCAAATTAACAGGAGGAGGGGCAACACAAGTCGGCGGGGTCAACAATACCACAGTGCAAAATATAATCCCAGCAGAACCATATACCACAGTGTAGCACAATATACTGCCACAAAAGCTGTCCCTCTGTGGTGGCCATCAATAGCTACCATCTTCTGTACTCCTGCTGCAGTTGTCTATGGAGCAGGGGGCTTAGGAGGGGAGGTGCGGGCCACAGCAGCTGAATTCAGGAGGACATGTGCAGTCGCTGGCCGGGTACATGAGCGCCTGATTCTCACAGCGTTAATTACTGTTGAGAGCTCATTATGTAACCAGTCAGCGGCAGAGAGGAGGACCTGTGTGGCACCCTGTGGCATCGGCCCACCGGGAAATTTTCCTGTTAGGTCTATGAGCGAGGCCAGAATGGGACCTCTCACTGACACACGCTGGGGATTTATCGCATTTAAATCGCTTGTGAGTGTCTGGCCTAAAAACCGTATGGACTAGCACATTTTATGCCACATGATCGAGCGTTCGTACTAACTAATTATAGTTTGCGGGTGACAGATCGTGGTGTCTAATCACAAATCTGCTGCATGTAATAGTAGCCGTCTCCTCCGCTAGCGAGCAGGCGATTGCCGGGAAGGAACGCTGGCAGAATCGTGCTGTGTAATACAGCCTTTATTCTATGATTTAAAAGCACACCCAAATCATTATCTACAAATCACTCTTCCAGTGTTATTCGCCCTAGGTCATATGATGCATTACTTTACATTTATCAACAATGAACCTCAATTGCCTGGTGCAAGTATCAGCAACCTTCGGCACTCCAGCTGCTGTGAAACTACAACTCTCAGCATGCAAACATGCTTGGCTACTCTTCTTGGGAGTTGTAGTTTCTGAACAGCTGGAGTGCTGAAGGTTGCTGATTCCTGGCCTAGTGGATGCTCAAACAATCTGAGTGTCCAAGTCAGCTTATAGTTTATGGATGTCTTTTATATACTGCACAGTACTACATACGTAGCATGGTATTATCTGCAAAAATAGAGACTCTGCTATTAATCCTACCGTCTTTATAATTAATAAAGAAGTTAAATAATGCGGGACCCACAACGTAAAACCGTGGACCATTCAGAATAGGAATCATTGACTACAAATCTCCGGACATGGCTAGTTTTCAGTCCAATATGGAACAGTAGCATGGCTGGCCTGGGTCCTCTATAAGCCCCTTGGCTTCCCTGACAACTACTCCTCCCTCTTTCTAATCACTCAGATGCCATGGTCACTACTGACAACTGGCATGCACTGCGTATGGAGAGGGCTTATCTCCATACACCCCTTCCAGCATTATGAGGAACAGATACCTCAGATATCACTAAGATGTTAATAAGCATGGGAGCCTTTAGGTTACTGCACGTTCGCACTCATGGTCATCACTGGGTACTGAAGACCGTCCATAGCAGCAGAGGCAGCTACCCATCTCTGTTACCACACACTCCTCCAATGGCCTGTACTTACAATTAAGTTGATGACAGCCAAGATAAACAGGAGGACAATCACACAAATGGCTAAGTTGCCCTTCCTGCCTCTCAGGCCAGTTTTATGCAAACGATCTTCATCAATGGGAATGTATCCGGCTTTGAAGTTACTGTTGTGCTCTTTATTCACATTTCTGCGTTCTACCGCCTTCTCCCGCATTGACTTCTTGACTGGCCCATTGGAGCTCTAGGGTAAAATAACACAAGAAAGGTAATTTAGCTTACTTACCAGCCCTACTTTAATGACTACATAAAGCAGCAGGTTATAGAGCAGGAGAAGCTGAGCAAATTGATATATAGTTTTAAGGAAAAGATTCAGTATAACTTGTCATTTATACAAGTGCAGTTCTTTCTAAGGCCCCTTTCACACTAACGCTTTTGCTTTCCGTCCTAGAGTTCCGTCCTCGGGGCTCTAGGACGGAAAGATACTGATCAGGATTATCCTAATGCATTCTGAATGGAGAGCAATCCGTTCAGGATGCATCAGGATGTCTTCCGTTCAGTATGTGAACGTTTTTTGGACGTTGACAAAAGCGCAGCATGCTGCGGATTTGTCTCCGTCCAAAAATCCAGAAGACATGCCGTAACGCCGGATCTGGAATTAATGCCCATTGAAGTGCATTAATCCGGATCCGGCCTTAAGCTAAACGCCGTTTTGGCGCATCGCCGGATCCGACGTTTAGCCTTTTCTCAATTGTTACCATGGCAGCCAGGATGCTAAAGTCCTGGTTGCCATGGTAAATGTAGTGGGAGCGGGGAGCAGTATACTTACCATCCGTGCGGCTCGGGCGCTCAGAGTGACGTCAGGGCGCCCCACACGCATGGATCACGTGATCCATGGGCATGGGGCGCTCTGACGTCATTCAGGAGCGCCCCGGGAGCCGCACTGACTGTAAGTATACCGCTCCCCGCTACTACTATGGCAACCAGGACTTTAATAGCGTCCTGGCTGCCATGGTAACCTCAAAGCATTAGAAGACTGATCAGGATCCTGATCAGTCTTCTAATGCTTTCAGGCGACTTGCGTTCTGATGGATCCGGCGGGACGGAAGTGCCTGCCGCTACAGGATTTTATCAGTTATCTCTGTATACACACCTATACAAAGAATACCATAAATCACTGAGAACAATTATTTTTCTCAGCGATGCAGGTACATATGAACATGGGACCAACACAGACGCCTTCAGCCAAGTGCACATGTAACAGGTCAGCCAGTGTCATAGGGACAAACCTGCTGACGGGTGCCCTTTAATTGTTACAATTAGTTGTCCTGTTCCAGATATGGTAGTTTTACTTGATATGAAAATGAAGGTTTCAGTGCCCCTCAATCCCCTTCCCTGACAGGGCCAGCCACCATCTTTGTGCTCTTGCCTGGCCCTGTGGTCCCTCCACAATCTTCTCATTTGGGTTTCCCACTGCTGAGATGCTTACTGCGCCTGCCCTTCGGTGCATGGAAGCTCTAATTTGCATATTGATAAAAACTGCCCTATCTCTGGAACGGAACTATGAATTTTAGTTCTGATCAGCAGAATCAACACTACCAGGCAGTATGCTTGGTTGCATAGGGTTAATCCTGCTGAATGGTCCAACTTTTTGAACTTTGCTAACAAGCTCTGTAGGGGTTTATCTATTATTTCTATACTGTCCTACAGTGGTGTATGGTCCCAAAGATCCCCTTTGTTCTCACCTATGAACAGTCTTGCTCTTATCAGAGAGCCATCAGTGCACTGACTATTAGGGCCCATGCACACAACCGTATGCCCTCCGAGTAGGGTTGGGCGATATCAAAAATATTGCCACGATAACGATATTAAGAAATTTATCGCGATAACGATATATATCACGATAAATGCCCATTTAGAAGAAAAAAACACTTGGAGGCATTATACTGTATGGGGGCAGCGCAAGGTGACGTTATACTGTATGGGGGCAGCGCAAGGAGACGTTATACTGTATGGGGGCAGCGCAAGGAGACATTATACTGTATGGGGGCAGCGCAAGGAGACGTTATACTGTATGGGGGCAGCGCAAGGAGACGTTATACTGTATGGGGGCAGCGCAAGGAGACGTTATACTGTATGGGGGCAGCCGCAAGGAGACATTATACTGTATGGGGGCAGCGCAAGGAGACATTATACTGTATGGGGGCAGCCGCAAGGAGACGTTATACTGCATGGGGGCAGCCACAAGGAGACGTTATACTGTATGGGGGCAGCGCAAGGAGACATTATACTGTATGGGGGCAGCCGCAGGAGACATTATACTGTATGGGGGCAGCCGCAAGGAGACATTATACTGTATGGGGGCAGCCGCAAGGAGACATTATACTGTATGGGGGCAGCGCAAGGAGACATTATACTGTATGGGGGCAGCGCAAGGAGACATTATACTGTATGGGGGCAGCGCAAGGAGACATTATACTGTATGGGGGCAGCCACAAGGAGACGTTATACTGTATGGGGGCAGCTGCAAGGAGACGTTATACTGTATGGGGGCAGCGCAAGGAGACATTATACTGTATGGGGGCAGCGCAAGGAGACATTATACTGTATGGGGGCAGCCGCAAGGAGACATTATACTGTATGGGGGCAGCCACAAGGAGACGTTATACTGTATGGGGGCAGCGCAAGGAGACGTTATACTGTATGGGGGCAGCGCAAGGAGACGTTATACTGTATGGGGGCAGCGCAAGGAGACATTATACTGTATGGGGGCAGCCGCAAGGAGACATTATACTGTATGGGGGCAGCGCAAGGAGACATTATACTGTATGGGGGCAGCGCAAGGAGACATTATACTGTATGGGGGCAGCGCAAGGAGACATTATACTGTATGGGGGCAGCGCAAGGAGACATTATACTGTATGGGGGCAGCGCAAGGAGACATTATACTGTATGGGGGCAGCGCAAGGAGACATTATACTGTATGGGGGCAGCCACAAGGAGACGTTATACTGTATGGGGGCAGCGCAAGGAGACATTATACTGTATGGGGGCAGCCACAAGGAGACATTATACTGTATGGGGGCAGCGCAAGGAGACATTATACTGTATGGGGGCAGCGCAAGGAGACATTATACTGTATGGGGGCAGCGCAAGGAGACATTATACTGTATGGGGGCAGCGCAAGGAGACATTATACTGTATGGGGGCAGCGCAAGGAGACGTTATACTGTATGGGGGCAGCGCAAGGAGACATTATACTGTATGGGGGCAGCGCAAGGAGACATTATACTGTATGGGGGCAGCCACAAGGAGACATTATACTGTATGGGGGCAGCGGCAGCTACAAGGAGACGTCATCCACAGATCCACTCCCTTAAGTGCCATCCACAAACCCCCTTAAGTGCCATCCACAGATCCCTCCCCTTAAGTGCCATCCACAGATCCTCCCCTTAAGTGCCATCCACAGATCCCCCCTTAAGTGCCATCCACAGATCCCCCTCCAGTGTCTTCCACAGATCCCCCCATTCAGTGTCATCCACAGATCCCCCTCTCAGTGTCATCCACAGATCCCCCAGGCTCTCAGTGTCATCCACAGATTCCCCCCTCTCAGTGTCATCCACAGCGCCGCCTCCTCCCAGCCCAGCGCCGTTGTAGGTAATTATTATTCACTTCACTGAGAAGAGAAGCGCCGGAAGACTCACACAGGCGCACTGGCAGGCGCATGCGCACTTCAATGCCTCTGCCAGTGCGCCTGTGTGAGTCTTCCGGCGGATCCAGGGGGGGAGAGAGGCAAAGGGGCAATTGCACCTCCCGAGAATGTGGGCAGCAATGCGCCGGGTAGGAGGAGGCGGAGCCAGGGACGCAGGAGCCGGTGTACCATGAAAAAGCATTAACTTATGAAGAAACATTAAGCAGCTGATTTCAGGGGGCGTGTCGCTCTGCTCTTGGCTCAGATTGGCTCACATTCAGGGGGTGTGTTCTACGATCGCGCTCGGCTCAGCTCAGTAGCAGAAGCAGGTTGTGCGGCGGCCGGCGGGTGGTGAGTGGGAAGGCGCCGCAGACAGAGAGCATGACGTCACAGAATACCGCGATTATTAGAAAACAGTGATATCGCAATATCGCTGTTTTCTAATATCGCGGTATATCATAGCTACCGGTTTATTGCCCAACCCTACCTCCGAGATATACGGTCCGTGAGCATTGATCGCGTGCACGGGAGCGCACTGCATCATAGGTTACTATGACGCTGTGCGCAACGGACCGCCTGCAGGACTACTGTCCTGTGCTCATGATACTGCAAGATAAAATGCTCAAAAGTGGTCACTAAGTTTCTAAAACAAAATATTGTTCATTTGCATTACTGAGCACGCATCTAATGGAGCAGAGCTAACAACGCAACCAGGCAGCCATTACTGAAGAAAATATAAAGCAGGTACACATCACCCATGGGGTGGGGGCTGAAACTTTTTCAACACCAAGTGGGATATTCTACATTTTTCAAACCAGCGCCTGGATCTGAATACTTTTTTAATTGCTTGTAATTAAAAATGTATTACAGTTACTGAGTTATTCAATAAAATGTATCTGAATAGCGCCACCTGCTCAGTTTAAATCTTCAACTGCAGCCAACCATATGTTCTGTATATATAAGCTGTGGCAGTTACAGAGAGAGAGCTGCAGCACAAAGGACACACCGCCTGAGCTGTCAGTCTGAGGATGATCTAGCAGAGCAATTTAAGCGGTGAATGTGGCGATCTCTGGACCCATGTGCAGTACAGGGCTTGTTCTAAGGGTACTTTCACACTTGCATTGGTGCGGATCTATCTGTTTATTTGCACAGACGGATCCGCACCTATAATGCAAACGTTTGTATCCGTTCAGAATGGATCCGTTTGCATTAGTTAAAAGAAAAATGACCAAAACGGATCCGTTTTGAATTACATTGAAAGTCATGGGGAACGGATCAGTTTTCAAATGCACCATATTGTGTCATTGAAAACGGATCCGTCCCCATTGACTTACATTGTAATTAAAAATGGATCCGTTAGGCTCCGCCTCTTCAGACGGATACAGCATGCTACGTTTTGGTGTCCGCCTCAAAAACAGAATAGAAGCGGAACGGAGCCGAACTGATGCATTCTGAACGAATCCTTATCCATTCAGAATGCATTGGGGCTTAACTGATCCGTTTTGGACCGTTTGTGAGAGCCCTGAAACAGATCTCACAAACGGAAACCAAAACGCTAGTGTGAAAGTACCCTAAAATGACGGCTTTTGGCCGGGCAAACACAACTGCATGCAGCGGTATTTGTCCAGCCAAAAGCTGTTAGATCCCATTATAGGTATGTGGCAGTGTGCGGCAGTATCCAGCTATGCCAGATACGGTAACTCCGGTAGTCTGTTTCTCCACCACTAGTTTAGCGCAGATATAAACGCAGCCTTACAGAGTTCAGGAATTTCAGCCACTTCCATTGTAATCAGAGGTATAAACCGGGACACTCCCATACAATCTCTTTAGGCTACTTTCAGACCTGCGCTTGGTGCGGATCCGTCTTGTATCTGCACAGACGGATCCGCACCGATTATGCAAACGCTTATATTCATTCAAAACCAATCTGCTTGCATTATTATGAACAAAGTCAAAACGGATCCATCCTGAACACCATTGAAAGTCAATTGGGGGCGGATCAGTTTTCAATTGTACCATATTGTGTCAATGAAAACGGATCCGTCCCCATTGACTTACATTGTATGTCAGGACGGATCCGTTTGGCTCCACATCGTCAGGTGGAAACCAAAATGCTGCAAGCAACGTTTTGGTGTCCGTCTCCAGAGCGGAATGGAGCCAAACCGATGCAAACTGAGCAGATACTTATCCATTCAGAATGCATTGGGACTAAACTGATCAGTTTTGGGCCGCTTGTGAGAGCCCTGAACTCGATCTCACAACTGGACCCAACGGCAGTGTGAAAGTACCCTTAGACAAACCTTACTAGCAGTATGGGTTGTCCTGAAGAGCTCGCCCCCTGCACTGATCACATGACAGTGACGACACCCCAGGTCCTTCGGCTGTTCAACAGTTCGGGTTGGTGGCAGCCGCCCCTTGTGGATTCCATATGCCGCTATAGTGGAATCCATAACGGGATGCGCGACTTACCACAACCCAAACGCCGAACACCGGACTTTTTTTTTAAGTTCACTCATCTCTACTCGGGACAATAGGGATTTTCCAGTTATTAGTCACTGATGACCTATCTTCCTGTCTGGAGCTGAGCAGCAGGACGCCGGCATGCCCACCACACAGTGGATGGAGCCTTCTCCTTGCAGCTCTGTGTACTGTGTTGCTTCTAGCACCGGTGTTCGTTGGGGGGGTCCTTACCAAGCTGATATTGATGAACTAGCCCCAGGATAAAAAGCCCCTTTGAGTGTGGCAGGGTCACTGGATTCCACCTTTGCAACAAGTCAATTTGGATCATTTCTGATTTGCTACATCTGCCCAGCACAAGGTGTAAGTGCTCTTACCCTAGGTACACACCTAAGCGTTTTACAGCGCGTTCAAGCGCGCTGTAAAACGCACAACATGTGAAAAGCCATGCTTCCCTATGGGCATGGTTCACATTTGGGCGTTTTACAGCGCTGCTTGAACGCGCTGTAAAACGCCCCACGCCCAAACAAGTACATGAGCTTCTTTGAGGCGTTTTAACGCGCCTATGGACAATGATGCCATAGGGGAGAATCACTGAATCGCGCGTATGACGTGCGTTTCTTAGTTACAAAAACGCGCATCCAAAAACGCGCGTCATACGCGCGATTCAGAAACGCTTAGGTGTGTTCCCAGCCTTATTGTGAAGGTGAATAATCGCGGACTAACAAGCCACAAATGGCATGGTGAGTAACGCTACTCTCTGCTGACTCGCTCACTACGCAGGCCTCAATTGTTTCTGGAAGAGACATCACCACAAGAACTGTACATCAGGAGTTTCCATGATGGAGATGCTGCACACAAGCCTAAGATCGTCATCTTCAAGGGTCAGATGGAGCGGTGTACAGCATGCCGCCACCTGAGTGTCATGTGTCACTATCTAGCGATTGGGTTTGGCGGATACAGTAAGAACACTACCTTCTGGAAGCCTGAGTGCCTAATGTAGCTGGGCAGGATAATGGGGCGTTGGGCCATTATTTTGCTCAATACCGGTGATTCTCATTTAACCTATGAGACCACAGCGAACGAGGGCTGCTCCTCATGGTTTGGGCTAGGGCCGTAAAAGGGTTTTCTGAGATTTTATAACGGATGACCTAACATCAGAACAGGTCATCAGTATCAGATCGGTGGGGGTCCCACTTTTTATATAATAACTATTTCCCCCCTTAGAGGCTAGAACCTGGGATCTTTTGATCCCTTGTCCTATTCACCCTAATAGAGATCTGTGCAAACAGCAGCAGGGAGCTTACCATGGCAGCCGGGGCTTCAGTAGCGTCCTGGCTGCCATGGTAACGGAGCCCCAGGATTACACTGCTGGGGCTCCGATCACAACTGCCACTGCACCACCAATGATGAGGACGGAGGGGACCCTGTGGCCACTGCCACCTATGATTTAATACTGGGGGGTTGGAAAAGAGGTGCACTGCGCCACCAATGTTTTTAAACCATTAATACAAATACAGGAGGCGGGTGCCGGCGGCAGAATCACATAGCCGGCACCCGACCTCTATGGCAGGGAGCTGCGTTCAGCGGCAGTTAACCCCTCAGGTGCCGCACCTGAAGGGTTAACTGCCACAGATCGCAGCTCCCTGTCAGAGAGGCCTGTGATTCTGCCGCCGGCACCCACCTCCTGTATTTGTATTAATACAGGGTGGGCCATTTATATGGATACACCTTAATAAAATGGGAATGGTTGGTGATATTAACTTCCTGTTTGTGGCACATTAGTATATGTGAAGGGGGAACTTTTCAAGATGGGTGGTGACCATGGCGGCCATTTTGAAGTTGGCCATTTTGAATCCAACTTTTTTTTTTTATAGGAAGAGGGTCATGTGACACATCAAACTTATTGAGAGTTTCACAAGAAAAACAATGGTGTGCTTGGTTTTAACGTAACTTTATTCTTTCATGAGTTATTTACAAGTTTCTCTTTGTTTACAGCCATTGACATGTCGCCGAGGTTAACACGTGAGGAACGGATAGAAATTGTGTTGATGTCTGGTGAGCGCAGTAACCAGGTCATTGTAGCAGGTTTCAATGCAAGACACCCCATGAGACCACCCATCTCCCATGCTACCGTTAGCAAACTGCTTGCTAAGTTTCGTGAAACTGGTTCAGTGTTGGATTTGCCAAAATGCGGAGGCATAAAATCTGTCACTAATGAAGAAACATCAGTGGCTGTCTTAGCTTCATTCAGCAAGAGCCTACAGCGTAGCACTCGCCGCATGTCACTGGAGAGTGGCATTAGTCGAACATCCCTTTGGTGGATATAAGCTACTCACAAATGGCACCCTTACAAACTCCAGCTACTGCAGAATCTCAACGAGGATGACCCAGATCGGCGCACTGAATTTGCAGAATCGGCAAAACAAAAATTGGAACAGGACCCTCAGTTTACGCAGAAAATTTTGTTCAGTGATGAGGCAAACTTTTATGTGAATGGTGAAGTTAACAAACAAGACCACCGCTATTGGTCTGACACTAACCCCCAATGGATAGATCCCTCCAAGACTGTTGGAACAAAAAAACTGATGGTATGGTGTGGTATATCGGGTACAAAGATAGTGGGGCCATTCTTCAGCAATGGAGACCTCAAGGCCACTGGATATGCGAAATTGCTACATGATGATGTGTTTCCCTCTTTATGCACTGAAGCTGGCACGTTCCCTGAGTTTTTCCAGCAAGATGGTGCACCACCACATTATGGGTGTCAGGTCCAAGCATTCCTAGATGAACAGTTTCCTGGAAAGTGGATTGGTTGTCGTGGGCGAGTTGAATGGCCCCCAAGGTCTCCCGATCTGACCCCCTTAGACTTTTATCCTTGGGGTCATCTGAAGGCAATTGTCTATGCTGTGAAGATACGAGATGTGCAGCACCTGAAACTACGGATACTGGAAGCCTGTGCTAGCATTTCTCCTGCAGTGTTGCTATCAGTGTGTGAAGAGTGGGAGAAGAGGGTTGCATTGACAATCCAACACAATGGGCAGCACATTGAACGCATTTTATAAGTGGTCAGAAAATTGTAAATAACTCATGAAAGAACAAAGTGACGTTAAAACCAAGCACACCATTGTTTTTCTTGTGAAATTCCCAATAAGTTTGATGTGTAACATGACCCTCTTCCTAATGAAAAAACAAAAGTTGGATTCAAAATGGCCGACTTCAAAATGGCCACCATCCATCTTGAAAAGTTTCCCCCCACACATATACTAATGTGCCACAAACAGGAAGTTAATATCACCAACCATTCCCATTTTATTAAGGTGTATCCATATAAATGGCCCACCCTGTAGATTACTTATCTTCATTGGTGGTGCAGTGGCTACAGCCTCTCCCCTACTCTGCCCCTCTCTCTCCTCATTGGTGGCAGCACAGGGGGGAGGGAGAGACTGCTTCCTTCTCCCCTGTGCTGCTGAGGAAACATGGAGCGCCCTGAGAGCAGCGCGCTCCATGTCCCCTGATACCAGGCTGCGCAGTAGCGCAGCCTAGTTTCGGTAAATGGCAAATCCTGGTATCGAATCGATACCGGTACAAAAGTATCGATAATTCGTTACTCGGTGCCACCCTAGTAGCAACGCGCCCTTCTGATTGCTCACCAAGCACAGCGTCATACATTGTATAGTGGCTGTTCTTGGTATTGCACTCAACTCCATTCACTATGGGGCTGAAATGCTCCTAGGCCACGTGACCGATGAACGTGACATCACTGGTCTAGGAAAAGCCTCGGCACTACTGACTTCTCAAACAGCTGATCAGCAGGGGTCCCGAGTGTCAGGCCCCCACCAATCAGATACTGATGACCTACCCTCAGGATAGGTCATCCATTATAAAGCCTTGGTAACCCGCTTTCATATTCAGAGATATCAATACCACAGCATGCACAAACATGTGGGACAAATTCATCCTTCCATATTTGTGGGAACAGTTTAGGGAAGGTCCTTTTCTGTTCCAGACTGAGTCCCAATGCACAAAGTGAAGTTCAAAAAGTCATGGGGAGGGGGTGATCATGAGGGTAATATCTGGTCAGCTTTGCTTCCGGTCTACATTGTCATAATTAGTGCTACATTTATTGCACGCTTTTAAAGTTGGCGCATCGTTACACCTAACACTTTTGCCTACAGACGTTACTACAGGTTTAACGCCACTTACCTACTAGAGTAACATTGCAAATTTTTTGTGGCGTTTTAAAAAGTCATCATTGAAGAATTTGGCGTGCACCTAGTTAACATAGCTAACCATAGATGCTTTTACAAAGTGGAGAGAGAGGTGTAAAATCACAAAAAGCGGCAATATTTTTGTGCGCACATGTCGTATACCAAGAACGGAGACTTTCTGGAGCAAATGGAATGATACATTGGCCCTATGGTGTGATGAGTCTGATGTGGGGGGTCTCGAGGTACTGTGGGTGGGTCCAACCGAGCCAGTAGGCACCTCTACTTTCCATCCAGCCTAGTGGATAGGACCTGACCACCGTTTAGCGGGCCCAGTACAATGCCCTGGTGACAGAAATCTACATGGCACCGAATACAGACTACGATTCTGTACTGGTTTTATATTCTTGTTCTCGGTGCATACCTCCCAACGGTCCTGGATCCAGCAAAACAGTGCTGAATTTCGGCTTCTATCCCGCGGTCCCGGGAGGGATGCTGCATGTCCCAATTTCAACTGTATCTTATTCTTTAGGACGTAGATACAGCTAAATGAAGGTGAACCAGGGAGTCCTCAGCCCCCTACTCCACCATTCCCCTATCACCAGCGGGTCAGAAGAAACTGTGAGGGCACAGAGAGGACTGGGCAGGATTGGTGGGCACCGCTTCATGGAAAAAAACATTTGTCGTGGCATGCATAGCGCACCGCTGGGAGGAGTGCGCTGAGCAGACGGGTCGTCTTGTGCCCTCGGTGCAGATCCGTCCTATATTACCCTACAATGTTAGAATGGGACCATGGTGACTGGGGCTCACCCCCTCGGCGGTATTTTTGGACTGCACTGCCGATATATTTCCATAGTTGTGCTTTCTTCACGCGGCAGGGAATAGACACATGAATATACCACTGTTTTATTACAATGCTTTGTCTCTTTTCCTGGAAAAGTTAGAACAGGCACATTCTATGGGGTTCTCGGGATAAGCGGCGCCATTTATGCCTGGCAGCCACTTGTTCTGTCCTTATGGTGGAAAATTCACACGTCTGTTCTCCTGATGTTTCTGGGGGAGATGAAATAGCGGCAGGATTTACATTGAGAGGTGGAGAAAACACTATGTGGTGGCTACAATCATCCCATAGACAACTGCAGGTAGGTGAACCTGGTACTAGCTGCACTGGTAACAGCTAAAAGTGAAGTTCTGTAGCTCCCTAGAGCCTTTTATACCATCTAGCCCCCCGCCCGGCCATACACACAGGACACTATGCTTTGTGGTTATCTATTGCAGCTCTTCTGTCCCCCAGAACCGCCTAACCCTGGGACAATCACACCGGCATGCAGTCACCTCAGGACTGACCTGCTCGGCAGCCGCCATCTTCCCTCAGTCCTGAGCCTGACAGCAGGAAGACTGAGGCGGCGCCGGACTCTACCACCTGCATACAGATATGGGGGGGGGGGAGACATTGACATTCGTGTAATACATAGAGAGTATTTAACGCTTTGTAGAAAGAAAGAAATAAATAGTACTTCACCGCGTCATTAATTCGGGTTGACACTGAAGTATAAATTAAAATTCTCTTTTTTTCCGTCGACCTCCCCTCCCATTAGGACATGGTGTCTTCCTGTCGTCTATTGGAATGTAGTGGTGGGAGAAGCGGCTGGTGCTATTCTCGTCTTCGGGAAGGGGTGTCATATAAATAGTCAGGGGTCTGGGAGCACGACGGCTGGTCTCACAAGAAGGGGGGGCCATAAATACGTAGAGAAAAATATCCCCTTATGTTAAAGGGTTGTCCAAGATTTAAAAAAATGCCTAAAAACAGAGAATATGGTTTAATAATACCTGTTAAAGGGGGGTTTCTGTGGGTTTTTAACAACTTGTCCCAGAGCAGGGGGCCCATGTCACCACTGAGGCCAGTGACTGGCAGCAACAGTCATATGAACGATGGGCGTGACAACAGCGCTGAAAAGACCAGAGTGCAACACTGGGGAAGTGAGACATATGCCTCCCCATGATCGCTGCAGCCAGTTACTGGCCTCAGTAGTCTTGTGCTGAACATGGCTTCTGCATCGCTGCTGAGGCCAGAGATTGGCTGCAGCCATCATGGTGTGGACTCACAGCATTTAGGTCAGCAGTGTTGGAGTAGCAGGGGTCCAGGATAATTATAGTTTTTGCTTTTTATTTTTTATTTTACTTTTCCGCTCTCAGCTGTATGAGAGCTTGTTGTTTTTTTGTTTTGTTTTTTACGTGTAATTGTTTTTAATGGCACCATTTCGTCTTTTTGAAAAACGGTAAAAAATTATTTGTGTGGTGAAATTGAAAAAATAAAGCAATTCCACCGCTGTGTTTTGGGTCTTGTTTTTACAGCATTCACTTTGTGCTAGAAATTATATAATATAACTTCCTTATTCGCGGGTCAGTGCGATTACAGCAATACCAAAGATATAACATTTATCGTATTTTACTACTTTTAAAAAATAATCTGTGAAAAGATAAAAATATTGCTCGCATTGCCGTATACTAACATCTATAACTTGTTAATATTTCTGTGTGTGGCGAATATATTTTCTTGTGGGGCGAATTGTTCGAAAAAGGGGGAAAAGTTGCAAATTCTGGTGCAATGTTAGGGCTCATTCACACAACCATATGAATGGTTCCGCATCCCTTCCGTAATTGTGCGGAATGGGCGTGGACCTATTTATTTCAATGGGGCCGCAAAAGATGCGGAGAGTTAATATAGAGCATGTCCTATTCTTGACGGCCATTGCGGAACGCACACGCGCCGGTATCTGTGTTTTCTGAATGTAGCCTCCATACTGTGATGTATCTGCACTAGGGCTGCACGATATGGGAATTTTGTGCGATTGCGATTAGGGCCCTAAAAATTGCGATAACGATATGCAATGCGATATTTTAAGGGAATTGTGCTAGAGGTCTATTTGCTGGGATTTTTAAGGTAAAAGCGCACACAGATGACTGATAATGTGAAATGCAGTTACGCTGAGCTCCAGAACTGAAATGCGCAGTGTTTTTCAAAATAAAATACATATTTGCATTACTGCAAAAGTACAAAGTACAAAACTTGCCATTTTCTTAATAGCGCTGCACAGAACAGATAAATAAA
This sequence comes from Bufotes viridis, assembly GCA_033119425.1. Taxonomy (NCBI): domain Eukaryota; kingdom Metazoa; phylum Chordata; class Amphibia; order Anura; family Bufonidae; genus Bufotes; species Bufotes viridis. The sequence continues at coordinate 534,405,441 of CM065589.1, read as the reverse complement.
ATAGATATAAGAACATGTGTTCAATAAAATAACGACTTTCCACCAGCCCCTCCTCCCTCCCCGCACTGTAACTGATGTATCGCTGTCCGCACTGTGCAGCATAGCGGCAGGAGATACAGTGTCAGTGTCACGTAGAAAGTCAACCATTGCTTTATAAGACGCACTGCCATTCCCCCCAATCCCCCCCCCCCCCCACTTTTGGGGGAAAGTTTGTCTTTTAAAGTGAAAAATACAGTAACATAATTGCAGCATTTTTGGGTCAGCAAATTGCGATTGCGATATGGCGATTAATTGCAATTGCGATTGCTTTCGCGATATATTGTGCAGGCCTAATCTGCACGGATCTGCACTGATTTGTATCGCGCTCTATAAAGAAAGGTTATCATTATGTGCTGCATTCTTTATACCGCTAACCATCGGTTAATTGCACCGGATTAGCTGTCTAATGTGATTACCGTTTAGAAATTAATAATGTCTAGACATCTAACTGTCACACCTACAGTATGTCCTAAGGAGTGTCACAGCACACCTGGGGGTCTTCCAGAGGAATGAGGAGCCTATCTGTAATGTGAACCCCAGGTTGCTAATTTATATGCAAATCCAGAAAATAAAATGTCTCATTCAACTACTTCAATGTAAACATAAAAATACAATTATAGCAGAATATGGAAGAAAAAATCCCGCTAGATAGGTGATCAGCTGTCATTCTGGGACAACCCCTTTAAAATGACTGACTTACACATGGCAGATTTTGGCAACTGAAATTCAGTCCCTTTCACCTGAATGGTATGGATTCCGCAAGCAAGCACATACCATTGTATCAGGTAACACCCTGGGACAGCTGCTTTGTGGTCAGAAGTCTGCTGGGCCAGAAGCTTCCTGGATCTGAGCTGCAAATAATAGGCATAGAGGTAGGTAGTACCTAGGTGTGGCGACAACAGTCAGCTTTACTGTGGAATGGCAGGTCACCAAGCAGCCAAAACCATGAGCGCTCCTCAGGTCACTTAAAGTAGCACTCCCACAAAAATTTGTATTCTCTGACATGTTAGTAAGGTACATAATGTAATCTGTAGTGAAGGTAATCTTCTTACTAGGGACCATATTTGCGAGTTATAACTTCCCTTCTGATCCTCAGCTGTGTCATGTGACCAACATCCTGATCTCCATCTGACACAAGACAGGAAGTCAGTTACTTCTCTATTCATTACTACAAGACTGACATTGAGGGTCCCATAGGAATACATAGAGAAACTGGCTTCCTGTCCACACATAAGATGTTTTTGGGAAAGTCTGAGTGCTGGTCACATGACACAGCTGAGGATCAGAAGGGAGCTATAACTCACCGGTAAGGGATACGTCCTCTCGCTGTGATTTATGAGCGGAATCCGCTGATTGGAGCTTAGATTTAGGGTCCATTCACACGTCCGCAATTCTGTTCCGCATTTGCGGAACGGAATTGCGGACCCATTAATTTCAATGGGGACAGACTATGTCCCGGCCGGGTCCGCAATTGCGGATCCGCACTTCCGGGTCCGCAATTGCGTTCCCGAAAAAAAATAGAACATGTCCTATTCTTGTCCGCACTGTGGACAAGAAAAGGCATTTTCTATGAGTGCCGGGCGATGTGCGGTCCGCAAATTGCGGAACGCACATCGCCGATGTCCGTGTTTTGTGGATCCGCAAAACACACACGGACGTGTGAATGGACCCTTAAACATATTTCTAACCCGATGTAGATAAATAGCTACCGGGTTATTGTTTCGCCAAGCCCCTGACGAAGCCAACGTGGCGAAACCCGGGTCAGGCAGAGCAGTTGTGGATGACATTTATGCTGTTTTTATTCTTACCTCTGTGAGTATAATAAAGCCTCAAAGGTTTCAAGCACTGTGGGTTTTGCACTATGTGTTTGTCTTCTTAAGGTGTGCCATATTTGGAAATTTGTTTGGTCGGCTTCGTGGCGTTAAAGTGGCTTTCCACTGTTGAAGACCTCGCTACAGTTTGTGCGTTTCCGGATTGAAGCGCGGTTCCTGGCTTTCCTATTTTCAGTCACCGGTAAGGCCTCTTTCACACTTGCGTTCTGAGGATCCGGCAGGCACTTCCGTCCCGCCGGATCCGTCAGAACGCAAGTCGCCTGAAAGCATTAGAAGACTGATCAGGATTCTGATCCTTCGAAATGCTTTGAGGTTACTATGGCAGCCAGGACACTATTAAAGTCCTGGTTGCATAGTAGTAGTGGGGAGCCAAGGAGCAGTATACTTACAGTCCGTGCGGCTCCCGGGGCGCTCCAGAATGACGTCAGAGCGCCCCATGCGCATGGATCACGACTTTAGCGTCCTGGCTGCCATGGTAACCATTGAGAAATAGCTAAACGTCGGATCCGGCGATGCGCCGAAACGACGTTTAGCTTAAGGCCGGATCCAGATTAATGCCTTTCAATGGGCACTAATTCCGGATCCGGCCTTGCGGCAAGTGTTCAGGATTTTTGCCCGGAGCAAAAAGCGCAGCATGCTGCGGTATTTTCTCCGGCCAAACAACGTTCCGGTCCTGAACTGAAGACATCCTGATGCATCCTGAACGGATTTCTCTCCATTTAGAATGCATGGGGATGATCCTGATCAGGATTTTTACGGCATAGAGACCCGACGACAGAACTCTATGCCGGAAAACGAAAACGCCAATGTGAAAGAGCCCTAAGAGAATCACCTTCACTACAGTTTACATCATGTACCTTACTAACAGGTCAGAGAATATATATTTTTTGGGAGTGCTTCTTTATAATAAGCAACAGGCTTCTCAGATGAACGACATAGTTCTTTGACTTTACAAAAGAGCAGCCGTGCTTCTAGTAACATAGTACATAAGTCCGAAAAAAGACATCTGTCCATCCAGTTCAGCCTGTCATCCTGCAAGTTGATCCAGAGGAAGGCAAAAAACCCCTGTGAGGTAGAAACCAATTTTTCCCACTTAAGGGGAATAAAAAATTCTTCCCGACTCCAATCAGGCAATTAGAATAACTCCCTGGATCAACGACCCCTGTCTAGTAGCTATAGCCTGTAATATTATTACACTCTAGAAATACATCCAGTCCCCTCTTGAATTCCTTTATTGTACTCACCATCACCACCTCTTCAGGCAGAGAGTTCCATAGTCTCACTGCTCTTACCGTAAAGAATCCTTTTCTATGTTTGTGTACAAACCTTCTTTCCTCCAGACGCAGAGGATGTCTCCTCGTCACAGTCACAGTCCTGGGGATAGAAAGATGATGGGAGAGATCTCTGTACTGACCCCTGATATATTTATACATAGTTATTAGATCTCCCCTTAGTCGTCTTATTTCTAAAGTTAATAACCCTAAGGGCTCATTCAGACGGCCGTATGGTGTCTGCAAAAATCGGATACCTTTTTTTGCGGATTAGATGCTGTTCTATTCACTTCTAAGGGGCCCTTTTCTTCCATTGCACGGTTTAGCAAACAAAATGAAACATGTCCTATACTTGACAGTGAAAATCAAGACATGTCCCTGTTGAAGTCTATAGATCAGCAAAAAACTGAATGCAATCCTTTTGATGCAACTCTCCGCAAAAAACGGATCCGCATTTTTGCAGACAGCATACGGCCATCTGAATGAGCCCTAATTTTGATAATCTTTCAGGGTACTGTAGTCCATCCATTCCAGTTATTACTTTAGTTGTACACAGTACTCTATGTGTGGTCTGACTAGCAATTTGTAAAGTGGCAGGACTATGTTCTATGCCCCTTTTGATGCAACCCATAATCTTATTGGTCTTGCCAGCAGCTGCCTGACACTGGTTTCTACATTTTTCATGTCAGGGTTACCCAGTGTTTTACCATTTAGTATGTACAGGTGACTTGCATTATTCCTTCCCATGTGCATAACCATACATTTGTCAGTGTTAAACCTCATCTGCCACTTCTCTGCCCAAGCCTCCAATCTATCCAGATCCCTCTGTTGCAGTATATTGTCCTCTTTAGTGTTAATTACTTTACACAGTTTAGTGTCTTCTGCAAAAATTATATTTAACTGTGCAAGCCTTCTACAAGATCATTAATAAATATATTGAAGAGGATAGGGCCCAATACTGACCCCTGACGTACCCCACTAGTGACAGTGACCCAATCTGAGTGTGTACCATTAATAACCACCCTCTGTTTTCTATCACTGAGCCAGTTACTTACCCACATACAGACATTTTCTCCCAGTCCAAGCATTCTCATTTTATATACTAACCCTTTATGCGGTATAGTGTCAAATGCTTTGGAGAAGTCCAGGTATACAACATCCATTGATTCGCCGGTGTCAAGTCTAGAACTTACATCCTCATTAAATTAGTTTGACATGACGGATCCCTCATAAAGCCAAGCTGATATGGCGTTATTTGCTTATTTTCATTGAGGTATTCCAAGATAGCATCTCTTAGAAAACCTTCAAACAGTTTACCCACGACAGATGTTAAACTTACCGACCTATAGTTTCCGGGCTCTGTTTTTGGACCCTTTTTAAATATTGGCACCACATTTGCTATGCACCAATCCTGTGGAACACTCCCTGGCAGTATAGAGTCCTTAAATATCAGAAATAAGGGTCTGGCTATGACATTACTTAATTCTCTTAAGATACGGGGGTGTATGCCATCTGGTCCTGGTGATTTATCTATTTTAATCGTTTTAAGATGCCGCTGTACTTCTTCTTGGGTCAGATAGGGCACTTTTACCAGGGAATTTACTTTTACATTCTGCATTTTATCTGACAGTTTATTTTCTTCATTGAATACAGTGGAGAAAAAAATATTTAGTAGCTTTGCTTTCTCCTCATCACTCTCTGCAACTCCTCTCTCATACTTTTTACCATTTATATAATTGAAGAACAATATAGTAGTATTGCTTCTCTCACCATATAGCAGTGGTGCTTCTCTTACAATGTAGCAGTGGTGTTTCTCTCATAGTATAGCAGCGCTGATTCTCTCACAATATAGCAGAGGTGCTTCTCTAACAATATAGCAGTGGTACTTCTCTAACCATACAGCAGTGGTGCTTCTCTCACAATATAGCAGTAGTGCCTCTCACCATATAGCAGGGATGCTTCTCTTACAATATAGCAGTGGTGCTTCTCTCACAATATAGCAGTGGTGCTGCTCTCACAATATAGCAGCAGTGCTTCTCTCACAATATAGCAGGGGTGCTGCTCTCACAATATAGCAGCGCTGCTTCTCTAACAATATAACAGCGGTGCTTCTCTCACAGTATAGCAGTGGTGCTTCTCTTACAATATAGCAGTGGTGCTTCTCTTACAATATAGCAGTGGTGCTTCTCTTACAATATAGCAGCAGTGCTTCTCTCACAAAATAGCAGTGGTGCTTCTCTTACAATATAGCAGTGGTGCTTCTCTTACAATATAGCAGTGGTGCTTCTCTTACAATATAGCAGTGGTGCTTCCCTCACAATATAGCAGCGGTGCTTCTCTTACAATATAGCAGTGGTGCTTCCCTCACAATATAGCAGGGGTGCTGCTCTCACAATATAGCAGCGCTGCTTCTCTAACAATATAACAGCGCTGCTTCTCTCACAGTATAGCAGTGGTGCTTCTCTCACAATATAGCAGTGGTGCTTCTCTCACAGTATAGCAGTGGTGCTTCTCTCACAATATAGCAGCAGTGCTTCTCTCACAATATAGCAGCGGTGCTTCTCTCACAATATAGCAGCGGTGCTTCTCTCACAATATAACAGCGGTGCTTCTCTCACAGTATAGCAGTGGTGCTTCTCTTACAATATAGCAGCGGTGCTTCTCTTACAATATAGCAGCGGTGCTTCTCTCACAATACAGCAGTGGTGCTTCTCTTACAGTATAGCAGTGGTGCTTCTCTCACAATATAGCAGTGCTGCTTCTCTATCAATATAGCAGCGGTGCTTCTCTCACAGTATAGCAGTGGTGCTTCTCTTACAATATAGCAGTGGTGCTTCTCTTACAATATAGCAGTGGTGCTTCTCTCACAATATAGCAGCGCTGCTTCTCTATCAATATAACAGCGATGCTTCTCTCACAGTATAGCAGTGGTGCTTCTCTTACAATATAGCAGTGGTGCTTCTCTTACAATATAGCAGTGGTGCTTCTCTCACAATATAGCAGCACTGCTTCTCTAACAATATAGCAGCGCTGCTTCTCTCACAGTATAGCAGTGGTGCTTCCCTCACAATATAGCAGGGGTGCTTCTCTCACAGTATAGCAGTGGTGCTTCTCTCACAATATAGCAGGGGAGCTTCTCTCACAATAGAGCAGGGGAGCTTCTCTCACAGTATAGCAGTGGTGCTGCTCTCACAATATAGCAGTGGTGCTGCTCTCACAATATAGCAGCGGTGCTTCTCTCACAATATAGCAGCGGTGCTTCTCTCACAATATAGCAGCGGTGCTTCTCTCACAATATAGCAGCGGTGCTTCTCTCACAATATAGCAGCGGTGCTTCTCTCACAATATAGCAGCGGTGCTTCTCTCACAATATAGCAGCGGTGCTTCTCTCACAGTATAGCAGTGGTGCTTCTCTCACAATTTAGCAGCGGTGCTTCTCTCACAATATAGCAGCGGTACTTCTCTCACAGTATACCAGTGGTGCTCCTCTTACAATATAGCAGCGGTGCTTCTCTAACAATATAGCAGTGGTGCTTCTCTCACAATATAGCAGCGGTGCTTTTCTCACAATATAGCAGTGGTGCTTCTCTAACAATATAGCAGCGGTGCTTCTCTCACAGTATAGCAGTGGTGCTTCTCTAACAATATAGCAGTGGTGTTTCTCTAACAATATAGCAGTGGTGCTTCTCTAAAAATATAGCAGAGGTGCTTCTCTAACAATATAGCAGTGCTGCTTCTCTCACAATATAGCAGCGCTGCTTCTCTAACAATATAGCAGTGGTGCTTCTCTAACAATATAGCAGCGCTGCTTCTCTCACAATATAGCAGCAGTGCTTCTCTCACAGTATAGCAGTGGTGCTTCTCTCACAATATAGCAGCGATGCTTCTCTCACAATATAGCAGCGGTGCTTCTCTCACAATATAGCAGCGGTGCTTCTCTCACAGTATAGCAGTGGTGCTTCTCTCACAATTTAGCAGCGGTGCTTCTCTGACAATATAGCAGCGGTACTTCTCTCACAGTATAGCAGTGGTGCTCCTCTTACAATATAGCAGTGGTGCTTCTCTAACAATATAGCAGTGGTGCTTCTCTCACAATATAGCAGCGGTGCTTCTCTCACAATATAGCAGTGGTGCTTCTCTAACAATATAGCAGCGGTGCTTCTCTCACAGTATAGCAGTGGTGCTTCTCTAACAATATAGCAGTGGTGTTTCTCTAACAATATAGCAGTGGTGCTTCTCTAAAAATATAGCAGGGGTGCTTCTCTAACAATATAGCAGTGCTGCTTCTCTCACAATATAGCAGCGCTGCTTCTCTAACAATATAGCAGTGGTGCTTCTCTAACAATATAGCAGCGCTGCTTCTCTCACAATATAGCAGCAGTGCTTCTCTCACAGTATAGCAGTGGTGCTTCTCTTACAGTATAGCAGCGGTGCTTCTCTCACAATATAGCAGCGCTACTTCTCTAACAATATAGCAGCGGTGCTTGTCTTACAATATAGCAGTGGTGCTTCTCTCACAATATAGCAGTGATGCTTCTCTCACAATATAGCAGTGATGCTTCTCTCACAATATAGCAGTGATGCTTCTCTAACAATATAGCAGTGGTGCTTCTCTAACAATTATAGCAGCGCTGCTTGTCTAACAATATAGCAGCTGTGTTTCTCTCACAGTATAGCAGCCGTGCTTTTCTCACAATATAGCAGCGGTGGCTCTCTCGTATTGAAATATAAGCGTACCAAATACCAATTATGGCTTTTCTGATGCAGTATTTGATGTGGTTTTAATGCAGTGTAAAACACCAGAAAATAACATTGTAAGAGTGGGTTCACATCACCTTTTATGCCTCTGTTTGACGTATATGTTAGAAAAAAAAAATAATACCAAAACGCAGCACACCAGGTTCTTGTGTTCTGCAGAGTCCAGTAAAAAAAGTTATATATTTTTTCACAATGGTGAAAAAAGTATACATTTTTTTTACAACGTGATGTGAACCCACCCTAAAGGACTGGATAAGGGGTTCGTACACAGATTTTTATGGCTTTTTTACTGCTAAAAAGGCCAGAATAACTGAATGCAGGATTTTTGTGTGGCATTTTTTGCAGCGTTTTTTCCAAACAGTGTCCCAGATTTACTAAGCCTTTAGATGGTGTAAGTTTAGACACGACCTGCACTAGATTTATCACAGGGGTTCAGGCTGGATGAGAAATGTGGTGCAGGGATAGACACTTTTCTCTGACTCTATACTAACAGTTGGCTTACTTTGCGACAGAATACTACTACCCTACTACAAACCTATCCGTAATGCTTACATCATCACAAGTAGCGTCACATTCAAGTCCCAATGGAAAAGATGAGAATAGGTACCAAATATGGCAGCTTACAATCAGCATTGATATCTCACAATACAAGATCAGCTGTCCCCCTCCCACAATCTCCCACAATAGGGTAACAGCCAATAAGATGACTACATCCTGCCTGTTCCATTACAAGAGTTGATAACCAACATGACTACCACAAAATATTGCTGCCCTAGAGCGAAGCATAACACACATATGCGCAATACAAAAAATTATTAGATTCTTCCTGTCACCTATATACATCACAAATGATGGAAGTGTAACACGTTATATGGCACCCACACATGCCACATTAGAAGTAATGCATACATAAATCACAATATAAAGTATAATACTCAGCGTGACTGGCATGTGTTCATATTCTGACCCCACAATGCATGTGGCACTAATCAGTATTCACACAACACAAGAACAGATAACAATATCCCAGACCTCACTAACATATATCAATATTCACAAGTGCATGTCCTAAAACAGGCATCTAGAATATTTACTAGCAAGGCCAATCAAATTTATCAAGGATGTATACAATATTCATGTCATAACCTGCATTGCATTGCATGCAGAGGCATGAGATTATCCCAGGATACCTGAATGCAAAAATCGTGACCCAGAGATGCACGGCACGGTCTGAATTTACATTCAGGCTGGGAACACACCTAAGCGTTTTTTCAAGCGTTTTTACGCGTGACAAACGCGCGATTGTATGCGCGTTTTTGTCATTAATGAACACGCGTTTTTCACGCGTTTTTGTGATTGACAGGTGCAAGATCCACTAAAAATGCAGGCCTACCTATATGAAAGGTGTTGAATGTTTGCCAAATTGAGATTTTTATTGATTAGGTGTGTTTGAGAGTGTTGTACTGTTGGAGTTTGGTGTGGTTAATTTGGTGGATTTCTATGGAGTTTAGGAGACAAACGTAAGTGGCAGCAATGGTGTGTGGAGTGTTGCTCTTGCGGATGTGTCATCGGAGAACGACCCGGCGACGTTTTTGGAACAGAAAACGCGCATTTCTTCATCTTTGCGCGTTCTAATACAATCCTATGGACGGAAACGCGCGCAAAAACGCCCTAAAGAAGCTCAAGTAGAAGCGACAGCGTTAGGCGTTTTCCAGCGTGTTCAAACGCGCTGTAAAACGCCCAAATGTAAACCATGCTATAGGGAAGCATGGCTTTTCACATGTTGTGCGTTTTACAGCGCGTTTGAACGCGCTGTAAAACGCTCAGGTGTGTACCTAGGGTAAATGATAATAATAGACATATATATCAAAATAACTAAAAATACATAGATCATAATACATTGTAAAGCAAAATGGAGTCTTGATTTGTGTAGTACCCCAGAACAGGGTTCTTAGAAACTGTACATGTTAGGCTACTTTCACACTCGCGTTTTGATCCTGATCTTATTTTGCTGATTCCCCAGAATTTCAAGCCTGAGGCATTTCCATTATGTTGTAATCTTACATGTCTGGATAAAGTGGTATCTTCCGCATTATTGATACTACTGAGATGTCTAGAAATCCATCTCCTTAGCTCCTGTATGGTTTTCCATACGTATAGTTTGGGACAGTCACATTTAATTATGCCGATAGGGTAACTCCTGTCAATTTATAGTTAATGTAATCATTTATTGTAATCTCTTATTTCATATGATCCTTTATTTTCAGGCCATGTCTCCATCCTCTTTTTCTGACGTCATTGAAAATGGCTATGTTCCAAAGTTTCTTTGAGATTTTTTCCTCACCCTAATGTTATACTAGGATTTTGTGGTACCTGATTGAGGTCATCATCTGCTTGTAGAATGTGCCAGTGGCGTTGTAATATTTTATGAACTCTTTCGTGTTGTTCGTCATAGGTGCCTATATATCGTATGATCTTATTTTCAGGGGCAGTTGTTTTATTGGTCAGAAGTTGATTTCTGTCCATATTTTTGGCCTTATTATAGGCCCTATGTAGACTCTTCTTTGGATATCCTCTATCTAGGAATCTCTTATACAAAAGAATGCTCTTGTTCGAACGCTTCAGTAGTGGAACAATTGCGTTTTGCCCGCAGATATTGTCCTACCGGCATAACTCTTTTGAGAGGAGATAGGTGGAAGCTTTTCCAATGGAGGACATTATTTGTAAAAGTAGGTTTTCTATATACAGATGTTTGGACACTGCCGTCAGCCTCCATGGTTATCTTTAGATCCAAAAAATACTTTTCTACTGTATCTCAGCTGTGAAAGATAAACCGTGTTATCATTTAGGGCTTCAATAAAAAAAAAAAAAAAGAGTGTATCAGTGTTGTCCTAAAAAATTAAATATCATCTATATATCGTCCCCAAAATAAAATGTGATTAGTGTATTTTTGATGTTTTTCGGTGAACACAATTCTTCCAACCACCCTAAAAGCAAATTTGCAAAACTCGGTGCACAAATCGTCCCCATGGCTGTCCCCTTAATCTGTAAATAATATTTTCCATTAAACAAAAAATTATTGTGCGTTAACAAAAATCTTAAAAGTGATAGAACAAATTAATTGTGTTGGTGATATTGAATGCATTTTGTGTGAGAAAAGTGGACACAACACAGATGCCGTCTGTGTTTCGATTTCGGCCATGTTTCATGGATCATTGCTAGGAAATGCTCTGGAAGATGATTTTCAGCGTAGTAGTGTACGTGGAATACAGATGACACAACAAGGGCAAAAACGGCACACGGACCAAACATGGATCCTTCACAGACATCTTCACTGACGAACCACTGACCATCTTGTCACTGATGTCTTCACAGATGTGTGAATAAGGTCTTATAGAGAATCGCCTTCTCTGAGGATTATCTACAGAGAGAAAAGCCGCCCAATTTCTACAGTATTTAAAAAAGAGAGATAAATGAAAGAACCCAGAAGGTCCAGAATCTGCATGGCTGAGCATTGGAGTCAGTTAGTAAGGTGTGATCAAGGCTACTGACTTTACTGCAGTGAGAAGGACATTGCTTAGACACCCTTCACACATGGACATGTCCTGGTCAGTCGTATGTTAACTCTGTATCCCTCAGCTAGAAATTACACCCACTATTGCAGGAGTAATATTGCCAGCCATAGATTCTGCAGAGGCAGAGAGAGAGACTTTGGGAAGACGGTGCGAGGAAAGAGTACTACATTTCCCGTCCTTGCTCAAATCCATTTTTGAGGATTTGCACTGTGAATTGTTGGAACTTTGTTTTGATACTATTGGATGTACTACAGCTCACATTCTGCACTTAAGTAAAGACATTTATTTTCTACATCTGGCCTGGTTGACTCCTTCACCATATGCTGGCCATTGCACCCAACACCTTCTGCCTTGCACCCACACTAAACCTCTAACATCAAGGAAGCCCAACCACCATCAGGCAAGAGCCCCAACATTAGGTTGTGTCCCAAGGGAAGACAGGGTGCTCCCCTTATATTGCCCTCTCCCTAGAGAGCATGGTGTGAGGATTGCCACTGATATAGACTGTTTCAGCTAGAGCCAACACCACTCCCATCCTCTGCTCCGCTCCTCTTGGGCTGGTGGCATATGGAGTCTCAAAAGAGGTGCAAGAACAACTGGAAAAGTCAGTATTTCACTGTACTCAGTCGAATGCAGGGCACCACAGCCAATTAGGAGTGGTGAGAAGATAAGTGGGGGTGGTGGCATGGCCGAGAAAAATGAGCACTTCTATTGTGGAAGCACTCATTTCTCCATATTCAACTGTATCAGCATCCTCAAGAAAGCAATACAGTTGATTGCTGCGACAGGGCACATGAGTGACGTCTACCTGTCCCGCTACTCCCTCTGACAGGCTTCAGGCCTAATGCCTGTAGCCTATCAGTGGCCGGAGCAGGTGGTGCGATGACATCATCATCGTGCCGCCTGAGCCGGGCAGCATACTGCGCGGGTCACAGACCAAAAGGGGCCTGCACTGCATCCTGACAGCCACATGGAGGTAACTATGTGAATTTATTATTTTTCATTTGACACCATGCTGTTGGTCAATATGGGAAAGGGGGGAGAGGAGCACTATGGGGGTATCTACTGGGGGCACTACATAGGGGGATTATATACTGGCACACATTATGGGGGGCACAATGAGGAAGGGGTAGAGGAGCACTATGGAGCATCTACTGGGCACACTATATAGGGGCCTTATATACTGGCACACATTATGGGGGGCACTACGGGGAAGGGGAGAGAGGAGCTCTATGGAGGCTTCTTCTAGGGGCACTGTATAGGGGCATTTTATACAGGCACCCATTATGGGGGGCACTATGGGGATGGGGGGAAAGGAGCACTATAGGAACATTGGCTCTACTGGGGACACCAAAGGGGGGTACTTTTTGTACTCGCACACAATAGGAGGCGCTGGCACACATTATGGGGAAACTATAGGGACATTGGCTGTACTAGCACACAATAGGGGCATTTTTGTACTGGCACACATTATAAGGGGCATTTTTCTACTGTCACACATTATAAGGAGAATGATTACTACTGGGGGCGGCATTATAGTGATCTTTATTACTACTGGGGGGACAATGGGAAACATGATTACTAGTATGGGTGCTATGGAAGCATTATTACTTCTGGGGCACAGTGGGGACATTAGTGCTGTTGGGGGTGCTGTTGAGGCACTATTACTACTAAGTGTACTTTGGCAGAGAAATATTAATATTAGTGGGACCTTTGGGGAGCACTATTACTGTGGTGGGCACCCTGGCACAGTATCAACGTAGCACAATTATTTTGGGGGGAGATTATGTTTACACTATTAGTGTCAGGGCTACTGCTTGGCGCTGTTATTTTTAGGGCACTGTGTGCCAATAATTATTGAAGGGGGCTCTGTCTGTGTGGTACTAGTATTTTCAGGTGGACTGTTTCTGCAGTATAGTATTGGGTAGCACAGCGGGCACAGTATTGAGGGTGGCAGAATGGGGTGTTCAGAAGGTGGGAGGATGATGGAAAAGTAGGAAACTAAGATGTCTACATCAAAGGAGACGTAATTGGATGTAAGAGGTATGTGATGCTGTATTACCCTGTGTTTTCCCAGTGGTTTTGTGCTAGCGCTGCTGCCCCTAACCGCAGGCAAGGGCGCCGGGCTCCCTCTTTCCCTGCCGCCATGCGCCGTGCTGACAAGTGTGGGCAGCAGGTAGCTTAACCATGGTATCTGTGTTCCATGCCAGAGTTTCCTCCCTGCTGGAGACTTGTACTGGTGTTTGAGCTTGCATAGGTGTGTCTTTCTACACGCCCTCTGTCTCACCAGCCTATGGCTGGATTGCAGGAGGTATTTAAAGGTGCCTCCTACCATAGGAAGATGCCTGAGCAACCTCATGGTCTCTAGCTTGTCTAGATTCTAGTGCAAAGGTGTTTCTCTTGTACTGGATTCTTCTTATTGAACTCCTGGACTTTGCTTGTTTGCGGTCTGCCTCTGACTTTGAATCTTGTTTATGGACTTTGTTTGTTTGACGCCTGCCTTTGACCTCGGACTTCGCTTACTGCCCTTGCTTGATCGCTGCCTGTCCAGACCCAGATCCTCCTGGCCACGCACGTCCCCTGGGTGCTTGCATCGGGTACTCTGACCCCTACTTGCATCGGGTACTCTGTAAACCCTGTATGTTTTGTAGTAATGCTAGGATGCAAGAGGTTAAGTTGAGAATTTGGGATATGGGGGGGGCAGAAAGGCTAGATGCCCCTCTGGTCACATGGTATATATCCCATCCTGCAGCGTTGTCCAACGTCCAGTGCACTGTTCACACGATCGTGTATCGCCAGAAGTCCACTTATTTTAAGAAAGAAATGCAATTTCAATGGGGCCGCAAAAAATGTAGACAGCACACCGCGTGCTCTCCGCATCCATCTGTCCGTTCCACAGTCCTGCAAAAAACGACAGAACATGTCCTATTCTTGTCCGTTTTGCAGACAAAATACATATGGTCGAGTGAATTACAGGGAGACAGCTGCAGCAAATTTTCATTTTTTTATCAATCATGGAATTGCGGACAAGAAAAGGCATTTTCTATGAGAGTGCCGGCGATGTGCGGTCCGCAAATTGCGGAACGCACATCGCCGATGTCCGTGTTTTGCGGATCCGTGGATCCGCAAAACACACACGGACGTGTAAATGGGGCTTAAAGCTACATGCATATACTACCTGGCCACGCTACCTACTTTTTTATATGAACATAGAAAATGTACTGTATAGCATGTCAGCCAGCATATCTATGTGTCAGACTGCTGTGCCATGTGTCACTTGTGCAGGGGGTGGGGGACTAGGGGCCCACCCTGCTCAGGGGCCCACTGGGAGATTCACCTATACTCCTCTGGGCCAATCTAAGCCTGCAGCCAATCATGTTTTCTGAGGCCATGTTTTACCCCAGTGGAAAGGGGTCAGCTAATGTTAGAGTGTTATAGGCTGAATATCACCATGTTTCACATTGTATAGTATACGTTGTAACTAGGCTTGAGCGAATCGAGATTCCGATCAGAGATCAGAAGTCGATTCGTTCAAACATTTCTTTTTAATGCTGTCTCCGTACAGCATTAAAATGTATTGCCTTCATGGAAGCAAAAATTTGTTTCAGCCGAAGTCGTTAATGAATTCGGTAATCACTTCTGCGTTTTTAAAAACATCTTAACCCTTTCACGTCCGATGATATACATGTACGTCATCGGGCGTCTGTTTAAAGATGGTGCCCGCTCCTGCCCGCTGCACACACGTAAACGGTATCAATAAAAAGTTCTGATCGGCGCGCAAAAAATACAGCTTTGTACACATAATTACAAAAAAGTTATTGGGGTCAAAATTTTTGAATTTTTTTCCTGCTTCCCACTACATTATATGCAATATTAAATGGTGGCGTTGGAAAGTACAACTTGTCCCGCAAAAAACAAGCCCTCATATGGCTATGTGAACAGACAAATAAAAAAGTTATGGCTCTGGGAAGGCAGGGAGCACAAAACAAAAACTTCTGGGCTTGAAAGGGTTAAAATAGCTATCCGAAATCGGGTTTGGACCGAGGTACCAAACCCAGCTTTCGATTCCTAATTTTAAATGTTTTTAAAGATGCACACAAATCCGCACGCAATCCTGATCGTGTGCTTTTACTCTTAAAATGGAAGTGTTTGACCGAATTGACTTCGAATCAATGATTCGAAGGTCGATTGCTCAACACTAAATGTAATAACTATACCTGTGAGACATATACAGTGTTAATATTATTAAAAGGGTTGGTCCATCTCATAGATTGGGGGCATATCGCTAGGCTATGCCACCAATATCTGATGGGTGAGGGTCCCACCTCTGAGACCTGCACCTATCTCTAGAAGGAGCCGGCAAAGTGGTGGAGAGCGGACCGCACCCTCCATTCATTTCTATGGGACTAACAAAAATATCTGAGTGCTGGCTCAGCTATTTCCGTCAGAAGTGAATGGAGCGGTGGCTGCGCTTGCTTGGTGTGCTTCCATTTTATTTCCATGGGACTTCCGAAAACAGCCAAGCACGCTGCTTATCTATTTTGGCACTGCTGTAGAAATTAATGGAGGGCAGCTGCGCATGCGCAGGCCGCTCTTCTTCACTTTGCAGGCTTCATTCTAAATAGAGGTGAGACTTGCAACTATCAGAAATTGGTGACCTATCCTAGCAATATGCCCCCAATGTATGAGATGGCCCAAGTCCTCTTAAAAGGGCATAATGCAAGACATTCAGCAGCAACGGATCCTTTGATCCAGACCTGCAATGGCCTAGGATAGTCTAATCAATATCCAGGGGTCTCCTCCACACCCGTACATCCAGTTCATGTAAAAATGAAGGGATTATAAATGCTAGATTTCAGAGCATTAAAGGGGTTCTGCACTTTGTTTAAACTGATGATCTGTCCTCTGGATAGATCATCCGCATCTGATCGGCGGGGGTCCGACACCCGGACCCCCGCCGATCAGCTGTTTGAGAAGATAGCGCCGCTCCAGGAGCGCTGCGGCCTTGTCACTGTTTACTGCCGGCCCAGTGACGTCACGACTAGTATCAATTGGCCTGGGCGCGGCTAAGCTCCATTGAAGTGAACAGAGCTTAGCGGCACCCAGGCCAGTTGATACTAATCGTGACGTCACTGGGCCAGCAGTAAACAGTGAGAAGGCCGCGGCCCGCGGCGCTCCTGGAGCGGCGCTATCTTCTCAAACAGCTGATCGGCGGGTGTCCCGGTTGTCAGACTCCAGCCTATCAGATGCTGATGATCTATCCAGAGGACAGATCATCAGTTTAAACAAAGTGAAGAACCCCTTTGAATAAATAAGGGGTAGGAGTGAGTGAAAATACCGTAACACTGCTCCCCTTACTGATCCCCTGCCGCTGCTGCTCGGTCTTCTCTCCACTTCCTCTTCCC